>SMSQ01025962.1:16743-29861 GCA_019453375.1 Ctenoplectra terminalis
AAATCTTCCTGAAAACGATAAAAAAAAGCTTACAAACTCGTCGGAACGATCTTCCAACGCCTACGAACATCGTACAATATTTACCAATGGACGATACTGAAACAGACGTGACCGGTTGCCTGGTAGATTGTCCCGAAAGATTGGTAGCGGCGACCGCGATAGCCGTGGCCGGCAAATTCGTGCACGGTGCAACGCTCGTGTTAACACCAGGACCTGGTGTCGCGGCCGCGCTCATCAACAGTGCTTTCAGATAGCCGCTATGAGCAGCCAGAACACCTTTGTGAGCGATAAACTGATGCTCCCCCTCGTTACCGACCCTAACCACCGTGTCGGGCGGCGACAAAGTTTCTTGAAGTCGGGAATAGTTATCCGCGGTCACGCTGTCGCCGAACCAGGCCCTGTACAAGCTGTACATCTCTGCACCGGGTACCAACAATTCGATTTATAAATTGTCGCACAGTATTATCCAGTCATCGCGTGGTTCGGGGATTGCTTGGAATTTTCTCTCGATTTTTTTTCGCGTTTTTTTATCACTTGCGGTCGGACAGGATCGACGAACGGTGGGTTTCAGGCACGCGTCTCGTTCCTCAGGTTCTCCATTCTTCCGGATCGAATTAATTGGAATTTTAAATAGCTTTTTCTTTTATGTTCAAGATACCGAAATTCTACGGACACTGGAAATTCTTATAATTTTAAATCGCTTCTTTTTCTTTTCCGAAATTCTCCGAGCACAGAAATTAATTCTAGCAATTTTAAATCGCTTTCTTCTTCTTTCCCCCCCGAGTTCAAGATTCTGAAGATCTCCGAACACTGTAAATTAATTCTTGCAATTTTAAATCGCTTTCTTCTTTTTTCCCCCCCGAGTTCAAGATTCTGAAGATCTCCGAACACTGTAAATTAATTCTTGCAATTTTAAATCCCCTTTTTCCCCCCAAATTCAAGATTCCAAAATCCCCCAAACACTGTAAATCAATTCTTGCAATTTTAAATCCCTTTTTTTCCAAAGTTCAAAATTCCAAAATTCTCCAAGCACTGGAAATCAATTCTTGCAATTTTAAATCCCTTTTTCCCCCCAAATTCAAGATTCCAAAGATTTCCAAACACTGTAAATCAATTCTTGCAATTTTAAATCCCTTTTTTTCCAAAGTTCAAAATTCCAAAATTCTCCAAGCACTGTAAATCAATTCTTGCAATTTTAAATCCCCCTTTTCCCCCCAAATTCAAGATTCCAAAGATTTCCAAACACTGTAAATAAATTCTTGCAATTTTAAATCCCCTTTTTCCCCCCAAATTCAAGATTCCAAAGATTTCCAAGCACTGTAAATCAATTCTTGCAATTTTAAATGCCTTTTTTCCCCCGAGTTCAAAATTCCAAAATTCTCCAAACACTGTAAATTCTTCCAATTTTAAATCCTTCCCTTTTTTCCCAAATTCAAGATTCCAAAATCGCCGAAACACTGCAAACTCTTCCAATCTTAAATCCCTTTTCTCCCCAAAGTTGAAGAATCCAAAATTCTCCAACGATCGACTACGATTAACAAGAATCTTCGTCAACGGTGCACGGTTAATGGACGATCGCGTACGATGAGCGCGGAATCGAAGGGGTAACCGGCGTTCGTCGCGATTGCCCGTGATTTGAACGCCGGGAGTTCGGTCTCGGAGTTGGCTCGTAGATTCGCCTGCTTTTTCGGCCCGGCTTCAACCGCCCTTCGACTTTTCCTCCTCCAGACGCGTCAGCCAGTCCCTGTTCGGTGCACACCAACCCCCGACCAACGGAGAACCGCCCCCGACGAGCGGAGATTGGCGGTGCTGGCTCAATTACGGCAGCGCTGCACGTGCGCCTGGTATATTTACCGTGTCGAGGAATCGTAGCCAGCCTCTTTCTTCGTCTTTCACCGCTGCGATGCCTCCGGTTCCTGTTCCTCCTCGTAACCGTTCCTACTCTTCCTCCTGCGTGGACGGATTCGCGGCTCTTCTTTCGTTCGCGAGCTGGCACGTTCGCGAGCTGGCATACATCGTATTCTCTCTTCGTGTTTTTGATTTTTTTTAGTTGTTTCTTTTTTTTTTCTTTTTTTTATTTGTCGGTATGATCTTCTGGCGGGGGTTGCTGGTTGGTTAGGTTCAACGGAGGAGGAAAAACGTGGCGATATTGGTTCACGTTTGGTGAGACGATGGTTTGGGTTTGGTTGTTTCTTTTTTTTTGGAAAATGTGGGGAGGAGAGTTATCGTACTGGTTTTAGTTGTTTCTTTTTTTTTCTTTTTGTTTTTGGAAAATGTGAGGAGGAGAGTTATCGTACTGGTTTTAGTTGTTTCTTTTTTTTTTGTAAAATCCGAGGAGGAGAGTTATCGTACTGGTTTGAAGTGTGAGAGATGATGGTCGGTTTGGTTTTAGTTGTTTCTTTCTTTATGCTGGTCTTTTGGAAAATTTGAAAGGAGAATTGTCGCGGTACTGGTTTAAAGCGTGCGAGATGATGGTCGGTTTGGTTTTAGTTGTTTCTTTTTTTGGGGGAAAATTTGAGAAGGAGAATTTTGGTACTAATTTTAATCTTGTAAGATGCTAGCTGTTTTGGTCTTAATTATTCTTTTTTTCTATGCTGATTTTTTTTGAAAAACGTGGCGATACGGAGAACTATCGCGGTACTAATTTGCACTGGCGGACTTTTTTAAGTTTCAAAAGACTACTGTGAAAACTTAGTGTTTTTTTTGGAAAGAGAAACAGAAAATTAAAAATTTTTACGATTATTTATTTACCTAGTTAATTTACTTTATTTTAAAACAAAAGAAGTGTTTGAATTGACCAAGATACAGAATTTAATTCAAAACTTAATCTCTGAAGAAAATTATGCGTGTCACCAGTCGAGTGCAAAGGGTTAATTTACAACTAGTAATTGATTGCAACGAACGTGATACCAATTTCCAATATTAATTTTTACTTTTTTAAACGTCGTATCGCACGCAGCAAAAGCTCCCTTAGAAAAACTTAAAAACCAAAATTTCTTTTACATAAACTAAAAAAAACAAATATCTAGAAAAGTAATAGTAAATCCATCAACAACAAAAATTAAACGTATGTCTCAATATTTCCTAATAAAAATTACCGTGAAAGAACTACAAACGAAACCGAAGCCACAAAATCCTCCGCAATATCCTTACGACCCTTCAAAAAATTACCAAAAAATGTCGCGCGGTTAAACCTGGTTTACCCAACACGACGTGGGCCAGAAAAATAAACAGAAAAAAGGAATACGCGAAATAACGAAAGAAAACATCAGCGGTTTCGCTTTAACCAGGCTTGTCGGCGATTTAGAGTGCCTTGAGAGTCGAAAAGCTAGATGAAGAGGCCCCCCGTGTTCTCGAGAACCATCTTTCCAGGATGCGTCTTTTGCCTGTTCCCCTTTCACCCCCCCTGTATCCTTTTCTCTCTTCCTTTCTGTTTCACCTTCTCGTTTCCTCTATCCGGCTGCTCTCTGATGTTTTTCATCAAATTAACTCGCGGTACGAGTACTCTTTCTCCGCGGTGTTTGCATAATATCGTTTATAATTCAGGTTGCGCTGAATTCCACTTTATTCCGCCTGGTGGCCCGTATACGTACAGGTCGCTCGTTTGCTCGCTCTCTTCGCTCTTTCGACCCTCGGCCACCCTTCTATCAATGAACTGTCTTACTCTTTCCTATCGTACACGGTGTCCAGAAATTTTTTTTTCGATCCGTTTCAGTGGTACGATTCACTTCAAGTACACTTTATTCAAGGTTTTCGGGACAGTTTGATGGATTTTCTGCGGTATTTCTCTGTTGTGCGAATTAAGTTTGTTGAGAATTATTTTTTTGTACTGAAGGGTTTCTGGTTTTGCGAATTTTTTTGGGCGGGCTGTCTTTTCAAGGCGGTCGTTGGCGAGGAATTGTGTTTCTTGGGATTTTTGTACAGTGGAATGAATTTCTTGAGAGGTTTGTGTTGTGCGAAGAATGTTCTGCGAGGTTTCTACGGTGCGAAGAATTTTTGGAGACAGTTCTATTGCGCAAAGTATTTTTTGCGAGGTTTCTATGGCGCAAAGAATTTTTGGAGATATTTCTATAGCGCAAAGAATTTCTTGCGAGGTTTCTATAGTGCAAAGTATTTTTTGAAATATTTCTATAATGTAAAGAATTTCTTGCGAGGTTTCTATCGTTCAAAAAAATTTCTTGCGATGTTTCTATAGTGCAAAGTATTTTTTGAAATATTTCTATAATGCAAAGAATTTCTTGCGAGGTTCTTATAGTGCGAAGAATATTTTGCAAGGTTTCTATAGTGCAAAGAATATTTTGCAAGGTTTCTATCGCTCAAAAAAATTTCTTGCGATGTTTCTATAGTGCAAAGAATTTCTTATGATTTTTCTATCGCGCAATTAATTTCTTGCGAGGTTTCTATAGTGCAAAGAATATTTTGCAAGGTTTCTATCGTTCAAAAAAATTTCTTGCGAGGTTTCTATAATGCAAAGTATTTTTTGAAATATTTCTATAATGCAAAGAATTTCTTGCGAGGTTCTTATAGTGCGAAGAATATTTTGCAAGGTTTCTATAGTGCAAAGAATATTTTACAAGGTTTCTATAGTGCAAAGAATTTCTTACGATTTTTCTATCGCGCAATTAATTTCTTGCGAGGTTTCTATAGTGCAAAGAATATTTTGCAAGGTTTCTATCGTTCAAAAAAATTTCTTGCGAGGTTTCTATAATGCAAAGAATATTTTGCAAGGTTTCTATAGTGCAAAGAATATTTTGCGATGTTTCTATAGTGCAAAGAATTGAATTGCAACACTGAATGATCCAGGAGAAGTTACTCTCGGTGATTAAAACAAAGCTCGGTTTCTGAGCACAAAGTGTTCGGTATAAATAAAGGAAGATAAGGGAGGTATATAGTCGTCGAAGTTAATCGTGGGTCATCGTAACACGATGGCGTGGAACAGGAGCGGTTCCGAGCAAGAATGCGTCGCCACCAATTCAGAGTGGGACATGGCGATTACGCACATTTCCCCTGAGACCGGCAGCTTCAAAACCGGAGTTAACAGACGAGGTCCCCCTGTCCCTTCGTTTCCTGCTCCACTCCGTCCCTTCGTCCCCTTACATTGCGATCGAAAGCAACAACCACTGTCATAATCGTCGTTTGCATAGCTATTAGTATCATTGTTGTCATCGTTGATAATAATAATGGTAATTAGCCCGATATCCAAGGAATTCGGTCGCCATTTTCTACAAGAATTTATATCCCAGATCTATTTTATCGGATCTCGGTTCCATTATCTCTTCTGTTGTAATTTTTAATCCTTTCAACCATTTTTTTTTTTATATAAAAAATGATTTATACTCAGTATTTTAATTTGGTCTTCTATATTTTATTTAATCTTCAGTATTTTATTTAGTCCTCAGTATTTTATTTAATTTTCTGTATTTTATTTAGTCCTCAGTATTTTATTTAGTCTTCAGTATTTTATTTAATTTTCTGTATTTTATTGAGTCCTCGGTATTTTATTTAATTTTCTGTATTTTATTGAGTCCTCAGTATTTTACTTAGTTTTCGTACAAATGATTTATACGTACTTTAGAAATATCTTTTTTATCTCTAGTTCACTTATTCATATTTAACCCTCTAAAATGTATCTATATTTAAAAAAAATTTGTTTTATCCAGTTATCACTGTTCTATCACCATAGCGACGCCGTGATCCATCTATAGCGATTATTAGTTTAAAAATTTTCAAATTTAAATGAAAAATTGAAAGCAATCGTAATTTTTTCTCCAATAAGCAGACAAATTTTTAATTTTTCTTTTCTTATATTCGAGAATGTAATAACCTTCCGTAATAAGCAACAGATCTTTTAACAGAGCGCCTTTCACTTTTTTCATTTTTATTTCCATAGAATAATTCAAATTTGCTGTAATGTCCGTTTAAGTCCGATGGAAGAATCTTACGCAGTTTACCACACCGAAATTATATTTGCAATAATTAATACCTTGGTACCCAATATAGAACTTGGTTAATCAGTGTTAAAGGTGTTAAACTACAAGAATTTGTTCATCTATCCCTTACCACCCTTCGGTAATCACCCTGTAGATGGTCCGGGTGTGTTCCTCGAGCTGTTAGTTAAATTGTCGCTGGCTACGGGACAATGTACATGAAACTGATCGCCGCTTCAATTGGCAGAATCGAAATTCAGCGCTGTGGAAAGGAAGGAAATAGCCCTTCGGGCTCGCAACGTATAATCGGGAGCAGAAGTGTACACATTGGAGAGGTCGGTATCGCTCTCCCCGGATCCCAGGGAGACGAGAAAGAACGCTCTCGCGGTTTAATGCTCCGAGCTCGGTCGAGACAAGCTGAGTAAACACTTTTCGCGATATTACCAGGATCCATACGGGCTCTCTGCGGCTTCTCTTCACCGATTCAGCTACCCCTCTGCTCATCTACCTCTCTCTAACTTTATACCTTTCTTCCTTCTCTCTCTCACTTTCTCTCACTCTACATTTCCCTCTCTCTCTCTCTCTCTCTACATTACTCTCTCTCTTTTTCTCATTCTACATTTCTCTCTCTCACTTTCTCTCACTCTACATTTCCCTCCCTCTCTCTCTCTTTTTCTCACTCTACATTTCTCTCACTCTACATTCCTCTCTCTCTACATTCCTCTCTCTCTTTTTCTCACTCTACATTCCTCTCTCTCTTTTTCTCACTCTACATTCCTCCCTTCCTCTTTTTCTCACTTTACATTTCTCTCTCTTTTTCTCACTTTACATTCCTCTCTCCCTCTTTTTCTAACTCTACATTTCTCTCTCTTTCTCTTTTTCTCACTCTACATTTCCCTCTCTCCCGATATCTCTATCTCCCGTTTTCTGTTTTGTACCGCTCTCTCTATCTTCCACTCTCACTCTTTCCTTTTGTCTTTTTCTCTCGTGCTCCCTTTCTTCCGCTCTCCCACCCATTTTCTATTTTGTCCCGATCTCTGTATCTCCTGTTCTCTCTATCTTTGCAATCTCTGTCTATGTCCCGCTCTCTTTCGCTCTCTATTTTCCGCTCTCCCCTTTTCTCTTTTTCTCCCGTGCTCTCTTTCTTCCGCTCTCTCTCTCCCGTTTTCTATTTTGTCCCGCTCTCTCTATTTTTCACTCTTCCTGTCTCCCGCTCTCTCTTTCCTTTTTTCTCTTTTTCCCGCTCTCTGTATCTCCCGTTCCCTCTATCTTCCGCTCTCTCTCTATCTCCCACTTTCTCTATCTCTCGCTCTCTCTATCTCCCGCTCTCTCTGTCTCCCACTTTGTCTCCCGCTCTCTCTGTCTCCCATTCTCACTCTCTCTTTCTCTGTCTCCCACTCTCTCTTTCTCCCTTTCTTCCCTTTCTCTTATTCCTCTCTCTGTGTCATCTTTCCACCCTCGCCCTTCCTCCCTTTCTTTCTCTGTAATAAACGTGTTTCGTCCATTGATTCTCTCCTTTCCTCCTTCCCGTGTACGCTCCTTCACTTGTAATGAAATAAATACTCACCTGCTCAGAAATTCACTTATTCTTTCTTTGCGTTTCATCGACCCATACGGTGGTAGGTTCGTCTTTCCCTCCTGCCTCTAATTTTAATGGGGTAGCATGTAATTGGCAAAGCAATTGAATTTACTGTACACCAGGTTTTGCGATTGGATTTTCTGCAGTTTCGTTTTAGTTGTGCTGTTGAGTATACTTTTTTTATTGTTTTATTTTTTTTTTTTTTTTTTTTTTGTTGGTTATTCTATCGTAAAATATTTGGCGACAGATGTATTTTGATATTGTTCGGCGATGGAAAGTTCTGTGCTGTAAATTAACTTCCGAGGGGATCAAAAATTCATCATATTAATGGGTAAACTAATTAGAGTGATTGATTCTATTAGATCTCATCTATTAAACCACTGTCTTCTGGTTCAGTTATTCAGATTTGATTATCTTCTCTGTCCTTTTAATTCCATTATTTAAATTTAATATGTTGAAGATTTATTCATAAATTCGATTAATAATTTTTAATCGTGTCTACAGTAATTGTTTCATCTTTCTTTTTCATGTAAATAATTTATAAACACCTTATACCCTTTCTATTCCGTTTTTTAAATTTAATAAGTTGAAGATTTATTCCTAAGTCCGATTAATAATTTTTAATCGTGTCTACAGTAATTGTTTCATCTTTCTTTTTCATATAAATAATTTATAAACACCTTGTATCTTATTTGTCTTTTTGATTTGGTTATTTAAATTTAAAAACGTGAAGATTGATTCTTAAGTGAAATTAATAATTTTTATATCAATTTTCTTTTCATATACCAAATAATTAATAAGTATCCAGATATACTTATTCATACCAAAAAAAAAAACAAAATGATAGGTAACAATTCTCCATGCATACTTCTCACAAACTACAAAAAATCCCCAAAAAATCTCCCAAAAATGCCTCATTATAAATCCACAAATAAAAATTCACCCGTTTCAACTTCTTCTACATTCCCAATCTTACAGAATCCCTCAATTTCCCTCATTTCAAGTTCCCCGTTTAACTCCAACACTCCCACACAACAAACCATAAACTCCAAATAAAACTAATCCCTAAAAATGATACTAAACACGTCTCCCCTAACAGCAAAAATTTCTTGCCTCCAAAAGCAAGAAAAATACAAAAAAACCCAAAATTCCTTTCCAACCCTCTCAAACTCTCCTTAAATCGCGTACCATTTCCATTCCGCGATTCTACCCACCCAAAAACTGAGCCAAACCAATCCAATCAAACCCTCGAACCCGTCCTCCGCCCCTCTATCAACCGAACACCGTGTCGCAACGCGAATTTAAATCGGAATCGTGCGAAGATCGTTGCCAATCGCTGTCCATTGAACGCCGATCACCCGACAGCGTCAATAAAACCCTGTCTACCTTTTCAACCATCGCAGCCGACAAAGAAACGCGTCCCTAATTACGTGGCATAAATATAAACTGCACGCGAGATCGCACCGAATGCGCGCGTTTCGATCGTTTGCACAGGGAATTCGTAATGGTCGGAGCCTAGCGCCGCTGCTAAATGGGTAGGAAAATTAAATGGCCGGAGAAACGGTGATCTCGTGTGCCCGGTGGATAGTTAACACTGGTTAGATAGGAATCGGTAGGTGGCAACGTTTCGGTAGAGGGTGGAACGATGGTCGGATGGTCTCGTCGTCGAGCCGAAAGGCCGTGGGTGCGCGCGTGCTCTCGGCGCGAGCTAATTAGCGTCTTGATTTACTTAATCCCAATTAAAGCCTTTAGCTGCAGAGCAACACACGGTCGTCGCGTTCCTGTGTGCATTAGATGGTTGGTTGAGGGAGAGAGAGAGGTGGTTTCGACTCGAAAGCTATGGCCGCGTTTTCGTTGCGCAAATAATGGATTATCCAGGTATAGGTACACATCGTGCACGGTTAATGTAGCCTTCTCTGTGTGATCCGACCGGCTGTAAGCGTATAAATGTATACGGGGTGTTTGGGAAATTGTGGCGAGATGGGAGGTAATTGTTTGACGGGTGTGAGGCCAGGAAGTGTTTTTTTTTTAGGCAGGGAACTTGGATTTTTTGGACTGTTTGGGGGTGGTTTTGGGTGATTAGGGGGATCGGAAGTGTTGGTTGCTATATATTATTTTTTGGGGGAGGGAAACTTGGATTTTTAGGTGGTTTTGGGTGATGAGGAGAATTGGAAGTGTTGGTTGCTATATATTATTTTTTGGGGGAGGGAAAGTTGAAGTTTTAGGTGGTTTTGGGTGATTAGGGGGATCGGAAGTGTTGGTTGCTATATATTTTTTCTTTTTTAGGGAGAAACTTGAATTTTTAGGACTGTTGTGGGGTGGTTTTGGGTAAGTAAGAGAATCAGAAGTGTTGGTTGTTACATATTATTATTTTGGGGGAGGGAAACTTGAATTTTTAGGTGGTTTTGGGTAACTAAGAGAATCAGAAGTATTGGCTATTATATATTATTTTTTTGGGGGGAGAAACTTGGATTTTTAGAACAGTTGTGGGGTGGTTTTGGGTAACTAAGAGAATCAGAAGTATTGGTTGCTATATATTATTTTTTTTAGGGAGGGAAACGAATTTTTAATTGGTTTTGAATGACTAGGAGGATCAGAAGTGTTGGCTAATATATTATTTTTTTGGGAAGGAGAAAGTTGAATTTTTAGCAGAGTTGTTGAAAAAAAAAAAAAAAATTACAAAATTGATTTGTTATAAAGATGAATTCAATATTGTTCCAACAGTGAGTAGTCATTTCATCGTCGATATTATTACGTCTCCCTCTATCTCTGCTCTTCGATTAACAGACATTGTTTGCATTGTTAGATCACATTCAGACCGGGTTCAATCCGTTTTCCGGAGCACCATCGCAACGATCATCCCGTATTTGCCCAACCCCATCCCCCATTTGTCGCAGCGATCACTGAGTAAAGCCAAGTTCGCTGTTGATGAAAAAAAAAAATTAATAACGAAATTTAATTTTTTCTAATTATTTGATCGATTTGATTAGCTTTTATTTTCAATATTTTAATTTGATCTTCTGTATTTTGTTTAATTTTCAGTATTTTATTGAGTCCGCAGTATTTTATTTTATTTTCGGTACTTTAATTTGGTCTTCTGTATTTTATTTAATCTTCAGTATTTTAATTTGGTCTTCTGTATTTTGTTTAATTTTCAGTATTTTATTTAGTCTTCAATATTTTATTTAAATTTCAGTATTTTATTGAGTCTTCAGAATTTTATTAAGTCTTCAGTATTTTATTTAGTCTTTAGTATTTTAAACTTAAACTTAGGAAAAAGTATAGTATAGCCACACCCAAAATTATTCCAGAAGATATTCATAGAAGTCGATGAATTATATTGCGGTTTGGTAACTGAATAAAATCTTGGAATTGGAGAACTTACGTGGAATGGTTTCCACGAGCAAATATGTATATCTGTTCAGAATGATTTGATTACCGTGTTTGGCCACGTGTGTTCGGTGCAGCACGTTTTAATGATGTACAAACTGCTGTTCCTGCAGAATTGATCGTAAACAAAAATTCGTTAGAATCGACAAGAGAGGAAGCGTTTTTGAACAACTTTTTGTTATTGAATTATATCGTCCCTTTTATCGAATTTGTTATTGTATGGCTGATTAAATTGTTTCGGTATAGTAAAAATTGAAATTAATTAACCTTCCGCGAACCAAGATGGGGTTAAATTAACCCCTACGGTTTTAAAACTGTATTATCTTCTTTTTTTTTAAAGAAAACTTCAAATATATGAGATAATTAATAATTAGAATAATACAATATTTAAAAATTAAAAAAGTTAGAATATTTAAAATTCAAATACCTAAAAATTGGAATAATAAAAATAGAAATAATTAAAAATTACAATATTAAAAATTTAAATACTTACAAATTAGAATAATAAAAATAGAAATAATTAAAAATTAGAATATTAAAAATTCAAATACTTAAAAATTAGAATAATGAAAATAGAAATAATTGAAAATTAGAATATTTAAAATTGCGAGAATTAAAAATTTAAATACGTAAAAATCAGAATAATAAATATAGAAATAATTAAAAATTACAATATTAAAAATTCAAATACCTAAAAATTAGAATAATGAAAACAGAAATAATTAAAAATTACAATATTTAAAATTACAAGAATTAAAAATTTAAATACCTAAAAATCAGAATAAAATACTAATTTGTAGAATCAGCGAGAAATGGATGAAAAATACAGTGGAAACCGATTCGATATTAAATTATACCGGAGAAAAATGAATTCTCGTTACTTGGGACGTATTTACGATTGATTCGGCTCGATGTTTTACGTTGTATTATTATATGATCCTCGATTCCTTTGTCCTCGCGTTCGTCCGAACACGATAAACCGCCGCACATGTTTGCTTTTAATCATTTTTGCCTGGCCCGACCGTTATGTAATCTCATAAATACGTAAATAGAAAAACGCTTCGTTTCGATGCCTCGAGCGGAAGCGGCAGCGCAAAGAGGAGAAGAGAACCATCTCTTCCTGGTCCCCTACCCCGTTTCGGTTATTCGTTTTAATTTCTCTGCCTCCTCGCGAAATGGATCTGTACATCGAACATGTAGATGTTGAAAAAAAAAAGAATTTTGAATTCTTATTCTATTTTTTTTTCAGGGGTGGTTTTTTGGTTTTTAATTAGGGGTATATTTATTTAAAGGAAGGTTTAGAATTCTTATTCTTTTCCTTTTTTTTTCTTTGTTTTTAATTAGAAGAATATTTATGTAAAAGAAGGTTTAGAATTCTTATTCTTTTTTCTCTTTTCTTTGGTTTTAATTAGAATATTAATTGGAGGGAGAATATTTATTTAAAGGAAGGTTTAGAATTTTTATTCTTTTCCTTTTTTTTTCTTTGTTTTTAATTAGAAGAATATTTATGTAAAAGAAGGTTTAGAATTTTTATTCTTTTTTTCTTTTCTTTGTTTTTAATTAGAATATTAATTGGAGGGAGAATATATTTATTTAAAAGAAGGTTTAGAATTATTATTCTTTTTTTTCTTTGCTTTTAATTAAGAGAATATTGGAAAGAGAGAGATATTTATTTAAAAGAAGGTTTAGAATTCTTATTCTTTTTTTCTTTTCTTTGTTTTTAATTAGAATATTAATTGGACGGAGAATATATTTATTTAAAGGAAGGTTTAGAATTATTATTCTTTTTTTCTTTTCTTTGTTTTTAATTAGAATATTAATTGGACGGAGAATATATTTATTTAAAGGAAGGTTTAGAATTCTTATTCTTTTTTCTCTTTTCTTTGGTTTTAATTAGAATATTAATTGGACGGAGAATATTTATTTAAAAGAAGGTTTAGAATTATTATTCTTTTTTTTCATTGCTTTTAATTAAGAGAATATTGGAAAGAGAGAGATATTTATTTAAAAGAAGGTTTAGAATTCTTATTCTCTTTTTTTTCTTTGCTTTTAATTAAGAGGATTAATTCTTACTCTTTCTTTTTAATTACAAGAATATTTACTTAAGAAAAGGTTTACAATTCTCATCCTTTCTTTATTTTTTCTCTCAATTGTAAGAATATTAAAAGCAGCTGGATATTTATTTAAAGAAAAGCTCTGAATTATTCTCTTCTTTTTCCTTC
>SMSQ01025962.1:34394-46091 GCA_019453375.1 Ctenoplectra terminalis
TTTTTTTTTTGTAGCTTGTTTAAAATTTGCATAGTTGCTAAGAAATACAGAAGAGAAAAAAAATTAGTCAGAGATGATAATAATGTATTGAAATATATGCGTAAGTAAATATTACGAGTTATAAATTAGTTTATCAATTTAACCTTAATTTTGTCTGTCGTACCGATCACTCTGCCAATTTATTTAACGAATGTACACATGCTCGATGCTGTTCATGAAATACTAACAAAACGTTAAGCTGATACTAGAAACGTATAATTACTGGAAACGTGTCATCCAGAAATGAATCAATCGCGTTACGTTTGAAACGTGAAAATTGTATAAAGTGCATGATATAAATCGACGCGAAGGTTAAATGTTTCGAGTAATTATCAAATCGTTGGGTATTTTCAAAATGTTTATCGGTTCTTCTATTGAAATTAACGCTTTGCGCTCGTGAAGGCGACTTTTACTCATCGTTTGGATCAAATGTAGCTATTATTACTATTTTGTTTTTATATTGTAACTATTTTGTTTTTATATTATAGCTATTTTGTTCTTATATTATAATTATTTTGTTTCGATATTATAGCTATTTTATTCTTATATTATAATTATTTTCTTTCGATATTGTAACTATTTTATTTTTATATTATAGCTATTTTGTTTTTATATTATAACTATTTTGAGTATTTTTACATTATAGAAGACCTAAGTACTTTCAAGAATAATTTCGTATTCTGAAGATAGAGCATAATTAAAAATTTGAGTTAAGATCATTTTTAAAATTAATTAATCTCTCATTCAATTAAAATTAAACTTTGTTAGAAATATAGTGTGTTTTTATCGTATTTGTACCATAATCTATGCCAGGAGTGCGACTCGTGATTGTAAGGCAGAGAGTTAATTTTATTTTCAATAGAAAAGAATGTGTTTTGTATTTAAGAAACGAAAATAATGGAACAAAATGAAAGTAATGGAACAAAATTAAAGTAATAGAGCAAAATGAAATGTCGAGTGCGACTCGTGTTTCTAAAACAGAGGGTTAATTTTATTTTCAATAGAAAAAAAGAATGTGTTTTGTATTTTAAAAATGAAAATAATGGAACAAAATGAAAGTAATAGAGCAAAATGAAACGTCGATTGCGAGTCGTGATTCTAAGACAGAGGGTTAATTTTATTTCCGAACAGAAAAGAATCTGTTTTATATTTTAAAAATGAAAATAATGAAATAACATGAAAATAATGAAATGAAATGAAAATAATGGAACAAAATGAAAGTAATAGAGCAAAATGAAATGTCGAGTGCGACTCGTGATTGTAAGACAGAGGGTTAAATTTATTTTCAATAGAAAAGAATGTGTTTTATATTTAAAAAATCAAAATAATGGAACAAAATGAAACGTCCAGTCCAAAGGTTTAATTTCCAAATCGAATGACATTACGGCACCTTTATAAATGATTCGAGTCAATTATCCGATCAATTCCAGGCCGCATAAAATTATCCGTTTGGATCGTACGAAACGCCTGAATTATGAGAGCCAATTTCTCCTGCACATGGGAATAGCTGCCAATCAGTGTCCCGAATATTCTCCGTATGGCGTTTGTATGATTGCTCGGTAAATTCTTCCTCACCAACCACCGTCCCTTCCGCTGGCTCTTGCCCATATCCGGCCGATACATCGGCAGTCCTGCGTCAACAATAATTTTCTACGCGTTTCGAAAGACACCGGTATAGCTTGTGACAGGCCTCCAGAGATCAGTGCATACGCATCATCGAGGTTCAATATACCAAAAGCGTGTGGCGGATCACTTTGAACGATTGCGAAGTCGGTGATAATTGTTGGAATATTCATGTTAGGACGCCTTTCTTTTTTCGCGCCGTGCAAAATTTTGGAAAATTTCCGGTTGCTACATAAAATTACCCTTTAGATAGCAAACTAATTTTCTTCGTTAATAACTTTAATTTTCATTAGAATTTTATATTTCCGGAAAGGAAAAAGTTGTTCTAATAATTTTATTTTAGCGCTTCAATCATATTAATTATCTCTTTCGTTAACACTAAACCTATCTTTAAAGTATACCTATTAGGACCCAAAGAAATAAAAATAAGTAACGCGAAGAGAATAAATCTTTACTTATATTTTTCATATTGAAGGAATATTTACGTTCCGACGCGTTTCTTTTTTCGCGCCGTGGAAAATTTTGGAAAATTTCCAGTTCGTACACAAAATAACCCTTTAGATAGCAAACTAATTTTCATTAGAATTTTAAATTTCCAAAAAGGAAAAAGTTGGGATCTATCCTGTTATCCGTCCATTGGTAATTGTATTTATCCGTATTTATTAACAGAAAATCGCGGAAAATCGCTACTGAGATTCTTCAGTTGATTTATAAAATTTCCATAAAAAATTATTAACGGGTCATTTTGACCACTTTCGTAGTCCCAGTGTTAAATATAGTTTTTTAAATACGTTCGCTCTGATTTAACACTAGAACTACCGGCGATTAAAGTAGAGTGATTTGTAGGAAAGAAATCAAAATGATAGGTATTTTTCAAAATACCTATAATAAGGGTAACAATTCTTTATGCATATTTTTTACAAAAAATTGCGGAAAATCCTCAGAAATTCATTATTGTACATTTCTAAAATTTCTATAAGAAATTATGAACAAGTCATTTTGACTCGTTCGGTAGTTCTAGTGTTAAATCAATAATCTACCCATCGAAACGATCCAATTAATGCCGGTAAACCTACTGTTAACTCGTTAACGATCGCTGCGTCCTGTGACTATTTTTTCCTCGTTCCTTTACAAACTTCAATATTTTGTCTCAGATCTTCTTCTTCGGTGGCTACGCCTCAGTCTAATACGACACAGTTTCCGATCGACGAAAAGTCGACAGAGGTTTAACCCTTTGCGGTCTTATGTCGAGCCAGACTCGACATTTTAGTTTGTTCCATTGTTTTAAGTTTCGGGATACGAAACATATTCTTTTACATTAAAATGTGATTCGACGGAAAATTTTCTATCTAGATATCTTACTGTTAAAGAAAATGTGAAAATTCAGCCAAATTATTGACACTTTTTAAAACTATATTATTGAATATGAACTAGTTAAGTNGTTTGCAACACCTGCAGGTGCAAGGCTGTTAGAGGACGTTACACGGCGTGTCCGTTGCCTGGTTGCCCGAACTTGAACAACGCGAGCTCGAAAACAAGGGTGAAGAGGCTGAGAGCGTTGCCTGCTAAGTGGCTCGATTTACCGGCTGAAATTCGTGATCCGATTATTCAAGAATTTCGTAAGTGTCACGTGTGAATGAAGATCGCACGGGAAGAATACGATAGGACACAATTTTCTGTTTTAATGTACCGAAGAAGAATTTTAATTCATAATTTGTATAGTCAAGCTCAAAGTACTTTTAATTAGTACTTTCTGTGCTTAATTGTTAGAGAGATGTATTATTCCAATTGTGGAATAACAATTTTGAAATGAATTAAACTTCTTTTTTTTTTTTCTAAATTATGTTCATTTGAGTTTGATAAAATTGAGAGTGGAAAATTTGAGAATTATATGGGCTATGTGTGTTTTTACCAAATTTACCAAGAACTATAATAATTAATGAATAATTGTGCATAACATTTGATAAGGTATTTTAAAAAGTCTCTCCAAAATGTACATTTTTTAAGTTCTATTATTAACACCAAGCACCAATGTATTATTAAAACCTTTTATTTGCTTAATCCATGGCCAAGAATATAACTAATTATATATAACAATTAACAAGGCCTGTATTTACTATTTTAAAAAGTCCACCAAAATGCATTAACACAAAGCACCAATATATTATTAAAACCTTTTACTTAAGTCCATGACCAATAAGTAATTCGGTTAATAATTCAGATCTCCTGTGATGTAGATTATGTATAATTATTATTCTTCCTAAGAATTAGGAATTAATGTTCTTTCTGTTCTTTTTGTTATCCAGAAATACCAAGTAACGCGACCAAATGTTGTTCCGCCTGCTTCAATCGAATATCTCGTCGATTGACGCCACACCTGACCGGTGGTACCGAGGTACCCGAGGACTCGGCCGAATCCCTTGCTCGACAATGGACGGACGAGGAACTGGAACAGCTGAGGAGAGCGCTTCGAGAACACGGTACCAACTGGGTGAAGGTTGCCGAGCAGGTACCTGGAAAAACGAACCATCAGTGCAAGAACTATTACTTCGCCTATCGAAAGAAGCTGAGCCTGGACCAGGTGGTCGCTGAGTATTATCAATCGCTGGGCGAAGAGAGGAGACCTTGCTTGACGGATGAAGAAGAGAGTGGGAGCAGTACTAGCAGCTGTGACGAACTGGCGGTAAATTTGTTGGGTTTCACTTTTCTCATTTTCTCTCCTACTCTTTCACTCTCTATTTTTCTACCTTTTTCCTCTTCTCTCACTCTAAGTTTCACTTTTCTCATTTTCTCTCCTACTATCTCACTCTCTATTTTTCTCCGTTTTTCCTCTTCTCTCACTCTCCTCTTTTCACTTCTGTTATTAGTCACTCTTTTTTTCTCACTCTACATTTCACTCTCTTTCCTTTTTCTCGCTCTCCCATACTCCCTCTTTCATATTCTCTCTGTCTCCCATACTCACTCTCTTTAATTTTCTCTTTCTCCCATACTCTCTCTTTGCTTTTCTCTCTTTCTCCCAAACTCGCTCTCTCCTTTTTCTTTCTTTCTCCCATACTCTCCCTTTCTCCCATACTCTCCCTTTCTCCCATACTCTCTCTTTACTTTTCTCTTTTTCTCCCAAACTCGCTCTCTCCTTTTTCTTTCTTTCTCCCATACTCTCCCTTTCTCCCATACTCTCTCTTTCTCCCATACTCTCTCTTTCTCCCATACTCTCTCTTTCTCCCATACTCTCTCTTTCTCCTATACTCTCTCTTTCTCCCATACTCTCTCTTTGCTTTTCTCTCTTTTTCTCAAACTCTCTCTTTCCTTTTCTCTCTTTCTCCCATACTCTCAATTTTCTTTTCTCCCTTTCTCCCATACTTTCTCCATGCTTTTCTCACCTTTTCCCATTCTCCCTCTCTTTCCTTTTCTCCCTTTTTCCATACTCTGCCTTTCCTTTTCCCTCTTTCTCCCATACTCTGTATTTCCTTTTCTCTCTTTCTCCCATACTCTGCCTTTCCTTTTCCCTCTTTCTCCCATACTCTCAATTTCCTTTTCTCTCTTTCTCCCATACTCTCAATTTCCTTTTCTCTCTTTCTCCCATACTCTCTCTTTCCCTTTCCCTCTTTCTCCCATACTCTCAATTTCCTTTTCTCTCTTCCTCCCATACTCTCTTTTTCCCATTCTTGCTCTGTCCTGTCCTCTCTTTTTCCCATACCCTCTCTCTTCTTTTCTCCCTTTTTCCCATACTCTCTCTTTCCTTTCTCTCTCTCTCATCTAAAAATCTTGTTTGTACTTCACATACTGAACTTGTTTAACACAACATTGTTTCTTCCAGGTCCACGATTCAAGCGATACAGCCAGTGCAGGCAGTCCAGCGAACAACTTGTCCACTGGAACGCCAGGAACACCGGGTGTATCGGCATCCACGAATCTGCCGATGTCTTTCTCAAGATCTACAGACCAGAAGCTCGGCGAGAAGCTAGCGGATATCTCTGTGGTATCTCTGGTACCACCGGTGAGCATAGGTCCATCACAACAGTCTTCCACCAGTGGAAGCAGCAACGCTGCTTCAGCTGGCACCAGAGAAGATTACGATAGTTCTGCCACGGTAAGACCAAGTTTTATCCCGGCTACCGGTTCAGAGGGAGATACTAGAGTAAATTATGTACCTTGCACAGCATTTGGGAAACAGAAACGTTCAAACATGTTCCTTGCTCCATGGTGTCGTTGATGAACTGTGGTATTTCTTCTTCACAATTTTATAAGATTATATCTTTTGATAGATATTATATATTCTACTTTTAACAATATTTTATTAAATACAATTAAATACACAGCGCGTACAGCAATTTAACGCTAGATTTACAAACCTTGATCGGATCATTTCGATGGGTACATTAAAATACAGATATTTTGCGGTATAATTAGTTCACTTTACTTCAAATCGATCAATGTTTATCAGTAGAGATTTATTTAGTATATTCTTCTATATAAATTTTATTCTATATAAATTAAGTAAACTTAAACCCGTCAATTTGACGTGGTTCCGTAAATCTAGCGTTAAATACTCCAGAGCAGTGAACGCGTTGAAACAACCCGAATGCTTCTTTGCGTTTCGTTTTCCTTATTTTCTCACAATTAAGTATGGAAACAAGTTTATCTCTTGATAGGGCCGTCTGATAGAGGTTCGCTGATTGTTTCAGGAGACGGCGGACGAAGGTCAGGGAGGTACCGATTTAGAGAACAACAGCGTGGTCGTCACGCTAACAACTGCCAACAACTCAGCACCGCTGCAGCAACAACACCAGCAAGCGCACCAGCAGGTTGCACAGCCTTCGCATTCGCCACCATCCACAACCAGCAACTCCAATCCCCTCACTGTTAAGGATCTCATGCTTGGTGTCATTGAAATGCAACTGAAACGTAATCCTAACAGTCCAGCTGGTACCAGTGGTTCCTCCGTGCCAGTCAATTCTGGAACACCAACGATATCGAGTATATTAAAAACGGATCACAGGAACGATATCACCTTTGTAAGAGAATATAAAGCGCCGTCCACTATGGCGAACGCTAGTATGCCTAGGGACACGAATTTGGCTACCCTGTCGGTGGTGTCTGGCCCTCACCATGGACACCGTTCTGCTCCTAGTCCTCAGCAAATTGGTAAATTAAATAATAGAATTGTTTTTGTTAGATTGGTTAACAAGTTTGTAAGGTTTTTGATAGTTGTCTTCCAGTTCTTTGAAGTGCAACTAAATTCAGTTTAAATCTTGAAAAGAAAAGAAAGGATGGTATTGAATAAAAAATAATAAAAAGACTGCTTTAAAACTCGCACCAACTTTTCGTGCGAGTTTTAAATTCTCTAATAATAATTTTATTAATAACTCTAATCATTTTTAAAAGCTGAGAAATGGGTAAGCGATTGGCCAAATGCTTCAATCTTAAAGTCTGCTTTCTCAGATATTCATGCAAAGGCAAAATGCATTCTCAAATCTTTTCTGAAAAGAGGTTTATATTTAATAATTTAATAATTTATGGCTTGTGTGCCTCACAATTAATGAATCTGGGATATTTCTAGATTGAGTCGTGTACGATATTAATTTACTACAGAAAATAATATGTGGTGGATTTTCTAGAAAGCTAAAATTAAGAAATTGTTTCCTACATTGTTCCACTTCTCAAATTTTCTTCTAATTGATTGCTAAACCATTCGAAAGAAGGAGCTACGTTTCAAAATAGGCCAATTACTATAACAGAAGCTCAAAATTAAATTATACATAACTACATTTTAATTAAAAACAGAAGCCAGATTTCTCAAGCTAAGAAAAAAAGCATGAAATATAATAATAAAAGAAAGTTGAAACACTGACTATTAACACAAACATAGCATAAGTGTATAAACATAGCATTATACATAACTAAATTTTAATTAAAAACAGAAGCCAAATTTTTCAAGCTAATAAAAAAAGCATGAAATATAATAATAAAAGAAAGAAGTTTTAATAAACAAAGAAAGTCGAAACATTGACTATTAACACAAACATAGCATAAGTGGAAATATATTTACACCAAAACACACTTTCGCCGCACAAGATTGATACACAAAAAAAATTTCCTCTACCAGGTCAAATGCAAGCAACGATCACCCCCTGTCCACCCGCGCCATCGAGTAGTCAGTCGTCAACATCGGACATACTTCCAAAGGAAGGCTTGGTCGTGATGCAGGTGCAGCAGGCGCTGCGCGAGAGCACCGAGGGTACCCTCGACCTGAGCATAAAGAAACCAAGGCAGCAACAAGAATACAATCATTCCCTGGAAACGCTTCACAAACCACCGACGGTCACCCTTTACCGGCCGGAGCCTCCTCCGGGTGCCTACTATCACCCTCACGCCCACCCAGAACCGGGCCGCGGCGCGAAGAGTCCGCTCGTGTACGCGTCCTCGCCGCGACCCCAGGCGCCTCTTACCCCCAAGATGAACAAAGTAGCCGTGCCCCAGCCGCATCCAAAATTGTCACCCAAGTTAGGCGCGTTAGGTTCGACCGGTCACAAGAGTGGTTCGATAACGCACGGCACGCCAGTGTCCAGCGCGCGCTACGAGGGTCTCCTTAGACAAATGACTCCCCCGGGGAACCCGGGCAGCGGAGCGGGAACACCTAACGTGTCCAGCGGCGGCGGCGCTGTGAACGCGCCGAACAGCCAGGGACCTAAAGAGACAGGTTCGATAACCCAGGGTACTCCTGTTCATCCTTTCGCGGTGGACAAGCGCGCGCCGATGTACGACTACCATAGAACGATCAGACACTCGCCCGTGGCGACCGGTAACATTCCTGGACAAGGCCAGACCCAGGCCGGGACCGCAGCTGTGGTGGTGACGCACAGCAATCAGTACAACTCTTACTCCGGACGGCCACCGCCCAGCTACACGATGGAGCAACAGCTTTCGTCCAGACAGATCATAATGAACGACTACATAACCAGCCAGCAGATGCACGCGCGCAGCCGGAGCGGCGGCACGTCGGAAGGCGGCGGTAAGAACGAGGCACCGTCGACGTTGTATTATACGAGCACGCCGCCGCCGCAGACCCACACGCAGCCCCGACAGGGTGTTATACAGAGGCATAACACGCAGAAGCCGATACATTATCCGCCACCGCCACCGGGATTGGAGGCGTTCTCCAGTTTGGTGGACGTGGCCGTGCAGCAACCGAGTCTTCCCGTTCCCCATCCACACGGCCATCCTGCGTCCGGGAGCAGCAGTCACGAGGGTCTTGGCAAGACGATGGCGGACAGGCTGTTGGCTGACCGTTACGGGGACAAGCATCACCTGGCGATGCATCAGGATCACAGAATGGCTGTGGCGCACCATCACCAGCGTGACAGAGAAAGGGAACGGGAACTGGTTCATCTGCGGGAGAAAGAGGAGTATAGATTGCAGAGGGAGAAAGAGATTCAACAGCAGGAGCACAGATTGGCTCAGCAGAGGGAGAAGGATGCGCAGCATGCCGAACACAGGCTGTCTATACAGCAGCGGGAGAAGGATATGCAACAACACACCGATCACCGTCTTGCCGTCCAACAGAGGGAGAAGGAGATTCGTCAGCAGATGGCGGTGGCCGCTGCCCAGCGCGAGAAGGATCTTCAGGATCATCGTTTGGCCCTGCAACAGCAACGGGAAAGGGACCTGGCGCATTTGCAGCAGCAGCAGCAGCAGCAGCTTCAGCAGCACATTCAGCAACAGAGGATGGAAGCCGAGAGAAGACACATGGCTCAACTGTACAGAGATCAGCAGCAGCAACAGCTCGATAGGGACAGTAGGTTGATAAGCAGCGGGTTCAGTCAGTCCTCGAGGCACCAGCAGCCGCAGCAGCAACAGCAGCAGCAGCAGCAGCAACAGCAGCAATCGTCCTCCAGGCAAAGCCAACCATCCAATCAGCAGCAAAATGAATCAGCGCCCACGTTAACTGCCGCCAGTCTGATAGATGCTATTATAACACACCAAATTAATCAGAGCGTCGAAAATACTGGTGGAAACTCTCAGCCACCGCGTCCTGGTGATCGTCTTTTCCAGGTATGTTGTGATGTTTCTTTTGTCGTTTTGTTCACGGGTGTGAATGAGTTCGTACACGATACGTAATTTTTCACAGGGATTTCACCGGGAAGCTCCAGTAGAACCTAATGGTATGGCTCATAGTCCTGCTGGCGAGGGGAACGGTGGCAACAGCGGTGTGGGGAATGCGGGCGGCAACGGAAGCGGAAATAAACCGATCACTCTTGGAGAACACGTTGATCATATCGTTTCTAAGGATTATGGCCCTCCACATTCCTCATATAGATCATACAGTGGGTAAGTTTTCAATGGATGTTGAACATGAATTTTTTTATTGAAAAAAAGAGGAACTTTATGTTCTCTGAATTTTCACGCACACACAGAAAACCATTTACGTTGCACAATGTTCTTGCAAAAACAAAGGTTCTATTGTAGGGATAGTTTTATGGTTATCTGTTAGGATAATTATCCCATGTGATGGCGGTGCAAAGTTATTTTAATTTACAATGGTTACAATTGTTCGTTATTCCCCCCCTCTCTCTCTCTGTCTCACTCATTCACTCACTCACTCACTCATTTACAGAGTCCCTCACTCACTCATTCATTTACTCACTTACTCACTCATTTACTCACTTACCNTTTACAGAGTCCCTCACTCACTCATTCATTTACTCACTTACTCACTCACCCACTCACTCATTTACACACTCCTTNTCTTTTTCTCTCATACTCTCTCTTTCTTCAATCTTCTCTCATTCCTTTTCTCTCCTCCCATTCTCTCTCTCTCTATCATTGCCTCTATGAAACAACAAACCTACATACCTTATCAACTAATGCAACAAACACATTCTCCCCNTTCAATCTTCTCTCATTCCTTTTCTCTCCTCCCATTCTCTCTCTCTCTCTATCATTGCCTCTATGAAACAACAAACCTACATACCTTATCAACTAATGCAACAAACACATTCTCCCAAATTTCCAACAGAAATTATATTTCTCACCTCCCACACCATCAACTATTCCACCATTCCCATAACAAGTCAGAAGTAACCACATATACACACCAACCAGCTCAAATATCTTTATCACAAACTATTCCCCTCTTGAACAGGTATCAAATCTCGGAAGATCAGTGGAAGAGACGAAAAGCGAGCGAGCCCGATTCCGTTAAGACTGGGGACGAGCGCCAGATAATTCGAGTCACGCAGCAGCAGTCGCAACAACAACAACAACAGCAGCAACAGCAACAGCAACAACAGCAGCAGCAGCAACAGCAACACCAGCAGCATCAACAAGCAGCCTCATCGGTAGGAAAGCAACAGTTCCACTCGGTCGAACCCGTTTCGCCCCCAGAAGCAGGCACGAATCACTACGGACGTCGCCTGTACGAAACGACCACTGCCACATCGACTTCCGGAACTCCTTCCAAGCCGCACCTTTCGCCCCTCGATTACGTGAAGAACAAAATCGTTGAAGTGATGCGTACATCCGAGGACGACAAAGGCGGCGGCGCGGCCGACAGGAACGGAGGGAACGTTACTAGTGGAGAGAAGGACGATAAGATAGGTGGAAACGTCGAGAGTCCATCGAGCGGAGAGATGATGGTCGACGAGACACCGAATCAGGCCCCACAGCCACCAACGCCGGCACCGACCACCACCTTCTATCCGTTCAGCGCGCTTGGAGTGCACACAGGTCCTCCGCCGGCGCCTCCACCTCCCACATCCGGATCCGCCTCTGTGACCAAGTCCGAACAGATGCAAGCCGAGCCGGCGCCGTTGCTTTCCGCGCAGTACGAGCCACTCTCCGACGAGGATTGATAGTCTAATAATTTAGCAACGTGTACCGACCGACGCGCTGTGACGATGTTCTTCTTAGGGTATTCATGCGATTTGTTCACGCTCGACGAAAGTCTTGTCCAGACGACGATAATGAATATTGAACGTTTCACCATTACACCGATGTTTTTTTTTTTTTTTTTCCGGGGGCGTCAGCCACTGCGTT
>SMSQ01025962.1:46856-65787 GCA_019453375.1 Ctenoplectra terminalis
TTTTTTTTTTTTTTTTTTTTTCTTTTGTCAACCACCATTTATTTCTTTTCTCTTTTTACCGTGAACTTCATCATATTCCGAAATAGAGATTATAGTACGATGTTTTTAAATATTGTTTATTATTTTATAAATTCCATATTCCTTCAGTGTATTCTTTTAGTTGATTATCTTTCCGTACTCTCTTTCTCTCTCTCTCTCTCTCTTTCTCTCTTTGTGCACATGTAAACGTGGTTCTTTTACGGATGCATTATTATTATTTTTTTTAGTGCTCGTCCAGCGCACGAGATTACGAATAGCAGCGTAATTTTAATTGATAATTGATATTTTTTTACGCAATACTTATCCTCCGCGCTAATATGTACGTAAATGTTGTGTATAATTATCAGCTAGATTAAATACAATTATTTCCGTTTTCACTGTCACTTTTTTTTTCGTTTTCTGAGAAAACGCTTTTTTTTCTTTTTTTTTTTTTTTTTTTTTTTTTTTTTTTTTTAAAAACGTTTTTTTTTTTTTTTTTTTTTTTTTTTTTTTTTTATAGATATCGTTCGCTTCTAACTTTATCCACGTTGATAAAAGGCACGAGGGATTTTTAATTTTAAAACGACACAGGACAATTTGTACAGACGTTAGTTAGAGAAATTTCATTAAATCTTCCGAACCAAATCGCACGCGTGTCGTGATAATTATTTTTCTCGAGAACGATCCGATGAAAATTTGTTCTTCATTTTTTTTAACGTATTCGAGCACTCTCTCTCTCTGGAGATGAAAAAAGAAAAAAGTGTTAAGTCTTACTAGACCAACTTTTGTGTTCATTTGTAAGAATCTAAGCGTTCATCGTACACAAGTTCTCGGTCCTTTTCGGTAGCAGGAATAGAAAGAAAGGAAAAAAGAAAAAGGAATAAGAATTATCGAATAACAATCGACCTGTGGAACGTCCAGGCTAGCCCAAGTTCACAAATGGAGACGCTTTTTTGTACATAATGAATGATATATAATCGTTAAAAGATTACGCTAAAAGAAAAAAAAAAAAAAAAAAAAAAGGCATACGTGTTTTTATTTGGAATGAGTCTGTGATGTGTCTGGGATTTAAAAAAGGAAAAAAAATAAATAAATAGCTTCATCCGTTACGTATACCAGTGCGAAGAGAGTACTACAGCCTCGCAATTGACGAGGAATCGATACGGCGGACGTGTATGGGACTCGTAAGAACGTCTGACACACGGACAGTGCACCGTCTTACCGAGATCACGTTAAATGTTTTCTCTCCTTGGTGAAGTGGGTTTTAAACGATACAACAAAAGGGAAAAGAAAAGAAAAAAAAAAAAAAGTGTAATTCTAAGTGTTGTACATAGTACACAATATTAATTTCTAAGTTGAACAAGTAGGTATATGATGGCTAGTTTAATCTGTATGCTAAATATTGTAAGAATCTAGAATTAGCGTAAGCGACGTAGCTAGCATTTAGGGATTTAGACGCCATGAACTGACTAGGGAAAGGAAAAGCTTCCCGAATTACGTTCTCTTATCGATAAAAGGAAAAGCAAAACAGGAAAAAAAAAAGAAAAAAAAAGAAAAAAAAAAAGGAAACGCAAAATCGAGAGGAAAAAGGAAAAAAATGGAAAAAAATGGAAAAAAAAAAGAAAGAAAGAAAACGTATGCAGGCGATTGAGATACGATCGATGGAGAAGATAGAAGGAAAGATCATCATCCGTCGCAAACGAATGGATGTGAATTTTATTTTATTTTAATCGAAATTATAGAAAACCGAATGTACGCTCTGACTATCAAGAAAGAAAAAAGAAAAAAAAAAGGAAAAAAAAAAACAGGAAAAAAAGAAAAATACGCTACTCGGTTAAACACGTTACGACACAGTCCACATTTTCAGTTACTCATCAACACACACACAGACAGACACAAACACGCATCGGTGAGCCACACATGATACACAAAGAATTTTTATATAGCCTAATTTTATATTTGTACGCAAACGTAAGTTCAACCGTGCGGTCTGCTCCTTCGTTTAGTCGCGCGACACTCGAAACAAGCCTTAGAGTCCCCTCGACTTAAGAGAAATAAAAAAAAAAAATGCTTTTTATCGCAACATTCGCTGCACCGTAAGTTGCTTCTACCAAAACGTGTTACGAACGAATAATATACATACATATGTACCTGAGCTATGTATGTATGTATATATATATGTATTGTACTTCAGTGTGCACTTTTGTATGAAAAAAAAAAAAAAAAGAAAGAATATTCTGTCGAGTAATGCGAGTGCCTCTTACACATTTGCGCGGACTTATTGTTAAAAAAAAAAAAACAAAAAATGAACACGTTTCGTTGTATTGTGGGTCGCGGTAACCATCGTCTCNAAAAAAAAAAGGAAACGCAAAATCGAGAGGAAAAAGGAAAAAAATGGAAAAAAATGGAAAAAAAAAAGAAAGAAAGAAAACGTATGCAGGCGATTGAGATACGATCGATGGAGAAGATAGAAGGAAAGATCATCATCCGTCGCAAACGAATGGATGTGAATTTTATTTTATTTTAATCGAAATTATAGAAAACCGAATGTACGCTCTGACTATCAAGAAAGAAAAAAGAAAAAAAAAAGGAAAAAAAAAAACAGGAAAAAAAGAAAAATACGCTACTCGGTTAAACACGTTACGACACAGTCCACATTTTCAGTTACTCATCAACACACACACAGACAGACACAAACACGCATCGGTGAGCCACACATGATACACAAAGAATTTTTATATAGCCTAATTTTATATTTGTACGCAAACGTAAGTTCAACCGTGCGGTCTGCTCCTTCGTTTAGTCGCGCGACACTCGAAACAAGCCTTAGAGTCCCCTCGACTTAAGAGAAATAAAAAAAAAAAATGCTTTTTATCGCAACATTCGCTGCACCGTAAGTTGCTTCTACCAAAACGTGTTACGAACGAATAATATACATACATATGTACCTGAGCTATGTATGTATGTATATATATATGTATTGTACTTCAGTGTGCACTTTTGTATGAAGAAAAAAAAAAAAAGAAAGAATATTCTGTCGAGTAATGCGAGTGCCTCTTACACATTTGCGCGGACTTATTGTTAAAAAAAAAAGAAAAAAAAATGAACACGTTTCGTTGTATTGTGGGTCGCGGTAACCATCGTCTCCGTTTCGTTTTATACATAATGTAACATCGTTTTAATTTCCACGAGAATCATATCCGAGGAGTGTCCAGTATATGTACAAAACTACACGCGCGTGAATTAACGTGTTCGATGGAGAATGTTTGAACCATAGTGTCGGTAAAATAGAGTTCTTTCGCATATATATATATGTGTGTGTATATGTATGAAAGCGACACACACACACACAGAGAACACGTTTGTCTGGAGAAACCGATGTTAAGAAAAAATGCAAGGTCTCCCCGACAGGATCAAGAGCCCGATAAAATAATGATTTTGAAATTTCAAGACTGCTTGTGTGTTGGATTTTTCTTCCGGCGGTTTCACTTTTTCTTCTGGACAGAGAAAAAATAAAATGAGAAACGGTTGGATCTTCTGTGTTAACACTAGGTTTAATATTTCTTGCTTACCTATTTCTGCTTGTCCGTTTGACGCTTTTTCGTTATTTTTAAAAATGTACAACTCTCTCATCCAACATCTCCGTAAGACTAAAATACCGAGCGGGTTCTGCGGATCTTGTTCTTCGGTGAAAAGATATCTGTAATGATTACACAGCTCCACAGAAAGATCCCAGACCACTCTTACTATATGTGATCGACCCCGATGAAACCGAATCTGAGGTCAGAATAACCCTATCGCGTCAGGTTTTAACCCTTTTAGCGCCAGGCGAGAAAGAGGCGCCTATGCGAGAATAACCGGCCGAATTTCACGGTTTTACTAGGGTTTGAGAGAATGCTCGTGAAAACCAAACGGGAAACAATATTTACGCGATTCAAAAAGCAGTATATTAACACTTTAACCCTTTTAGCACCGAGCGAAAAGAGCGTACCTGGGCGAAGAATACCGGAGTGAATCGACGATTCGCAGAGGTTTGGGAAAATGGTCGTAAAAAGCAAAGTAGGCGTAGTATTTACGAAATTCAAAAAGCAGCGTATCGCGAAATGGACGGAGAATAGATGGATACCAATGGAGTTTCGATATTTATTAAAAATCATAAGAATAACATAAATATAAGACAGGATGAAAATCGTACAAAGTAATTTCTTTCTTTCAAAACGTAATCGTGTTTCTACGAAGACGTCGACGGCTTATGAACACTGACCGCACGTTCGACGGATCAGGAAAGACCGAAAGAGATTTTAGGCTCGCGGTGTCGATGCACGGATGACACTTGAGTTTTCTGATAACTATCGAAAACAGCGTAAAGATTGCGATTGCGGTCCGAAGAAACTATCTCGCGTCGACGGATGTCTCTGTTCTATTCTACCTTATCTTGGCACGTAAAAAACATAGGATACAACAAAAAGTTGATACAATAAACATTTTTTCACCTGTGTTGCATCGAATACGAACCATTTTAACATTTTATCAAGTTATACTTAAACACAGATCTCTTGCGATGAGCATAATGAGGCTCTAACGGAGGCGCAACGATATATCGTCGTTGGTATTTTTGGCGAGTTCGGTGCTAAAAGGGTTAATAGTCTACTTTTAAAAACTTTCAATAACTTGGTTAAATTTTCATATTTTCATAAGTAATAAGGTATCTGGATAGAAAATTTTTCATTACATTAAATTTTAAGAATAATAAGAATAATGGGACAAAATAAAAATGTCGAGCCAGACTCGACATAAGACCGCAAAGGGTTAAATGTCTCTTAGATCACCGGCTGTCAATGTGTTAACCCTTTGCGGACGAGCACTGTTTCGACTCTGATTCGTGGCAAGTGGATAATTTCTATATGGAACGAGATTATAAATTAAATATCTAAACAATTAGACAGAAAATAAAATAGAAAACGGACAAATTGTCGCCTAAACTTCGCATTGGCGTCTCCTATTCGTTTGTCTATTGCTATGGAGGAGACAATTCGACTTAGGAATCAAATTATGATTCGCAGCGGCGACATTCGTCTGCAAAGGGTTAATATTTCCTTACCGGCATGGTTTCCACGGGGACCATGTGGATTCATGTAGAGAACAGAAAAGGGCATGCCTCCGGCTCCCCAACTGCGAGACATAACAACATCCTTCTTCGACAATCTGTTTCCAGTCTTAGAGAAGAAAACAGTGACACTAGTTCTTCTAAATCCATTGAAAATTATACAAATAACAAAGGTATGAAGGATCACGAGGAAAGTAAAAGTTGAGTTCTCTCTTACGAAACGTATTTGCGCGTACAGAAAGTCATCTTCTCATCATAATTTTATACGGACCATTTATTACGAAGTATATACTTTCCATTTCCGATATATTGGGTTGTCCGGAAAGTTGGTGCCGATTTTTAAGGAAAATTCAAACACGGCACATTTAAATTTCCTTATACATTTATTAAATTATTTACGTTCCATTTTGTTCTATAAATTTCTCCGTCTTTCGCGTAACTTGTATATCACATCCTTCCAAAAATTCTTAGGTTCTTCGGCGAAAAACTTTTCCACGTTTAACACTAGAACCACCGTGCCAGTCAAAATGACCGGTTCGTAATTTGTCATAGAAATTTTATAAATTTACAGCAGCGTATTTTCAGGGATTTTCTATAATTTTTTAAACAAAATATGCACAAAGAATTATTACCCCTAATATTCTTTTCTTTCTTTGGTACAATTAAGTCTATTTTAATCGTCGGTGGTTCTACTTGTTAATAGCGTATGAAACTAACGAAAATGAATGTATCCTAACTAAACTTTTATCTAAAGATGCCTCAAGTGTCTTCTGGTGTCTTCTGGTGTCTCTCAAGTGGATTATAGGGTTATAAGGTTTGTTTTAGTTTATAAGCCAAGTTCCTCAATTTTTTCCATTTTTGGGCTATTTTTTGAAGTTGAAAAGAAAACCTCACGCGATTGGGTTATCCTGACCTCAGATTCGGTTTCAACAGGGTCGATTACGTATAGTAAGAGTGGTAAAAAATTTTTTTTGCGTGTAGCTGTGTTACGTTTCACGTTTGAATTTCCATTTTACCTCTTTAGATTTATCTGGATCGATACTCGGTTCACGATAGCGTCAAATTGATGGACACCTGTGGAAATAGGTAGAAAATTAGGCGGAAAGAATTAATTTGGACGCGTAACGGTGAACAAACCTGGTGTTAAGCTGTTCACAGGGGAAATTTACTTCTTAACGCTAAACCTACCGACGATTAAACTATACCCGCTGAAAAAAATATTCAAATGTGCACGGTTAATAATTTATAAAATTACGAAACGGTCGTTCGACCGCTCTGGTAGGTTTAGTGTTAAGTTTGTAAGAAACAGCGCAACAGTTGGTCATCGGGACACTTTAGGATTGGCAATTCGTGGTTCACGTTTATCGAGTTTGCACGCGTTACCGTCGTTCGTCGTTGGAAAGAGGGAGAAGGAGTGACAGAGAAAGAGAGAATGTAAAACAAATCGTTTGATAATACCGTGTCTGTAAATAAAACCAACTATTAACCTTCGCTTCGCCAGTGGTCTCACGTTAAGAATTCTTAGTGATTTTTCAAACTTGTAACTCGGAGGACGGAGAACTTCCGCGTTCTGCGCCGCGATTTTTACATATTTTTCACGTAAAGAGAAGAAAAACAAAAAAAAAAAAAGGAGTCTGAGGATACTCGAGCGTAAAGTAAACGACACACACGATCATCAACTTTTCTGATGCTGTTGCGATCAATAGGATCGGATCGATCAATCGTGTTAGTTTAGCCGGTAATATAGCGTCAGATTATGGTCGCCATCATTATTATCATCTCGTTGCCACGGTACTCCGTCGTAATTATTGGTTCGAGTACGTTTTAACCACCGATTCAATCATGGACATTTTTTTTTGAATTAATAATCTTCGATATGCATGATTGAAGAATCTATTAATTTTAGGAATCTAGTGGCGCAGAACTTATTATTTTTCGCATGCACGGTAGATGACTCGGACGCCATGTTGGCGGAAACATGGCCGCTCACGGGCAAACAGCTGATTTGGAACGATCTCGAAAAACTCAGATTAACACTAGAATTACCAAAATGGTCAAAATGACCCATTCGTAATTTCTTACAGAGTCTTTATAAATTAACTACGGCGCCGCTGGCCAGATTTTCCGCGGTTTTCTATTAAAAACGTAGACAAACTTTTGTCTGAATTGCGTTACATATTATTTTATACACTTTCCGCTGGAAATAAGTACACTTTAACCCATTGCCGCAAATGACGGCTATAGCCGTCAAATTTTTGTCGATATGTAGGCAAATGACGGCTATAGACGTCAAATTTTTGTCGATATGTAGGCAAATCACGGCTATAGACGTCGTGCAAATTTTAATTATTAAAAAAAGTACAGCGTTTGTACGCTTGTTCTTGGTTAAGTAATGCATCGAACAAAGAACGTATAGCCTGATAATTTTCACTCCCAAATATACAAGTTACACTCAATTTCGTCTGGTAGACGTAAAGAATTGAAAGAAAAAGTGTGTTTCTTAGCGCCGCTTCGAAATAAAAAGTGTGCGGCAATGGGTTAATCGTCGGTAGTTCTAATGACGGAGACTAATTAGATAACCGAGGCCAATATGTCGCCGAAGTGATCTAGAACCGCTGGATTAAATTTCAATCGTAAATTCCTGTCCTGTCGCAATTAATAGCAATATTACTCGAATATGTAGAATCGTGGACGCAGGAATTTTCAGGGAAACTTGCTTAACCTGTCAATGTGTTAATTGACAACAAGTCCATAATTTTGCGCCGGTTAAAACGTACTTCAGCCCAATGAATTGATATTTCGTTTGGATCGTGGCATCGTGAACATTAAACGGTAAAAAGATACGAATTAGAAGCGGATCCCATCGTTTCATAATTGCTCTAATTAATTGTTATAGAAAAAAAGGAAACATCGATCAGAGGGCGTTTCACCAGTATTATTTCGACGATCCGTTCGCCCTTATGCGAGAGATATTTGTGTAAAATATGTGTACACCGTGTGGATACGGTTCGGCGTGAAAAGATATGGGAATTTTTCGCACCGGAAATACGGAACCTCTATTTTAGCCGATTTTAATAACGGATCGTGTTGTTACAAAATTATATTCGTCGTAACACGTCGGAGGAAAGAAAAAGAGAAAAGATTTTAAAAATCGCGCGGGATATCAGAGTCCTGAAAAATGTTTTTAAATGCTTCCAGTGGAATAATAAAAAGGAAAAAAATATATAAAGGGATTGGATGTTAAGACGAGGACGGAACGAAGTGGTATTAGCGTGGCTAATCATTTTTTTCAACGCGATCACTTATCGATCCGGTTGTCCCTGGCTGTTCGCTTTCTTTCCGTGGTAATTAAATGATCGAGCGTGCTTCATTTTCGGAGCAGCGAGCTTCTAAACTCAGTTTTCTCGGAAATTAAATTCCGAGAAGTCTTTATACGATGTTGGAATTTTTTTTGTTATTTTCGAATCAATTTAAATGAGAAATTTGCGATTTTCTCACTTTTTTCTTTTTTCCCGTGACTTTAAGTGTTTCCCAAAAAAGAAGACCAGCGTGGAAAAATTTTATTCTACGTTTTACGTAAAGAATAGTCTCCCCGTTGGTTGTGGCGCGATTTTAGAAACACTCTGTGTAAATTTCAATATTTTTTCTTTTAAATATTTCCCAAAATTTTATATCAGGAATCTTGCCGATTGTAGCGTGGTTTTTGACACACCCTGTATACGTTTCTCACTTTTTTCTTTTTCCCCGTGACTTTAAGTGTTTCCCAAAAAAGAAGACCAGCGTGGAAAAATTTTATTCTACGTTTTACGTAAAGAATAGTCTCCCCGTTGGTCGTGGCACGATTTCGGAAACACCCTGTGTACGTTTCTCATTTTCATTTTTTCCTCCTTTTTTCGGAATGGAATAACAAAGAAACTCATCGACACTGCATCGTGGCGCGAATCCACGCGTGCAAGAAGAAGATGTATCGCATGTGTATTGAAAAAAAATTGTGAACGCTCTTTGATCCGTGCGTCAAAAGATTTGTACATACGAGTACGACACCGCGATTGCGTGTAGAAATATTTTCAAGATTAACCGTTTTTGCTCAGACTCGACTCTCGGACGATACTCCCGTGCTTTAATGGTGAGACGAGGCTTCGTATCGGAGGCAGCAATTTTTCGGAGCTAGAAACCGGAGTACGTCGACGGCAGCCCTTTTCTAAGGTACTTCTTAGCATGTTCCTAAAGGACATGAATTAAAAAATTAAAATACACGCATAAACACACAGACACGAAAAAAAAAAAATAAATAAATAAAGTAAAAACGAGTATATCGTTGACACGACAGGTAAATCGCATTATAGACTATTCTATGAACTAGAAACGACGCGAGGTATCGGTAAGACGTCGTTTGTACATGTACCTACTCGTTTGTAATCCGAAGGAAGAGATCGATGTCTATCGTTTCGATCCCTCTTACGCAAGAACTCTGTACATAGGTAAAGAGAGAGAGAGAGAGAGAGAGAGAAACATACCGAGGTACTCAGTTCCCTCCTAAACAATATTGTACCATAATAATAATGATGATGATGATAGCGATGCATACATATGAAACGGTCGCGCGAAAAGCTGAGACAAAAAGGAAAAAGAAAAAAAAGTAAAATTAAACGAAGAGGGGATTGAAGAAGAGAAGCGGAAGAAAAAGAGAAAAAAGTGAAATAATAATAATAATAATAATAATAATAATTAAAAGAAAAAGAAAAGAAAAAAAAGAAAAAAAAAATAAATAAATAAATAAAAGGCTAAGAAGCGATATTACCTACGAACCCGCTATTAATGCGATTTAATTAAAGATAAATTAACTACAATTAATAGCGAGCGAGAGCATACCACGCCTACAGTAAACTACAGGTGTAGCATACACGATAATATTATTATCAAAACAGTTCAATGTAAATTGTTATTTTTGTTGAAATAAAAATCACCTCCGTTATAATAACGAGCAACACCCTCTTTGACTATTGTCTATGAACGCTTCGTGTTGCGTATCCTTGACAGATTGCCAACCGTTGCGAGTTAACGGTTCATTACAGCTTTTAAATTGTGGAGAGACAACACTCGCTGCTTGGATTAACTCAGTGGTCGGTAAACTTGTTGGTCAAAGGGCCGAATATGAACGTTGCAAGAGTTTAAAAAAAAATTGGGAGACAAATTGGACTTAAAATTAGAGTTAGAATTCAAAATTGTTATGAATTGGACTTAAAATTAGACTTAGAATTCAAGATTATTATTAATTAGACTTAAAACTCAAAATTGTTTTGAATTGGACTTAAAATTAGGCTTAGATTTGAAAATTATTATTAATTAGGCTTAAAATTCAAAATTATTATAAATTGAACTTAAAATTAAACTTAGAATTCAAAATTATCACGAAGCAGATTTAAAATTCAAAATTCTCACGAATTGAACTTAGAATTCAAAATTATTTTGAATTGGACTTAAAATTAGACTTAAAATTGAAAATTATTATTAATTAGACTTAAAATTCAAAATTATTATAAATTGAACTTAAAATTAAACTTAAAATTCAAAATTATTCTAAATTGGACTTAAAATTAGACTTAGAATTCAAAATTATCACGAATCAAACTTAAAATTCAAAACTATTATTATTATCAATTATAAATGAGAGACATTTGAGTACAGTGAAATAAAAATAAAAGAAACGAAGACAGTTCAAAATTACAATAAAAATTCGATATTACAAATACTTTAAAATATTAAAATTATAATTTATCCATTTTAATAATTATAATAATTATAATAATGTCCATTGTCGTATTAATCCAACTGGCGAGTGAGAGTCCCCCCCTTAAGTGCATAATTAAAATTAACCGTACCACAGCTTTACATACACCTATTCCAAACTTTCTTCGAAAGAAATACAGTCGAATTATTACAGAGAATGATGCACGACATAATTTTGAAATAACAGTAAAATAGTCACCTATTTTGGAATAAAATTCTATGAAAACTACAATCTAGTTTATGAAGAATGGTACGGTTTAAAGCGGGGGATCCCCTCGAGCGGTCAGCAACGTGTTAAGTAGCCAACTATAGATATACAGAGCGTACATAAAGCTATTCTTCTTTTTTTTTCTTTTTTAACGCGTTCAGTGCGGTACAAAATTAATATATATTTATTTATCTTGTAACATATAATAAGATGATATTAATTAACAAGAAACTTAAATTTAAAGTTAAATCCAAAAATTATATCGGAATATTTAATTGGAGAAAAATTTCGATTACAATTCAATTCTTTGTGTCTTTAATTTTATTTCAATATTGAATAAGAAGTGTGAGGGAGAAATTACTTCCAGAAACGTGTTGATGATTGATCAATTTCGTGAGAAGCTTTCATTTTAATATTTAATTGTACAGTTAATTATTTAAGTAGGATCTAACGCGTCGTTTTTTTATCGATAAATATCTTAATACTTGACTGAAGAAATATATATATATATTGACGTATGTACCTGTCCAAAATGATGGTACTTAATATTAAGATAGAAGCTATTCGGATAAATGATAATTAAAAAATTATCTGTACTTTATCGTCGACATCATAAATGTTTAAAGCGATGATTATTTATAATTTACTCTATTCTGTTTTATATAGAAAGGACGCGTGCAAAATATACTAATAATTATACGAACAAAACGTTTTTGTTGCTGCATTAAGTTAACAATTATTTTACGTTCAATATAGTATCGCTCATAATTATTTAAATAATAAGAAACTATTATTTAAATTGACGAATGATTGAAGAAATTCAATCATACTACAAAATTAAGAGTAATGTTTAACACTTAAATTATTTAACACATATTTTTTTTAATTACTACAAAATTAAGAGTAATATTTAACACATATTTTTTTTAATTACTACAAAATCAAGAGTAATGTTTAACGCTTAAATTATTTAACACACATTTTTTTTAATTACTACAAAATTAAGAGTAATATTTAACACATATTTTTTTTAATTACTACAAAATCAAGAGTAATGTTTAACACATATTTTTTTGAATTACTACAAAATCAAGAGTAATATTTAACACATATTTTTTTTAATTACTACAAAATCAAGAGTAATGTTTAACGCTTAAATTATTTAACACACATTTTTTTTAATTACTACAAAATTAAGAGTAATATTTAACACATATTTTTTTGAATTACTACAAAATTGAGAGTAACAACATATTATTTTATTATTATAAATAAATATTCAAAATGTATTCTTTGAATATCATTTAACATTAATATTTTTTTCTTTCTTTGCTACTTTATTTATTAATAATAAAATTATTTACAGCTAAAAGTATAGAACTTAGTAACTCTAAATAATAAAAATAAAGAAAGAATATATTTTACTACCAGAAATATCATTTTTATTTATCTCAACGTGTAAGATTTTTTAATTATGAGCGATACACACTGTACGGATAATTATGCGTATCATATAGTAATTAATACAAGTATACATTCTGTTTTTTTTTTCTTTAATTTAACATTTGATATTTATTACAAAACTTACATACACGAGGTAATACATAAGAAGCACTTACACGCGAAAAATCATATAAATACTATTTAACAAGTAAAGTTCCTTCATAAGTTTTTCATTGTTCGATAAAGTTCGTTGTAACAGCATTTTTTTTTTTTTTTTTGTTCGTTCTTTTCTTTTGTATGTACGAATTACCCTGTCTCTTGAGATCGGCTGATTACAACTAGCATGTAAGGTATTTTTTGAAGCAACATTTCTGCTTCAACGTTTATCCATATTATTTAAGTCTTTTAAGATTAAATTCTTAAACTAGCAGTTCTTTTCAACATTTTGCAAAATTGTTTTCATTAACTTTAGGAATTTATGAGTTCTTTGAATATTTCCAAGGTACGGTACAATTGGTAAAAAGAAACACGTTGAAACATTTTTTTCTTTCTTTCCACGTTGAACTATGTTGTAATTAAAAAATTGTAACATAAGAAGAAACAGAGCTTCTTGTTACCTGATATTAGTTTACTTCAACTTTGAATCTCATTTCAGCATGAAAGTACAAGAAATACAGAACTTATATTATCTTTCGCGCTTAGCAAAAACTGTGTTCCCAGTTTGTGCATATTTAAGGAGTTCCAATCTTAAATATACGGTTATTATATAATATACATATAATAAAAACAAAATAAATTATAAAAACAAAGGAAAAGAAGAAAATAAGTTGAAGATTTCTTTTAGTGAAAATATGTAAAAAAAAAAGAAAAAGAAAAGAATACTTGCAATTTCTTTGCGTGTACTGATCTTAATAATTAATTTAAATAGTGACAAAATATAATAGGTATTGTTATAACTACTATAAATCTATTGCTTTTAAAATAATAACTTAACGGTAATGCTAACACCACTGTTTCAAATGATCTACCTCACTATTCACGGGTATCTTACTGAAATTAAAAATAATTACAGCTCAATTCTAAATGCTGTAATTCTTACATTCTTATCTTCCAAATGCTTTCGCTTCTCACAGTGGCTACGCGTTACAATAGCTCACTGCGTAACACAGCGTTTAAAATTAAATCTTGATACTTTATCCTTACGCTAAAAATGAAATACTGCATTTCTAAATAATGCTTTAGCAATTTAGTATTACACCAGTACAGTTTTATGTATATCTGAGATTTAAGCTTAGTTTTAAACTCAAAAGGCACTTGCAATTCTTTTTTATCTTCTATTCGCTATATTTACTCAAATTTGTTTTATTAAGTGTCCTAAATATATAGATCTGTTTTATAATTTTCAAGTTTGTGAAGCTCATTACACTGTAATCGTTACATTCTTATCTTTCAAATGCTTTCGCTTCTCACAGTGGCTACGCGTTACAATAGCTCACTGCGTAACACAGCGTTTAAAATTAAATCTTGATACTTTATCCTTACGCTAAAAATGAAATACTGCATTTCTAAATAATGCTTTAGCAATTTAGTATTACACCAGTACAGTTTTATATATATCTGAGATTTAAGCTTAGTTTTAAACTCGAAAGGCACTTGCATTTTTTTTTTATCTTCTATTCGCTATATTTACTCAAATTTGTTTTATTAAGTGTCCTAAATATATAGATCTGTTTTATAATTTTCAAGTTTGTGAGGCTCATTACACGTTCTTACACATAAGTCAAATTAGTTTTGTGATACATTAGTAGTTTGCAGATCAGGTACATGATATGGTGAGTTATAAATACATGATACAATGAAGTACAGTAACTTATTACACAACAATCATCGAAAGCTCCGACAACAGTATTTTCATACCGATAATACTTTACACATGTTATATTAAATAATAGTAAAAGTTGTTTCCTTAAAACTAAGTGTTAACGAGTAACAAACAGTCACTCTAATACATCTTCAAATATTGAGAGCATTGCACTATCAAGATAACTTTTTCTTTTCATAATGCAATTTTTATTTTAATATTTTATTTATAGGACGCAATAAAGGATGGTCTTAGATATAAATTAGCGTAACTCTGACAGAAATAACTCTGTTGTGAAAATTGTATCACCTCTGGTCATCTGCATTTTAAATATTACCACCTAAACATTATTTTGATTCCTCGTTGTCTATTATTCCATAAATTACATTCGAACAACCGTTGTTTCAGATAATTATTGTCATAGAAATATAGTTCTTATTCTTTCAGAGAAGAGAAAAGAAAGATAGAAAAATTATATTACACATTTGTTCGTCAATCCGAAATATTACCGATTGTAAAAATATTTCCGAGTACTGTCTTCAATACCTGTTTCTTCTGTGCAATAGAGGCTTTCTATATCACAGTATACAACACGTTAATATTTAATTCGGACAAGTGTGCTTGAATCAGCACAACTGCTTTTGTAAAAAAAAATTCTGGTCATTTGTGCGTATGTGGTATAGTGGCAAGATTATANTGAGTTATAAATACATGATACAATGAAGTACAGTAACTTATTACACAACAATCATCGAAAGCTCCGACAACAGTATTTTCATACCGATAATACTTTACACATGTTATATTAAATAATAGTAAAAGTTGTTTCCTTAAAACTAAGTGTTAACGAGTAACAAACAGTCACTCTAATACATCTTCAAATATTGAGAGCATTGCACTATCAAGATAACTTTTTCTTTTCATAATGCAATTTTTATTTTAATATTTTATTTATAGGACGCAATAAAGGATGGTCTTAGATATAAATTAGCGTAACTCTGACAGAAATAACTCTGTTGTGAAAATTGTATCACCTCTGGTCATCTGCATTTTAAATATTACCACCTAAACATTATTTTGATTCCTCGTTGTCTATTATTCCATAAATTACATTCGAACAACCGTTGTTTCAGATAATTATTGTCATAGAAATATAGTTCTTATTCTTTCAGAGAAGAGAAAAGAAAGATAGAAAAATTATATTACACATTTGTTCGTCAATCCGAAATATTACCGATTGTAAAAATATTTCCGAGTACTGTCTTCAATACCTGTTTCTTCTGTGCAATAGAGGCTTTCTATATCACAGTATACAACACGTTAATATTTAATTCGGACAAGTGTGCTTGAATCAGCACAACTGCTTTTGTAAAAAAAAATTCTGGTCATTTGCGCGTATGTGGTATAGTGGCAAGATTATAAACTCCGATTGCAGTAAAAAAATATGCAACGAAAGTCGAGAAAAAAATGATAACTAATCGTAGTAAGAAGTATATAAAATATTCCATAAAATGGCGGCAGTCATAAGCACGGTGTAAGTAATAATACTGGCCCACCATACAACTTTTTCCCATTTTTTTACCTCGAGATTACGAAGAACATTTATACCTACGAGTAAACCCGCGATAGCACCGGCAAAATGAGCAACATACCCAACTTGGTCATTGGTTTCTAATACGTACCGATTATATATAGCTTGACTAATGTCAACAACCGTCACAACAAGGAATACCAATAATTGTAAGACAGCAAACTCCATTTGCGACCAGTTCATTAAAATAGTTGCCACGTGGGCAGTAATTAATGCGTACACACCACCCGAGGCTCCGGCTAGATACACACTGGGATCTGATACAGAAGTACCAAGAGATCCTGCTACAACGCCTGCTACGTATATAGTTAATACTCTCCACCATTTGTGCACCATTTCCAACGGGATACCCAGCATTATTTGCACAAGCAAATTTACTATCAGATGAAATACTCTGTGCAAAAGAAAGTTCTCTTTTTAATTACTCTACCGTATAAAGATGATATTTATCAGAGAAAAAGAGATACGTACCCAACGTGTACAAACATGTACGTCAAATACCTCCACGCTTGGAATCTTTTGTGCGGATTATAAATAAATAACGTAGCTGCTGGTCCTTCGACGGAAGGTGATTTATGTACAATCACATCGTATAAAAATAAAATAATTTCTAGTATGGATATAATTATCATTGCTAGCGCCGGAGGTTTACAAGTATATTCTTCCTCGTATTGCCCGTCAGGGGTGTCACTAGACCGTGCTACTTGAAAAGTAGTTGGCCTTTGTGGAACCATAGATTGTACGTATCGTTGTACAAGGTGGCCAAAAACACCTTGCATATCTTTTCTATGAATCTGAAAAAGAATTAAGAACTTTATAGTACGAATAGTATCGTAAATTTTGTCTTGTACAATATGAATCTTATTATTACAAAAGTATAAAATAGCTAAGAAAAGAAATAAAGGAACCGTTGTAAATAAAACTTCCGAATGCTTTAAAAAAAAATTAAACAAGCAAACGCTGTTCTGTTTCAAAATAATTATATGTTGAAACAAGGTTGCAGCAAACACTAATATTAGAAATGAATTTACCATTGCTATAAATTCTGGGTAGTCTAAATATCCTGAATCATCTAGATCTGCTTTACGCATGATTGTGTGAACAACCCTGGTTGGAATATCGTTGGAATAAGCAGAGCTACGTATCATAGCTCTCAATTCTTGATAAGAGATTTTTCCATCCCCATCAAGATCATATTTTTCGAATATAGACTTCCAATGCTGAAAATAACAAAGTTACTGTAGTATACGAAAAAAGATAATGCTTTCACTATACACGTACACATAATATACAACATTTATGAAGGTTATGAGAAACTTGTACTTAAAATAATAAACACAAAAGATCACTTCTTACAGAATTATTATACTGCAATGGTATCGTTATACCAGACTCTCCCTCTTGATTAGTCGACATTCTTATTAGCTTGAAACCTCTGTAACACACAACACGGAATAAAACTCAACACGATGAATCATAATAAAACCATCGATGCTCTCAAAACTGCACAGAATAATCTCAATTCAGCGTTGCTAAAATTTCCTGCACCTTCGCTGTCCATTTTACTCGAAGAAAAAAAAGTTTCATAAAACTTCCTCGGAACCAACAAAAATTCACAATGCATTCAACGCGAAGGAAAAAGAGGAAACAAATGGAAAATTGGAAAATATACCTGAACTCTTAATCTGTAAATCAGAGAAAGTGCAAATAATGGTAATTAAATCTACTTCACGGATAGAGAAACGCTTGATTTACCAAGTTACCAGAAATGTATCACTTTTCACACGGTATTATTCATATAAATGACACGCATCTATGTTATCTTATCGGATCGATTATAATCCAGAAAATTGATAGAGGAAACGCAGCGGACGGATGACAAATAATTTAATCGGAAAACTATTTTACATCCGCATGTTTGTACATCGAGTTGTAGGCAGAGTTTAATTTATTTGAGAATTACCATTGACCTTAATACCTGTACGATCAACGAAACTTGTAATCGGCAACGTGATACGAACTTAAATTATCCTCGAGCGAAATTCTCCATTACTAGGATCGGTTAGTTGCAGTGCGGAATGGGTTGTATCATTGGATATAACAGGACATGTTTGAAAAGAGACTGTACGGCTGAAAGTCGCCAGCGTCGCAACAGGTGAACTCAACGGCCAAGTATCACACGAATGGAAAGTACCGCAAGACGTTGCGGTGTGTGGTAGAATGTTGTTAATTGTTCCTTTGTCGATTGTCGACCAGAGTTTTCGGCGTCTTTAATAGCGGTTTCCTCTTATTTGTCGGTTACTTTTGCTTGAAATAAATAAAAAAAAAAAAAATTATAGGAAATAATTGTTTTATTTTATTTTTTTTTTTTTTTTTATTAATTATTTATCGTCGCATCAACCACTTGTGGATTATTAGCGACTCTGTTTTATTTTATTTGAATTATAAATGGCTACTGTCTTTAATAGCGGTTTCCTCTTATTTGTCGGTTACTTTGGCTTAAAATAAATAAAAAAAAAAATTATAGGATCTACAGATGAAATAATTGTTTTATTTTATTATTTATCGTCGCATCAACCACTTGTGGATTATTAGCGACTCTGTTTTATTTTATTTGGATTATAAATGGCTACTGTCTTTAATAACGGTTTCCTCTTATTTGTCGGTTACTTTCGCTTAAAATAAATTTAAAAAAAAATTATAGGATCCACGGATGAAATAATTGTTTTATATTTGAATTATAAATGGCTACTGTCTTTAATAGCGGTTTCCTCTTATTTGTCGGTTACTTTGGTTTAAAATAAATTAAAAAAAAAATTATAGGATCCACGGATGAAATAATTGTTTTATATTTGAATTATAAATGGCTACTGTCTTTAATATCGGTTTCCTCTTATTTGTCGGTTACTTTGG
>SMSQ01025963.1:6858-23746 GCA_019453375.1 Ctenoplectra terminalis
ATTTAAAATTGTCAACAAAAACACGTTACCTAATAAGTATTTCTAGATTTCTATCTTTAGTAATTATTTATCGATCAAAGTGATTATAAATATAATATTAAAAAACATATATAAATAAAAAAATATAATAGATTTTTGATTATAAAAATAATTATAATTTAAAATTGTCAACAAAAATACGTTACATAATAAATATTTGCAGATTTCTATCTTTAGTAATTATTTTTCGATCAAAGTAATTACAAATATGATAATAAAAAAATATAATAAATTTTTTATTATAAAAATAATTTAAAATTGTTAACGAAAAACGTTACATAATGTAATGTAAAGTATTTGCAAATTTCTCTCTTTAGTAGTAATTTATCGATCAAAGTAATTATAAATATGTAACGAGCTCACAGTTTCGTCCGGCACTGTATATAATTATAAATGTTCCTATAAACATATTCGCTTACAATACCGTATTATTACACAAATTATACGATAGTAAATATAGTCTCTTTAAGATTTATTGGATTTTGTATTTGATTCGATCATAGCAACGCGGAAATTACTTAGGAATTGCGATGAATAAAGCACTGTTACGAGGATGGTTAGATCAATCTTCTTGTTGCAATTAGTATACGAAACGGTGCATTGTGGCTACTGATATTCCATGTCTATTCCTCTTCCGGTTTTACTGTACTGTTGTAGGAAATAATGCACCATCATTTCTTTCCTTCTATTCTTATTTATTCAGACATTCATATTGCACTATTTTTTTTTCTTTTTCTATTTCTTCCAAAGCTTATCTGATACAGTTTCGCATTGATTTTATCTGTTTTAATGCTCTGATTCTAAAAATTATTATGTTTAAGGGGAAATGGAAAACAATTTTTTTAAATACTTTTTCTTTTATTAACAATTTTGAAAATACTATAAGTTTTCTTTCAAATAATTTCAGCGCTGATTCGTTCGATATTTCAATGACATAAATCAATTAACAAACGAGTTATCGCTGTTAAAAAAATGGCTCTGTAGTAAAATTGTTTTTTTTAATTCATATTGACCCATTTTCTCGAGTTCTAAAAAAGCAAACTCAGTCAAACTTTTTACGATGATTTTTAACAGATTGTTAAATATACAGAATGGAAGAATTTGAAAAATATTGACTATGTTGGGAATAAGTAAACAATTATTATTCGTCAGTTTTTGAATAAATTTCGGTGGATCGTGTAATCTTTCTGTAAAATAGTTTATGAAATGGAAATCGTATATCAAATTTATATAGCGTTGTTGGAGTACTCGTCAGAATTTAGTTGGATCTACTTGAATTGTTTGAACGAAAATGGGTCATGAAGTTCGGAACTTTCCCATAAGGATATAGCTCTGCTGTGGATTCCGTTAACACATTGTGGACGGATGACGGAATTTCTCGCGTCTTGTATTTCATATCTTAAACGGATAAAACTAGCAAACAACGTCGTATGAAAAACGGTTGCTTCGGCTAAAAATTTTAATTAAGTTACATATTTAAAATACAAATTCTTTTCAAAAGTATACAAGTAAGAATTTATTCAATCATAATTTTATATCGTAGTTAAATTTGTAAATACAACGTCTCGTCGTCAACGTGTTAAATAAATGAATATTATTTAATACACATCACTGACAAAAAGAAGATACAGTAATTCCTGAGATTTAAAAAACTGTAAATATTGTTTCTATAGACTGACGGGGGACATCGCTTAAGTGTAACACGCTGATTTTTATTAAATTTGCATATGAGATAGCGTTCAAAAAAATATTTCACGCATATATATCTTTATCCGCAATCATCCATATTTAAAAGGTGAAAACAGCCCTCAAAGTTAGGGATGAAAACTATATTTTCTTCGATATTTCGGAAATTATTAATTTCAGAAAAAAATTCAATAGAAATTATGCACGTCTTTCCAGCGCAAATGGTTAACCCATTTGCATCATTAGCGTACATATACCCTCAATTTTCCTGGTCAGTATCACCGGAGCGCGTATACAGGGTGTCCCAAAAGATCTATAAGTCCCTTTAACCCTTTTGCGGCGGAGCGCTCAGAAATGAACTGCGCTCGAAGCAGCCGGCGCGATGGTATGTAGAAGATCAAACGTCGTCCATTTGTCCATGATCAGGGTAGAATTTATGGATAATTATATTCGATTATATAAAACACCTCTGGACAAGAAGCGTGTACTGCCAGCGCGTCGAGAACAATCGACTGAATGGGCATTATTGGGCAGATGTTGATAACAATGAACGGCGCCAAAAGGCGCTGAGTTAGCCGTGGCAACCTCGTTTCATAGAGCGCACCTACGTGTGTCTCAAGAATTCAGCCCCATTCGGGGATGCATGAATCGGTCTCACATTATTTATACTTTTCCATTTGTTTGTTTTATTTCGTTTTGACCTCCAAAGATTCTAAACGTATTGAAATTTACGAATATATTTTAGTTTTCGCTAAGATTACAATTTAAATAGGAAATGACGGATATAGTCGTCAAACACAGCTGACCGGTTAAGGGATGATTCCTGACATGAATTCAAACAACTAAAGCAACTAAACATCTCGACGTGCGAGGCACGTCTTTCCAGGGCAAATGGTTAACCCATTTGCATCATTAGCGTACATATACGCTCAATTTTCCTGGTCAGCATCACCGGAGCCGTATGCATACGCTCAACTTTGTTTGTTTAGGTCAAAAGAAAAGAAGAGAAACAATTTATCAGTGTGAAATTTGTGACGTGGCTTTATGCGTTCAACATTTCAAATACTATCATACTGCATGAAATAACTAATCAACATTTCCGCCATTATCAGTAATATATATTTTTCTTATAATGTTGAAATATGAAGTTCTTTTATTCGTAGTTATTTTTGTACTTAAGTATAATAAAAAAAATTGCCGACAAGGACCTTCTTTTCATATTTCCTTATGATGCAAATGGGTTAAGGAAGTATTCAGGTCAGAACAAAGCAGGGACATCCTACTGAAATTTATCAAAATGACAAATACACAGTCATCGCTAATGACCTAGCTCTTTCGATGCGACGTTAAAAAATGAAAGAAGTTTTTAAGTAATTTATAAACTCATGGAAATTGAAAATTATCAGTCACAGAAGTTTTTAGAGTAAATTTTATAAGATTGCATTTATTTTCGGTTCGCGTGGTCATCGTTAATTACTTAGCTCTGTCGATGCGACTTTAAAAAATGAAAGAAGTTTCCAAGTAGTTTATATGAACTCGTAGAAATTGAAAATTATCAGTCGCAGAAGTTTTTAAAATAAATTTTATAAGATGCAATTTTTTTTTCGGTTCGTGTGGTCATCGTTAATAACCTAGCTCCGTCCATGCGACGTTAAAAAATGAAAGAAGTTTCAAAGTGGTTTATAAACTCGTAGAAATTGAAAATTATCAGTTACAGAAATTTTTAGAATTGATTTTATAAAATGTATTCTTTTTCGATTCGTGTGGTCATTGCTAATAATCTAATTCTCTCGATGCGGCGTTAACAAATGAAAGAAGTTTTCAAGTAATTTATAAACTCATGGAAATTGAAAATTATCAGTCACAAAAGCTTTTGGAGTAAATTTTATAAGAAGCATTCGTTTTCGATTCGTGTGGTCACCAGATTATTTTAAAATCCCATAAATTAATCTGGATCAATCGAAATAATCTCTAAAGGGGTTGAACCACAATTTTCCGCGTTGTTAACGGAGTGACGTGGACAATTCTGACAAGAAAACCCTGAAATCATCGGGACCACTTTTATCAAGGCTTTCTCCAATTACTTATCCTCGTATATCTATCGTCCACAAGTATCTGCGTCTCGATAACTAATAGTGAAACGTCGGAGTGACGTCGTAAATATGTCAACGATGTAAGATAATCACGGTTTGTCCGAACGTAACCAAATCGAAACGCCGCACGCGAGTGAGAAAGCGCAGAGAAAGAGCTTTTTTTTACGTATATTGACAAAGTAGCTTCCATGAGTAATGGTCGAAGCGTATCTATCGAGTGGGACAATTAACAGCGAAACGATAAGGAAATAATGTTAATCGTCGTATAAAAATGTTTTTCTTCGACAACTTGATTCGAACCGGGTCTTTAAACGCAGAGTTTATATCATTAGCACACGTGTATAATCATAAAGAATATAATAAAAGAAATAAAAGTAGTGACAGTTTAACTTTTACTGCTATTGTGGTTTAAATTTAATTTTTTAAATTAGTTTAAATTTAATTTCGTAAATTTGTTTAAATTCAGTTTCTTAAATTTGTTTAAATTTAATTTTTTAAATTAGTTTAAATTTAATTTTCTTAAATTTGTTTAAATTCAGTTTCTTAAATTTGTTTAAATTTAGTTTTTTAAATTAGTTTAAATTTAATTTTCTAAATTAGTTTAAATTTAATTTCTTAAATTAGTTTAAATTTAGTTTTTTAAATTTGTTTAAATTTAATTTTCTAAATTAGTTTAAATTTAGTTTTTTAAATTTGTTTAAATTTAATTTGTTAAATTAGTTAAAATTTAATTTTTTAAATTAGTTTAAATTTAGTTTTTTAAATTAGTTAAAATTTAATTTCTTAAATTAGTTAAAATTTAAGTAAATTTAATATTTCGTCCCATTTTTAACAAACCATTATTTATGTACATTTTTATTAGTATTCCTTTACAACGTTTGCAAATTTCTACTTTTAATAATTATTTATAAATCAAGATAATTATAAATGCATAATAAGTTCACAATTTTGTCCGACACTGTACACGTATGTAACTTTTCAACGCGTAAAAAATATTGTACTTGCATCCAGGAGGACATTAACATCGCGATGTAAAAAAAAGTGAGCGATAACGTAATCCCTCGAAGCTGCGTGATACGCGATAGTACAAAAGCGAAAAGAAAAAAGAAACATTACGGCGTGGACTTCGTACACGATAAATCTGATTAACTCAATTAAAAGTAATTGAAAAGGTCGCCGCTATTTCGCTTATATACCGGTTCGTTTCGAGGGATCGATCGAAACCTAAGAACACGCGACACGATAGCGTATAAAAATCTTAGAACAATATTTTAGCACGTTCTGCGCGCCAAACAATCCGCTAATAGCGTGCTTCTATTGTGTGCGCTAATTAATCCTTTCGCTTGAACGCGACGCATATTATAACGCAAATTGTTATAGAGTTTCGTTAACCGCGGAGTTTATTAAAACATTAAATATGTGAAGTTCTCTCCGAAATCATCCATTGTGAACTCATATGCGGTGGAATTTCGCTCGAGTTCGAACTAATTGTTAACTGGAAACAACATTGATTGCAAACAAAGGTATTACGTACACGCTGCTTAACCGTGCTACGGTCCTCAAGTTCTTTTCCGTCTAAACGCACTCTTGTTTTACTAAAAAAAATTCCTAATTTTTATAAGAGAAAAATTTTAAGGAGAAAAATTACTCTGTCGAAGAATATATTTGATTTGACCTGCTTTGGTCGACGTGCCTACTGAGACTGAAAAGAGCTTTTCCTAGCTTTCGTGGAGCTTTTCCTAGCTCTCCTATAGCTTTTCCTAGGAAGTGTCCTAGGAAAACGGAGAGCGCAGTCCTAAGTGGACGCGCTTAGTCGATTCTTTACGCACGGTTCTCGCAAAAATACACAACTCTTCTATTGGGTTGTCCGGAAAGTTCGTGCCGATTTTTAAAGAAAATTTAAACACAACACATTTAAATTTCCTTGTACATTTATTAAATTATAAACGTTCCATTTTGCTCTACAATCTTTCTCCATCTCTCACGTAACTCGGATATCCCATCCTTCTAAAACTTCTTAGGTTTTTCGGCGAAAAACTTTTCCATATTTAACGCTAGAACTACCGTACCAGTTAAAATGTTCGTAATTTGTCATAGAAATTTGATGAATTTACAGTAGCGCATTTTTAGGGATTTTCTATCATTTTTTAAACGAAATATGCACAAAGAATTATTACCCCTAATATAAGTATTTTTTTAAATACTTATCATTTCGATTTCTTTCCTACAAATGAGTCTATTTTAATCGTTAATAGCGTATAAAACTAACGAAAATGAATGTATCCTAACCAAACTTTTGTCCAAAAATGCTTCAAGTATCACTCTTTAGAATACGTACGCGTGTCATTTGTTTTCAATCATTCCGACATATTCAGACCTGTTCTAATGGCACCCACCGAAAATCGGCACGAACTTTCCGGACAATCCAGTATATTCTGTCAAAGACCATGCGCAGGGATAACGGCTGAACGACTTCTATTGCTTACAGTAACGTAAACTAAAACAAGAAAATTCGTATATTTGCGAATATTTGATAATAGCTTTTTTATATTTTTTTCAAAACTAGGAAATTTTTCAACGTAAAAAAAATTCAATTTGGTTAAAAATGACCCAAGGGCCGTAATAGGGTTAACACCTTGACCTGGAATGACGAGTGTAACTCGTTATGGTAATTTCAAGGCGAAACGAATAATGACGAGTTCCATTTGTCATGGCAATCGAATTACTCTGTATTAAATTGCATAAATTTCTTTACTTTGTAACAAGAAAATTTGATTTATTTTCAAACACTTCTTGTACCGCCATGTGAAAACAATCGGAATGTGAATCAAATCGGATTTAGGTGAAAAATAATTTTAATTAAATCGGATTTAGACGAAAAATAATTTTAGTTAAATCGAATTTAGACGAAAAATAATCTTAATTAAATCGGATTTAGACGAAAAATAATTTTAGTTAAATCGAATTTAGACGAAAAATAATTTTAATTAAATCGGACGTAGACGAAGAATAATTTTAGTTAAATCGAATTTAGACGAAAAATAATTTTAATTAAATCGGACGTAGACGAAGAATAATTTTAGTTAAATCGAATTTAGACGAAAAATAATTTTTATTAAATCGGACGTAGACGAAGAATAATTTTAGTTAAATCGAATTTAGACGAAAAACAATTTTAATTAAATCGGATTTAGACGAAAATTAATTTTAGTTAAATCGGATGTAGACGAAAAATAATTTTAGTTAAATCGAATTTAGACGAAATATAATTTTAATTAAATCGTACGTCACGGGGTTAACTTTATGTGTTTTAAGTATGTTTTTAAAGTATATTGCTGAATAAGTTGCTTCATTGGGTTGGTTCATAAATTCGTACGGGTTTTCTTTCATAACGAATTGCGATTAGTAATAATTGATGAGCTTTCTGGAAAAAGGTACCTGGGTCCTGTGAACCATTTTTCAGTAAATCATTTTTAATCACTAGATGTCTAAGAAACTCTGTTCAAAACTTCGTTTCAGTATCCCATTAATTGCGGAGCTAACCTATCAAAAGCACACTCTGGGTCGCGAGATATCCATTATGCAAAATCTAAAGAAACAGAAATATTACCGTGAAATTGCTTCGCGTTCTACAAATGGTAGAGTTCACGGAAACATTTCACAGAAATAGGAAAGCGAAATAAGCTATCAACATTGAACCTTGTTTATAGAAAACAAATTGTTGCTTTGAGGTAAACAAAAGGGAATTCACTGAAAACTTGATTGCTGCATTTATTTATTCCGTCGTTTCATATTGCGTTCGTTCTCGATCTGCGCAATAAACAAGTCGTTGAGAGTAACAGAAACGAAAGGATGTAATACGCGCGGCTGTAAACATTCGATACGACCAGGAACGAACAAACTTTTTTTACAACGGGTCAGCTAGAAATTAAAAAATGTTGTGTCGCGTGTAAAAAAATTTATGATAATACAAACACCGAACGATAAACTCAAATTGTCTCGTTATTAACAAAATGAACCTAGTACAAAAAATTACAGAAATAAAACACTCGTTAACGCGTTAAGCGCCACGCCGGTCCCCGAGGACCGATGTTGAAAATTTCGTTTAGTCATCGTTGGTTTTCGAACACTGACACTATCAATTTCCAAAAGTAATACCTTATAATTCATTAACGAGTTCTATTAAATCGTATTAAACAAAGTTACCATTTTTCTTTGCAGGCCTTTACAATTTTTTTCTTAAATTCTTAACTATTTTGCGATCAAATGAATTTGAATTGTCACAGCGCACAGTCTAAAGGAATAGTCAAAATCGGCGTGGCGTTTAACGTGTTAATAGAAATACTGTATGAATGTTGGGTTACTAAGAGGTAGTTAAAGGGTTGAAGTACTCTTTGTAATTCAAATAAAAATTATGTTTCCATGTTTCCTTCGTTTATCGAAACAAATGTTCGATGTTTCGAATAACGTGAAATAAGAAAAATAGAATTAACAAAGTCCAATTGATAGAAATCAATTTCGAAAAAAAAAACTATTATAAATAGCTTATTTCTGTAGCCGTTTCGTCGCACCGTAATAACCCCCTAATTACTGTAACAGCGATAGATGACACTTCAAACACTCTTAAATTTTCCAGGTTCGTGCATTTTATTTAATCTAGACTATGCCGTGTCTTAATCTCGTTTTCGCTGTCCTATTATTTTCGTATCCAACATAAGTACTTTGCTTAAAACAAATCCAGCCGCTTAAGAACAAAAGCACACAGATGTAATTAAACGGGTATTATGTTTAATTCGGAATACAGTTAGATTAGAACTGTGAATCTTTAGAACGATCTCTGCGAGGTAATCACGGATAACGACCAGATCAAGTCACGTACAACTATTTTTTTCATTTTTTGCGTGCAATGGGAGTTCTTTGATGGTTGCGTCACCGCTTAGATTCGTGGGCTCATTGTGCTTGCATGCGTGCACGCATCCTGTTCTCGTTATTAGGGTACATTTACAATGGTACGCTTTTCTGAGCCGCGAATCGAGCCTGGAGAAAAAAAAAATTCGAACTTGTGAGACAATCTTCTGCAACTTTTAGCGACTCTTGTAATTGAAGGACAGTTTCATTTTTCAGGATGCTAGATTTCTCGTGAGATTTTTATATCGGTATTTTATTATGAATTATTGTCACGGAGGTAATTCGTCGTGCATCACGTTGCATCTTAGGAAAGGCAAAAGTAAATTATGCACTGCAACGGAAATTGTAACTCGAAGTTGCGAGAAATTATGAGAGTCGTTCCACGCCAAACCGATTACTTTTTTCTCTCGGTACTTTGGACGGTGTTCAAATTGGAGTGCGATGTACTTCGTGTGAAATTAAATTCACATTCTGTTGGTAATTTATTTAATTATATTTAATATGTATAAATCTGTTGTTCAAGAAACTTAAGAAATTCCTGCCATTTTATGCTTTTACTTCGAACATTGTTTCCTAAATAGAAATTCCTGCCATTTCATGCTTTTACTTCCAAAATTGTTTCCTAAATAGAAACAATTTGGGAAGCTAAAGCGTAAAATAGCAAGAATTACTCAAGTTTCTTGAACAATAGATTTGTATTTGTTAAATATAATTAAATAAATTGGAAACCAACAGAATGTGAGTTTAATTTAAAATGTAAAAATGCAAAAAGTATTTTATGCAGGAAAAAATTTACAATCATTTGTATTAAGAATATAAATTATCATTAGATAATGCACTTGGCATTTATTAATACTAGATTTACGGAACCCGTTAATTTGACGCAATTCAGATTTCATGCTTAGCCCTCTAATAGCTCGAATTTTGTCTGCTTATTGGAGAAAAAATTACGATCGATTACAGTTTTTCACTTTGATTTGAAAATGTTTTAACTAATAATTACTGTAGATGGATCGTGGCGTCGCTACAGTAACACAGTAATACAGTAATCAAATTGAATAGTGCAGTGATAACTAAAGAAAATTAATTTTTTAAAATATGGATACATCAGTTTGTAACTTTTAAGTCACACGGTTCCATATAGGGTTAAATTGAACAAGTGTGCGTGCAGAAAATGTAAACTGAAACGCACAAAAATATGGTAAATAAATCTCTGCTAATAAAAATCTATCCATTTAACCCTCTATAGCCTGAATTTTTTTATTACGAATTATTAGAGAAAAAACTACGATCGATTACAGTCTTACAGTTTTATTTGAAAATTTTTAAACTAATAATTGCTATGGAAGGATCGTTGTATCGCTACAATAATACAGTAATACAGTAATCAAATTTAATAGTACAGTGATGACTAAATAAAATTAATTTTTTAAAATACAGATACATGAATTTGTTACTTTTAAGTCACACGGTCCCATAGAGGGTTAATTTACATATTTCGGTGATATTTATGCACCGAGGTCAATAGAAATTGATCAAGTTGACAAATTTATCAGTTTCCGGATACTTATGAGCGGTAGTGTATATGCTTGGACATGTAAAATGTGTATTAGATGACACGATGCACCATATGTTTTGTATTACACAATATACGTTACGGTATAACACGTTGCGGTGTGTCATTATCGTACGTTAGGGTAACACGTTACATTATATTACAGCACTCGGAACACGACTATTAAGGTAACATATCACTGTACCGCAAAATAATGAAACCTAACAAGGGATAAGTATTCGTATCAATGAAGCATTGTCCTATGACGTAAAAGAGTTAACATATCGTCGACTTGATGGGAAAACTGACCAAGTTCGCTCCTTTTTTTTTTCAAAAATGAAACTTTGGTGTTTAACGCGTGATTTACCGGCATCGATTGAATCATTTTGATTACGTTAACCCTCTGTGGGACCGTGTGACTTAAAAGTTACAAATTAATGTATTTAAATTTAAAAAATTAATTTTCTTTAGTTATCACTGCATTATTAAATTTGATTACTGTATTACTGCAGTGACACCACGATCCATCTATAGTAATTATTAGTTTAAACATTTTCAAATCAAAGTGAAAGACTGTAATCGATCGTAGTTTTTTCTGTAATAAACAGACAAAATTTAGGCTATAGAGGGTTAAATCGATATATTTTTATTAGCAGNGGTTAATTTACATATTTCGGTGATATTTATGCACCGAGGTCAATAGAAATTGATCAAGTTGACAAATTTATCAGTTTCCGGATACTTATGAGCGGTAGTGTATATGCTTGGACATGTAAAATGTGTATTAGATGACACGATGCACCATATGTTTTGTATTACACAATATACGTTACGGTATAACACGTTGCGGTGTGTCATTATCGTACGTTAGGGTAACACGTTACATTATATTACAGCACTCGGAACACGACTATTAAGGTAACATATCACTGTACCGCAAAATAATGAAACCTAACAAGGGATAAGTATTCGTATCAATGAAGCATTGTCCTATGACGTAAAAGAGTTAACATATCGTCGACTTGATGGGAAAACTGACCAAGTTCGCTCCTTTTTTTTTTCAAAAATGAAACTTTGGTGTTTAACGCGTGATTTACCGGCATCGATTGAATCATTTTGATTACGTTAACCCTCTGTGGGACCGTGTGACTTAAAAGTTACAAATTAATGTATTTAAATTTAAAAAATTAATTTTCTTTAGTTATCACTGCATTATTAAATTTGATNGGCATCGATTGAATCATTTTGATTACGTTAACCCTCTGTGGGACCGTGTGACTTAAAAGTTACAAATTAATGTATTTAAATTTAAAAAATTAATTTTCTTTAGTTATCACTGCATTATTAAATTTGATTACTGTATTACTGCAGTGACACCACGATCCATCTATAGTAATTATTAGTTTAAACATTTTCAAATCAAAGTGAAAGACTGTAATCGATCGTAGTTTTTTCTGTAATAAACAGACAAAATTTAGGCTATAGAGGGTTAAATCGATATATTTTTATTAGCAGAGATTTATTTACCATATGCTTGTGTTTCAGTTTACATTTTCTGCACGCACACTTGTACAATTTGACCCTCTATGGGACCGTGTGACTTAATAGTTACAAACTGATGTATCTATATTTTAAAAAATTAATTTTCTTTATTCATCACTGCACTATTAAATTTGATTACTGTATTGCTATAGCGACGCCACGATCCATCTACAGTAATTATTACTTTAAACATTTTCAAATCAAAGCGAAAAATTGTAATCAATCCTAATTTTTCCTCTGATAAGTAGATAAAATTCGGGCTATAGAAGGTTAAAATATATATTTTTTGTAATATTATTAGTTCCTGGAACCGTGTGACTTAAAAGTTACAAACTGATGTATCTATATTTTAAAAAATTAATTTTCTTTAGTAATCATTGCACTATTAAATTTGATTACTGTATTGCTATAGCGACACCACGATCCATCTACAGTAATTATTACTTTAAACATTTTCAAATCAAAGCGAAAAACTGCAATCAATCCTAATTTTTCCTCTGATAAGTACACAAAATTCAGGCCACAGTGGGTTAAAATAAATATGCTTCAATCTTCCGTAGTTGTACTGTTATTATATCTTACAACAATTCCTCTGTCAATTATGCACTATTATTCAAAAGCTCGATAAACCGAAATCTCTACAAACCGAACATTTTTCCCCCATTCCCTCGAGCTGTTCGAGTTATCTCGAACTTCCTCGTTGTTCCACTGTATCACACATCCATTATTCATTAAAAAAAAAAAGAAACTTTAGGAACAACCTGATACTTTCACCGAATAAACATCGGCGCTTTCTCGTGGCGGCGCAGAATTTCCCCTAAACAGACACCGAAGCCAACGAATCGATGGTTGATGCAACACTTTCGACCTTTCATGGCACGCGCACCCTTAACTTCGCTGTTTTAACCGCCACGAAAATGTTGTACCTTTCACCGATGCTCGGTGCAGAGGAGCATCATCAAAGTCAGCCGACGAGAGCAGCGGTTGGTGCATTTTGCACTGGCTACGGACTCTCGACGGTCTCGGCCTCGATCGTAAAAAGCACCGATTCGTTTCATCCAGCTTGAACCTTTTTCTTTTACAGGAGCACGTGAACCTGGTGGGAAGGGACGGAGAGAACGGGCCGGTCCTCGTCTCGGTGAAGGCCGAGGCGGTCGCTGGACAGGAGCACTGGAGGGTCTTGTTGCGATTGCGAGCGGGTTCAGCTCACGAATTGGTACCGGCCGTGAACCTCGGCCCGAATCCGTCACCTGCGAAAATGGTCAAGGTGAAGTCTCTCTTTTTTTCTTTCTTTCTTTTATTCCTCTTTGTCGGAATATAGAAGTTCAAGTACCCTTTTGTCCGCAACGCTTTCACGGTGCACCAATTTCTGCTTTGAGCGATGTTTCCCCCATTGCACGGTTTCAGTACGCTTGTTAACACTAGGATTACCGAAGTGGTCAAAATGACTGGTTTCTTATTGAAATTTCATAAATTTACAACGATGTATTTGTAAGGATTTTCTATGACTTTTTGTAAAAAATATGTACAAAGAATTGTTACCCCTATTATAGATACTTTTTTCAAATACTTATCATTTTGATTTCTTTGATACAAATGAGTCTACTTTAATCGCCGGTAGTTCCAGTGTTAAGAAAACGAAAGTATTTTTGAAATCTATTTTACAAATATTAGCACAGATGTTTGAGTTATCATATTGTATTGAGATATTATTTTTGTATGTAGTATCATTTTTTATATCGTAGCAAGAAAATGTATCTGTTAAGATTCTAATTTTAAACAGTGAAAATCATCTCAATTCCTTTCGTGTTACGCTGTTAAACCTTTAAAAGAGCATAACATCGTACCGATACAACAGCGATAAAAAAGAATTTTCTTTCCTATTATATTAGACTTTTAAAAAAGCGGAACATTTTTATACCGATAGAATAGCGACAAAAAGAAGAATATTGTCTGTAACGATGCTCAAATACTAATTCGAAAGGACTGTGTCTGGGATTTTCCATTCTCCCGAACATTTACTTGGACCAGTGCCAAGACCGAAGAAAATACGGTGTAGAGATTGGGGATATTTCTAAACTGTCTCATAAACTGATCATGGAAAATTTCGAATGCAAATCCACAGAGTTTGTGAACTTCAGAAGTAATTTTCGTATATTTTGAAAACCGTTAAAATTAAAATCAAGACACCAAATGGATGTCGAGAATTGCCGCAATAAGAGAAACATAAAATATCAAACAAAGTTTTATCATTGCAGTGAATTATATTATACAAATTTCTAATATTATTTTTGCTGATTTTTCCATGGGGATCTACGCTAAAATTTTTGTTTAGGCATCGTTCGTTTCCGAAGACTGACGCTATTAATTTCCAAAAATAATATAACTATATTATTTCCAAAAGTAATAATAATAATATATAATAAATAACGAGTTCTATTAACCCTCTATAGCCCGAATTTTGTCTGCTTATCAGAGAAAAAATTACGACTGCTTACAGTTTTTCACTTTGATTTGAAAATTTTTAAACTAATAATTGATGGATCGTGGTGTCGCTGTAATAATACAGTAATAAAATTTAATAGAACAGTAACAACTAGATAAAACAAATTTTTTAAAACATAGATACATTAATTTGTAACTTTTAAGTCACACAAAGCCCCATAGAGGGTTAAATCACGTTAAACAAAGTTACCATTTTCCTTTGCAGTCCTTTACAATTCTCTTCTTAACCCTCTATGGGATCGTGTGACTTAAAAGTTGCAAACTGATGTATCTGTATTTTAAAAAATTAATTTTGTTTATCACTGCACTATTAAATTTGATTACTGTATTATTATAGCGACACCACGATTCATCTACAGTAATTATTAATTAAAACATTTTCAAATCAAAGTGAAAAACTGTAATCGATCCTAATTTTTCGGCCTATAGAGGGTTAAATTCTTAACTATTTTGCGGTCAAATATTTTTGAACTAGCATCACAGCACACAATCTAAAGAAAAGTCGACCGAAATCGGCGTGGCGTTTAACGTGTTAATAATAAAGATTTTAGACTACAGTGGAACGTCGATTATCCGAAGTTTGATGATCTAAATGACCGATTATCGGAACACAGGACTAGTCAACCTTATATATTTGCATTTTGGAACACGTATGCAATGTCTTCTCTGAGTTAAATGTTTTAAAATTATTTTAAAGGGGATCCGTAAGTTGAATGTTAAACTTACTTTTTGTATTCAATTTCTCCCGTTGGATATGTATCTTTTCTCGTAATAAGCACCGATATTTAAAGACAGTTTAATTTCCATCCAATTTATGGCACGTCCACAAACTTGGTTCTTTCAGATCGATTATTCGAAAAACCACTTTTTTTTTTTTTTTTTCTATAAAGTTGTCTTCCAATTACTTCGGATGGTCGACGTTCTATTGTATACAGCAGCGGCCACAGAAATTGCACTACCGTGTGAGCCGTTGATAAGGAGCTGTTGACAATTACACATAACTGTGAAACAATTGATGTATCGGGTCAGTGCAAAAGTTGGCGACCGATTTCAATAGATGTGACTAAATTAATTATTTGCAAATCGCGTCTGGTATTGCTAGTGCAAACTGAACAGTAGATAAAAAGTGCGATATTCGATTGTTATTCTAACAGCGGTCTTTTGTTTTTTCATAGTATTTATATCGCGAAAAGAGATTTGAAAAATGTGCCAAGAAAAGATTCATTCGCGTCGCGTCGCGCTCTACGATTTCCACAAAGGCGTAGCAGTGGGAACTGCTATGAAAAACATTCGGGATGTTTATCGAGACCGTGCACCAGCTTTTCGTACGGTGAAAAAGTGGTTTGCAAAATTCAGACGCGGTGATTTTCAACTTAACGACGAACCACGCTCCGACCGACTTTCCTTGATCGACGATCACGTTGCTCGTAACTTATTGCAAAATAGGAACAAGATCGTACGAAGCAACGGAGATTGTACGATTGATTGATAAAAAACAATTTTACATGCCAAATTATTTGTATTTTAACCCTTTGCACTCGAACGTCTCCCCTCAGGGGACATCAGAGTTTATTAATGATATTAACACTAGATTTACGGAACCCGTCAATTTGACGGATTTCTGATTTCATGCTGAAGTGCAATAATTATCTGTGTAGAAAATGTACACACAAAATAGAATTTAAATGCAAGAAACGTACTAACTAAATCTGTGCGAATAAAAACCTATTAATTTCAAATAAAGTGAACTAATGTTATTACAAAAAAAAGCACAGTTCAATATACCCGTAAAATGGTCCAATTAATCCCCGTAAATCTAGTGTTAATGATTGCAGAGAATGAACTTACGTCGGCATAACTTTTTTAAAAAATGCATGTTTCCTTGAAGTTCTCTATTTCAAATGGCAAGAGACAGCAAATAAAAAAGTATGGTACGATATGGAACGATTTCTGTTTGCACACTTTCCTTTAAAAATGTCACGAGATGGCTCCGAGTGCAAAGAGTTAACTGTTTGTGACTTAAAAGTTACAAACTGATGTATCTATATTTTAAAAAATTAATTTTCTTTAGTTATCACTGCACTATTAAATTTGATTACTGTATTACTGCAGTGATACCACGATTCATCTATAGCAATTATTACTTTAAGAATTTTCGAATCAAAGCGAAAAACTGTAATCAATCGTAATTTTTCCTCTGATAAGTGGACAAAATTCGGGTTATAGAGGGTTAAAATATAGATTTTTTGTAATATTATTAGTTCCTGGGACCGTGTGACTTAAAAGTTACAAACTGATGTATCTATATTTAAAAAAATTAATTTTCTTTCGTTATAACTCCCCTATTAAATTTGATTACTGTATTACTGCAGTGACACCACGATCCATCTATAGTAATTATTAGTTACAACATTTTCAAATAAAAGTGAAAGACTGTAATCGATCGTAGTTTTTTCTGTAATAAACAGACAAAATTTAGGCTATAGAGGGTTAAATGGATAGATTTTTATTAGCAGAGATTTATTTACCATATGTTTGTGTTTCAGTTTACATTTTCTGC
>SMSQ01025963.1:48350-88721 GCA_019453375.1 Ctenoplectra terminalis
AAAAAAAAGAAGATTAAATTGTCATATATAAAATTAATATTTCAATTATCAGTTAAATAATAATGAAAAATTATTGATTTCTGTAATATTATCACCGCAAATACAAGAAACAGCAATCGAATATTGAAAATAATTTTCATACCGAAACAGGTATGTACATATTCGAATAGGTAATACTAAAGCATCAAGCTGTGCCTAATCAAATTTCACTGATATTTTTAGGCCACTAAGGTAACACAACTTGCGTGAAAATAGATCGCATAAATAACTCGTCCAGTATCTTCTCCTTCTCGCCGACTCGACACAAAATTTCTTCGCAATTCTCATACATTTATTTCTAAGCGAACCATTCGATTCGTAATTACCATTCGATAATAATTACGCGTACATAATATTCAATATTATACGTACAACAATCCATTTATCGAAGAAGATATATATTTCATGAAGATTCACCGCTCAAACGGGGCTCCTTTTCATAAGCACAACGCGTGTAACTTAAATAAGTAAAATTCACACTGGCAATTAAAAATAGTTTATCAACAACGCACTTTTTTATTTATAATCCACGCCGTGCGATTTTTGTTTCTGTTCAAAGAATTTTTCTTTTCTTTTTTTTTTTTTTTAATTAGAACACGCGATGTCAAACGATCTTTTGGATCGAACTGTAAATTTTAATACACAACGAAAAAAGCGCAGAGGATGAGAAGAATCGCGGAACGAGATAAGAGTTTTATTTCATGCGCGCACTTGGTTTTTTTTTTTTTAAACTTTCACGATCGCTCGCGAGGCTATCTGTTTTTTCGAAGTTTTAAAGATGAAATCCTGAGAAAGACTGGTGGATACGCGAGCATAAAAATACCCGCGGGATTCGTTACAAACCGTTCGCGCTCGTCCAAAGTCGGCGCTGATAACAACTGACATGTTACACCTACGGCCGCTCAGCGTCGACTAAACGTGCATTTTCGCAGCCTGTTAAATTAATGCTGACGATGAATCTTGCGTTACAAAACCTGTTTCTTCAATCTTGATAAATTAAATTACAATGCTGATTTAATTGAATTAGTTTGCAGTATTTTGTAAATTTTTTTGTAATTTATTAACGTAATCGGTGTTATAATATTTGGTTATAGGATAAATTATATTATTGTACGAATATGACAAATTTTTAATCCTACTGATAATATAATTTAATTAATTTAAATTAAAATGTAAATTTAATACGTAGTTGAAAAATGATTTTTAATTAAGTTAAAGATTAGACGCTTTTTATTTGTGATGAAACTCGGTTAATAAAATTAAATAATTAGAGAAATTGTAAGAAAATTTGTTATTTTCCGGTACTGAATGGATTTTTCTTTTTTTTTAATGTTATATTTATTAAATAAATAACGAACCATATAAGTGTATTCGATAAATGGTTACGACCAAATATTTATTCTAATCTATATAAGATATCTTAAAATATATACTGTTTAAAATAATTAAAAATAACTTATAATTGTACGAAATTTATATCATTTTTTTTAGACAGAATTTAGATGAAAAATTATAAACTAAAACTATGATTGCGAAAGGACCAATTATTTGAAATATTTTATGCTCAACTTAAAGAAAAGTTGTGTAATAATGTATTGGCATTAAATGTATATCTTTTATTGTCATTCAATATTATTATAAATAAATTGATAATTTTAAATATAAAAATAATATAGTACTTTTAAGAGTTTTAAATACACTGTAAAAAAAGTACACAATTATACAATTATTTCTACAAGTTAGAGAAATACATTGGAATAAAAAATTGTTTAAATTTGTTTAATTTCACCACTACAATGAGGACAACAAGTTATATTTGAATCACTTCGTGGAAGAAATATTTGGCCACCAATTGCAACAGCTGCTCCCATCACTGCACTACAAGCTACATCTTGCCTTCCTGACATGAGCAACTTTGGACTCATGAGTACCTGCAGATAAATAGAAAAAGTAGATATATGTATATAAAACAAAATAATCAAGAGTAAAGTAAATTTAAATTAGTTAAATGATCAAGATATTAGTTAAAGCTTACTTGCTCTGCGGTCTTTTCAGCAAGTGTTCTCATATCTAGACCGGTTATATTAATTTCCCTTTGTAAATTAATATTTTCTACGCCGCTTAATAATTGAACTTTTAGAATTTCTGCAAGTTGACAACAGCCTTGTGCTAAATCTATTATATTTGTACTTGGTAGTTCATGCCTTTTGCAAGAAACAGCTCCAACAGGATCAAAATTTTCACGCAGAATACTAAGCGTCCTATTAAAAAGAACGTATAACATTTAAACATGTTTCTCTTTTATTCAAAGTATTTTATAGAGATACCTTTATTAGTACAATTAATATTTTGTAAATATAATGAACATACCTGTATGTTTTGAGAGATATATCTCGTACAAAATTTCGATCCTCTAGAAGCCTCTTTATTGCCTCCTGAAGATCCGCCGTTCTTTGGCACAGAGCTGCTTTCCATTTCGCAAGTTCTTCAACCATTAAGCTGTTGAAAATGATTAAAAATGAATTACAAAATTTCGATTTTCAAGCGGTGCGAGTACGATGATGAACAAATTATATATATTTGTGTTGAAGTATTTTCATTTACCTACTGGCTAAGAATTTACTTCTCCACACTTCGCATTGACCAGCCAACCATTCCGTTTGCTCCTGATGGGTTGAAAGATGTTGAGCAGAATTTAAAAGTGCACGAGCGAGTTGCAATTTATCTTCTGTCAATAAATGAACTTTCGTTTCAAGATCTTCTCCAACAGCAGCTACTAATAAGTTTTTCAATTCTCCGTTAACCTATTTTTTAAAAAGTTTACAATGTATTACACCTTAGTATATTTATGTGTTTGTATAAAAAATAAAAAATACCTATTATAGAGTATTATTTTATGCGCAAGAATAATTTATAGTTTTTTTTATTGTTTCAAACAGTTATTAAGCTTATATATATTAATATTATTATTGTCTTTAAAATATGTACAAGGGTTAATTAAATTTAAATCAATTTAGTACCAAGTTACATACCTGTGCTTGAAACTTCAACTGATTTTCAAGTTGACTATTTTCCTCTTTAAGCTTTTTTATTTCTGCTTCATATATTTTCTTTTCTTTCAACCATTCACTTTCTACACACTTATCTTCGTTCGTTGTTTTTACATCGTTAGATACTACGCCTGTTTCATGAAGTTTCATTGCAGCAACTTGAGAAACAGTCATGTTTACATTTAAATTTGTTTTCTGTAACTTTTTGTTCTTTTTTTCATATGGAATGATTGGATTAACTGCAGCTTTATAAGGCTCGTAGGGGATGAATTTTGGTTCTTTTGATTTTAATGAATTCAGAATATGCTTTTCATCTTTTACGCTAGTAACGTGTCTTGGTATTAAATTTATTATTGGCCCATTTGGAGTAACTGGAGGAATTGAACCCAATTGCTTTAAGTTCGTTGGGTGATAAATCAATGCTTCACCAAGACGGCATTTTGTTTGTTTTATTTCAGCTTTTTCAGCTATCACATTTTCCATTCCATCGCCTTGTGTACGTTTAACGCACCCCATAACTTGTACATCTAAAATGTCAATTATATTACACTATTAGCATATAGTATAGCAAACAAAAATTTCATTACTAACAAATGATACTGTACAAAACTATAATGCTAACAAATATCACATAAAAGTAAAAAACTTGCTTTATGCCTGTTATAACGTTACAATAACAATTACATGTATTTTATTTTAAATACAAGGAAAACAGAGATATAAATATATAAAAATATAGAAATCATATACGCATAAGGTATAGTAACAAATAAAAATTTAGTTTTAAATATAAAATGTACAGATACTTTATTAAACACAAAAATGTATAAAAATTAATAACAGAGATAATCTAACCTTGTGATTTAGTTTCAGCTTTATCCTTCATAGAGTTTGAAATAGAGGCCATTTTCACTTTAATTTGGTTCTGTTTAGGCAAAAAATTTTAATAATATTTCCCGTAGAAATAACGTAACAAATTATAAACTACTTTTTATCAATCATTATTAAGCTACTGCTTGATGAAAACCATTTAGCGAAAGTAACCCAACATGACGCATGAAGTACACGTATCATGTGTATGTACGTGTAACTATAAAAGAGCAAGAAAATTTATGCGTAAATCATGACGGAGATAAACTATACAGAAACGTTTATCAAGTTTATTAAATAATCTTCATTTTGATACTTTTTCAGATATTTTACAACCATACAAGTTTTCTGCAAACAGTTTTGTTGAATAAAATATCGGATATTATTTTTACATAGTTATCGAGAAATACTATAATTAAGGGTAAACAAATAATTACATAGAATAGATTTTTAGATCTTTTATTTATATTGTAATTAATACAATGTATTATACAATTTTTTAAACAAAGTTTCACAAAATAATGGTACAATATCATTTTGATATTATATTATTATTATAAATAGTACATACTAAAATATTTATACTTTAATTATTTAAAAAGATTAGAATTGAACAAGCGTTTAAGTCGTTTATTAAAATACAATTGAATATGTTGATTATAAATGTTGTATGTTGATATCATTATTATAAATAGTACGTACTAAAATATTTATACTTTAATTATTTAAAAAGATTAGAATTGAACAAGCGTTTAAGTTGTTTATTAAAATACAATTGAATATGTTGATATATCTTTTATTAAATGTAATATTTTTATTTAAAATGTCATAAATCATGGTTCTTTTATATTTATTCGGTATTGATATCGCAATTGTTATAAATCACCGGTAAATAATATCAAATTTTTAAAGTTAATAGCACTATTAATAATGAATTTACCGCAATAAAAAATGTTAAGAAATTAAATTATATATTTTTATTTAAAATGTCATACATCATGGTTCTTTTATATTTATTCGGTATTGATATCGCAATTGTTATAAATCACCGGTAAATAATATCAAATTTTTAAAGTTAATAGCACTATTAATAATGAATTTACCGCAATAAAAAATGTTAAGAAATTAAATTAATTTAATGGAGAATAAATTTTATGTAACATACAAATTAAAAGTTACAATTTTTCAGTAATTAAAACTGTAATCACATAATACGAAGTGTCAATTGAATTTTAATGTAACCTCATCTATTATTTATAAATGTTTAATTTTTGAAAAGAAAACTCGTTTCATATCGATACAGTTTTAACAAAGGTAAGCTCTAATTATACGATAATTAATAAAAATAATTATAATAATGCAATAACTTTGTATCCTTTAAACCGATAAGATAATGTATTCTCATAAACTTAAATTTTAAGTTTGAATATAATAATAACGTGTTGATACAATAAATATAGTAAAATAATGTAATAAAAAATAATAATCGTTCCAAGTAGAAGATAACTATGGATGAAAAATTGTACAAAGCATATAAACAGAGGATTGCTCAAGTTGTAGCTAAAATTGATAATAAACCTCCAAAATTCGAAGCATCCACGTATTATAAAACGCGTAATTTAATGATTGATTTTAATCGAGTACGACAACTAGACAAAGAAAACATGGAATTATTGAGAAGGATAAACATAATTACCCGATTAGGAGTACGTATGGAAAATTGTACAACGAAAAATACTTTTAGTATATTATAAAAAAATGTTAAAGGAATCAAATATTAAATACGTTTTATGTGTAGTTTTCTGCTAAAAATATAATTTGAATAAATGTAACATTGAGTTTCAAAATTATAATTAAATCCATAACATATATTGATACTTAATCGTCCGGTAGGACATTAATGTGTTCTTTTTCTAGTATCAAAAACCGGTCGGCGAGACATTAATCTATTTTTTGACATGCATGTAAATGAAAACAATATAGTATTTTGTTCTTTGCTGATATCTATAGAATTGACAAAGTATTATTTTAGTATGTATTAATATAATTAAATAAAATTTTGACTAATTTAGGAATTTACTTATATTAAACAAACGCATACAATTTTTAAGAAGTAGAATTTTTATAACATGTATAATATGAATAATTTTAGAAAAATTATAAAGGGATAAAATCGAAAAATAGTTTTCTAAATCATATTTCAACGAATAGTATAATTACAATTATCTCGTAAATAGAATTAAAAAATTAGAATTAAATTAATTAGAATTAAATTAATTACAATTATTTCGTAAATAGAATTAAAAAATTAGAATTAAATATTTTAGAATTAAATTTATGTATTTCTTTTAGGAAAAATATATTAATTTTCTTAGAAAAAGTGCAGCTTCTAAAATACATATAATTTTGTCGTCTGTACACTTAAATTTTGCTCTGAAAGAGCCGGACGGTTAAGTCTTAATATTTAAATATATATTAATATTTAAACATAAATATAATATTTATATATTAATATAAATGTGTATTTTTATCACCATTACATTTGAATTACAGAGCCACATTGATTGTTGGTTACCAAAGATAAAATATTACTCAAGCCTTGAGGATCCAGAAATAAATAATCAAAAATTCATGAGAGAAAATAAACAATTGCTACAAAGAATTCGTACCGTAGAAAGTAACTATCCTGCTGCAGAATTCATACAAAGTTGGAAGGAATTGAGAGAAAAAATGCAGCATGGTAGAAGGCAAATCGTCGTTCTTTAATTATTTAATGGATGTATATTTTTATACTCATAGTTTTATAAAAAAAAAAAAAAAAATTATTTCTATATTAATTTTTTTTTCCAATTGCATTTACGAGGTAAATGTAATTACACTATTCGTTGAAATATTACTTAAAAAAACTATTTTTCATTTTTACTCTTTTATAATTTTTCTACAATTATTCATATTATATATGTTATAAAATCTCTGCTTCTTAAAAATTGTACGCGTTTGTTTAATATAAGTAAATTCCTAAATTAGTCAAAATAAATCAATTATTGTAAAATAATATTATTAATAAACTACTACTAAAATAATATTTCATCAATTATATAGATATCAGCAAGAACCTAGTTCCCATGTAATTGGATTACAGTCGCACCAAGATCATTGCATGATCAAAGATTTATCGTTGTTACAAGAAATGAATCCTTCCATTCGAACCAAATGCTTTTTTGAAATTGAAATCCAAGAGGATAAACAAAAATTAGGATGTATTCAATTCGAGCTTTACGATGATATTGTACCTCAAACGTGTGCAAATTTTGCTGAACTGTGTCGCGGAAATAATGAGTTTTCATACAAGTAAATAATATGTATCTCAACAATGTTGATTATTATTAAATATTAAACATAAAAACAATAGTATCGATGACTGTTATGCAGTATTGATTACATTATCAGACATTGTTATGTTATAGATTTAATGCTTGGAGATGAATCTTTAGAAGTTTCATAATTTCTTGTAAAAAGTAATAAATTGAAAAATTTACATGTCTATATATATTTGTACATATGGATGTTCAATATTATGAAATTTTTTAATTTATTATTTTTTACATATAAACATACACGTAATACATATAGACATGTATTTGTACAAGATGCAAAAATCTATAACAAAATTAACAAATAAGTGCTTACTTGTAAAGAATCAAAGCAGAAACAATTTGATTTTTTTACAAGGTTTCATTATCGAATATAAATATATAAATCCAACGAATAAAATATATTTTTCTTAACAGAAACACTCCGTTTCATCGAATTGTTACTGGTTATTGGTGTCAAGGTGGGGACGTTACAAAATTTAACGGAAGTGGAGGAACGTCCATATACGGTGAATCATTCGAGAATGAGAATTACAATTTACGTCATGCTGGTCCTGGAATTTTGTCCATGTGTAGCGAAAATGAAAATACGTGCAATTCAAAATTTAATCTTACTTTTAGACGATTAGAAACGGTGGATGGAAAACATGTAGTTTTTGGCAAAGTTATTGCGGGTCTCTCAAATATTTATAAGGTAGATTCGTTTCAACGTTGTCAATCAATATACTTCATTGATTTTATATTTTCTAAACAGATATTTATTATTTAATTATCCTATAACGTTACTTTGAAAGTTACTTTTTAGGAAAAGTAATTAGTCCTTATTTCGAATATATAAACTATACATTAATGTAATTTGTTATATTTATTAGATCGAAGAATTTGGCACGAAAACAGGAAAACCGTTTAAAACAATAATTGTATCGAACTGTGGCGTTTTATCAAGAAATATAAATAGAATTCACAAGAAATCGAATACGACATGAAAAGTTTAAATAACTGTTGAATTAAAAACGTTAGTAATATATAAATGTTTTTTAAACTTTAATATGGGAATTTAGTTAAGTCTAACTATTTTTTATTGTATGTAAGTATAAGCATATTGAGTATTAAATTTATTTTTATTTTTATTTTTTTTTATGTATATATACATAGCAATTTATACTATAACATACCAAAGCATAACACGGTTAAAAAATATATAGATAAATACATTTTTACGTATCATATATATAACAATAAACCATATCTTGTTTTGTTTATATATTATATGTTATTTTTATTGCATTAATATCATGACTAAAAGAAATTGAAAAAATATTTTTCCTATAAAAATACCAGAAAAACTGTAAGTACTCTTTTGATGTATAAAATACATTCTTGTATACAACTGTAATTAGTCAATTTGAGTATAACAATAAGGCACTATAAAGTTTATGCGTGTGATAAATGTCTTTCGTATTTATATAGATATAATGAAATGGTTTTCACGAGTCAAACAGAAAATATAAATATAATGACTTAATATAACAAACATTAGTCATTAAAGCATAAGTATAATGTTGTATACATAATACAATAACGCTGACTTTCATTAGTGCGTTAAAAATTATTTTACTTTAGATCCAATTAACTTGTATGCAATCGTATATCGACAGAGTTTATATTTTTAAGCTGACATTCTTTTAGGATTTAAGTCATACATACGACGCATACGTTTCTTCAGTTCTTGCGGAAATTTATCGTAACACTTTTTGCAGGCCGGCTTCAAATCGAATTCAAAGAACTTAGTTTTCTGATTCATTTTTTGATCACAAAATGCACACGCAAAATGATGAACACACCATGCTTTGTTCAATGCTGTAAAAACTGAAAAATTCGAAATGTAAAACATGCTTAACTTTTTTTCTGTACCTTGTTTAAATTACAAAGAAATTAAAATGAAGAATACAAAGAATTAAAGTAAAATATAAATGATAATCTTACCATCTCCAGCAATTACTTGATTACATACGAAACACAAATTGCCAAACAGTTGATGATAATGTGTTTCACAATATGCTAAACCTTTTTTCTCATAATGTCGATGTCCTAAGAACGGCTTTTCACATTTTGCACAAACAAAATGTTCAACGTGCCAATGTTTACCTAAAGCGGTTACTACTCGTTCTTCTATTGGGCGTCTGCATGCACCACAAATTGGAATTCCCATTTTGTCATGACATCTCAAACAATACAGCTCATTCTAAAAGTGTCAATAATAAAAATATCGATAAAAATTTACTATCGGAAGTAATAGATTAGGATCGAGTAATCATAAATACATACCATTTCATTGGCAGCGTATCCTGGTCTAGAATTAACTTCTCTAGCATCAGAATTAAGTTCTATACCACAAGCGGTACAATTAAAATGATACGGATGATAGAGTTCTCCGCGAAAACGAAGAGGTTTGTCATCAATTACTCCACTAAAAATTACACAGCAAGTTAAAATTTGCTTGCATAATGTTACACTTTAGTCAGGTAAATAGAATAAAAGTGCATACTGGCACTGGTGACAGATATATTTTCCAAGCGCTCCTGCCTTAACATGCGCGTTACACGTGTGGCACAAAGCTCTACCCTGACACTTAATAAATCCTGCATCAGCCAATTCGCCATTGCACTCTTCGCAACGAAAACATCCTGGATGCCAATTAGCATTCATCGCCTTTATTACACGACCAATAACAAATTCTCCTGTACACGAAGAGGTATAAATATTATTTTATAAAATACAAATATAAATATTATTTAAAATATAACATATAATATATAAATATTATTTTTAAAAATTGAATATTTGCAATGCTATAATGCACATTATCATTTTAAAACATTGACTTTAATTAATCAAAAAAATAACTTACCACATTTTTCACAACAGGGTGCAAATAAAACATGGAAATCATGTTCACAATATTTGTATCCTTCAAATTCATAAAATATCCCATCTGGAAATGGACGAAAGCATTGCGCACATCTAAAAGAATATTATTTTATTTTATCCGATGTGCTATACCAAACATTAATAATAATAATAATAATTCAATATCCTTACACGAAACATTGAGGATGCCATAATTCTCCATTAGAATTAACAATCTTTTCATGAGGTACAAAACCATCTCTACATCGAGAACAGAACATATTATCCAAAGACATCTCTGTAACACTTTTGTAAAGTTCATATTATTGATAACAACAATCATTAATTACGATAAACTTACAATACACAAAAAGTTACTTGTCAAACTTTATCTCATAAGTCACCGATGTAAAACATTTATCTTTTTTTTTCCTTCAATAAGATAAGCAATAATTAAATTTATATCGCACACTTATTTTAACTTTTTACAAATATATAATACTATATACATACTGGATTTTGTAAATAAATATTATTTAAAATTTAATTTATATTAAAAGTAACTAATATAAATACAGTTTATCGATGCATCGATACAAGACTACAAATTGTATAAAAACATTGAAAAATTTATTTTCAAAATATTTCTATTCCTTATCAAATTTTTTATTTTTATAACTATATATTTCACATTGCAGCTTTGACATCATTAACATATAAAAAAAACCTTTTTACAATAAACATAAAATCGTACCATAAATATTAAACAATTGCAATAAACAATCATACAAACACTGGATGTTTATATCGCTAACACGTTCAAATTAATATTCCAAACAATTTATACTATCTCATAATAACGGACTTAAATTGATATACCTGGAAATTAATTTTGCTGACGGAAGAGATATCCTACAACAGTATGTTTTCACAAGAGAAATAATTGTGCTTACCCTGGCATTCTTTAATGATAAAGAAGAACAAATTAAATCTCACGATTTTGACGAGTTGTTAATTTTTTTCTTTTTTTTTTTTCAAAAATTTAAAAAATTACCAATGTTCTAAAGATTGTTTTAAAAAAAAGTACCTAATATTTTCGTAAATTAAATCTACTCGTACACGTCGTTAATATCGTTTTCACTTTTCGAGATTAAATTTTTCATAGAAAATACACACTATCGCGAACATTATTTCACACCAAAGTAATGATTCGTTATATACTTAGAATAAAAATTACGTCATGAAATAATGCACCGCCTTTTCTACGATCATCATTTAACTGCAGTAACCAATCAGATGTTAGAAATATGGAATCGCCTTTTACAAAGTATTATTCCAAACAACGAAGTAGGATTGTATAGATGCGGAACCTCGACAAATATTTATCAAATAGTCTTGTTTACGCATCCCTTAAAATTACTCTTCGTTGCAATTTAATTCATTGCGATATTTGGTACGAATTAAAGTTTCAAAAATTCTATTCTTCAATTTTGTCAAAGCACATCTATAAAGTATTTCATATGAAACATGATTTAAAAAAAAAAAAGAAATTAATATCGTTCAATTCGAATGCATTTTTCTTAATGCTTCGGTTAAACATTTGATTTGAGATGCTTAGATAACTTTTGCGAGATGTTACGATTTTAGAAATACTTTTAAGAAATAATGGACACCGTTACAAAAATCATAGAGAAGCGTTAAACGAACTAGAAATTGTTTCAAATCGATCGTTAGTAATATACGATTTTTATGTTATATATAACTAAATATTTAGTTTTACGACAGTTAATTGTAGCTAGGATATAACATTGATCGTATCGTTTAAATTTTGATACAATATTTAAAACTTCTGTTACTAAATATTAATAAGAGCAGGCATGTGTTATACATTTTCATAATTATAAAATGTAATCCTTATTTTTGAATTATACGAAAATTATAGATTTTGTATATGTAATATAATGTTCAGCGAGTCAAATTGTATGAAGCGTAAAATTTTTAGGAAAAAGGAGTTACGTTGCATTGGAATTTTGTCTAACTCGGTATGGCGCTGTGAACACCTACTAATCGATCAATGAGTATTATTAAGGTTGACGCTCTGTAGCCGCTTTCCTGGAACTTGTTTGTGCCGTGAAAGAACGTTTTCTTTCCGCGACGTATTAAGTCGAGTAATTTAAAAAATGGCATGGTTATACAGTCGCGTTATTTTGCGAACATGTCAACGCACATTTTCTCGTGATGCTGCTAAATATGCAAAAGGTGGTAAAACATATTTTCCCGATAGAAAAATAATTCAACTTGAGATTTTTACGTTTCCGTATTACGTAATGTAATAATTTGTTGATTTTGCATAATTTCGAATTTGCGTTAAGCACGAAATTGAATTTTACCGATTATATTTCTATTACAGAATTTCCTGATCCGTTGGACCTTGCAACGGGATTGGAGAAACGTGAATTACTTGCCGCAGCAGCTGGCAATTTCGTAAGTTTCTAGGTTTAACTAACTTTTAAGAGAATGTCAACTTTCTTACTTGTGTCATTTTTAACGTTTAATGTATTATGTAAGATAATGGACTATTTTTACATTGGGCAGTATATTTTATAACATAAGTTTGTGAAATAAAATAATCAGCTCCTTTTATTTCATCCGCTATGGTTGTTTTCTGTGACTGTAATTTTTTTTGCTACGATTCAATAAGATTTCAATTTATTTTTAAGTTCGCTTAAAAATTTAATCGAAGTTGAAGTGAAAAAAACTAATTTTATATACGTGTTCATACATATATATACTTAATTTCTTATCGTCGTGCGCGTACAATGAATCTTAAAGGAATAAGATATTATGAATTAAAATAGTTAAAATTTTGAAGTTATAAATATATAAATTATGTTATTAGTGTTCTAATTTCTAATTCTGTTATTTTATTTCCAGGATCCATATCATATGAAAGCCATAGAAATATCACAACAGAGCACAAAGGATTCTCCAAATTTAGTACCAAGCGCATTCAAAAGTCGTATCGTAGGATGCATTTGTGAAGAAGATTCTTCGCATGTGAATTGGATGTGGTTACACGATGGTACGCCACGCCGATGCGAATGCGGTCATTGGTTTAAACTTACTCAAGTAGCTCCACTTTAATTTAATATCATTTGTTAATTAGTCATTTGTTTAAAACATAGAATTAATGTTATATACCAAAGATTGTTTTTATTCATTACCCTTTTATATCCCACGTGATCATATTTCGCATATATCTTTTGGATTCAAAATAAATTATTGGAATAATTATACACTGTTATTTTAAGAAGAATGCGATGTAGATACATTTCGTTACACTTTTGGCATCTTTACCATTTCAAGTTTACTTTTATGTGTAATATATTTTAGAATATAATTGCAACAAAGAAGAAAAGCTTTATAAAAATATAGATTAACAAAATCGTATTGTTAAAACTTTATTTTATAATGTAATTAAATAACGTGCATTTTTATAGGACAGCAATTATATATGATATTGCATAAATTATTTCAGTAAATATATTAATCATTATATAATCCTTATATAAAGAAATAAAAAGCATGTATATGATTTCTATTTCTAAAGTTAAATTTTTATCAAATAAAATTAATTAGAAAAGCTTACGTGTATTTAATGAGTAATAACATTGAAACGAAATATTATTCATAAGAAAAATATATAATTGAAGAGGAGTAATATCATAATAAGAGGCTTGTACGTAGGTATATAACTATGGGTAAATTTTTAGTTGATAACACTTTCTGTTGTCAGAAATACTTAAGCAAAAGTACAATACGTTTAATAATGCTTAATTTTGTGTAAAAATTTTTCGAGACATTATCATAAAAAATAAATTTATTGTATAAATACAGTTTTTTTTGTTTTGTGTAACACTGATGATTTGAATGCATTTATTTGTAAATTTATAACTGTACTTGTATTAAGAATGCAGTACAATTTATAATTTTATAATATGATATTGTTATTTATTACATTCGTTTTATTCAATAGACTTAACTGATTTACAGAATTCGTAAAAAGAAACGAAATATCGAAAACAGATTATTCTAGGCTTACAAATTTTATAAGAAAGTTAAAAATTAATTTTTAATTTATTATAAATATTATAATTATCGAATATTCGTTCAGGAAAAAATTTTGAATTTATTCGTTTACAAATTTTTCACTTTCGTATTATTACTAAACACTTCTATCATAAGGTTGTTATAAATTTTCAATATTATTATTATTGCTTCTTTTTATAAATTCTGATAAATATTTCTGTTTATATCTATGGTTCGGAATAATTTTATGTAATTTGTTGCAAATTGTATAACATAAAGCGTATTTAATTACTTCAATTTATTATTCGAAGAATTTATGATTTTTTAGATCATACATTTTTTTTTTTTTTTTTTAGTTTTACAATTCATGTTGATTATAAAGTTTTGTAAGCGTTGAATACATCAAATGATTTTTCTATATTATAGAAGCGATGAATTTAAGTATTTGTAAATGTATCACAGTTATAATATTATTTCATATTCTATCTATTATTTCCAAATTCATAAATTATAAAAAAAAACTACCTAATATTATGCAAAGATGAAAGTATCGTAACTTCCACGATGTAGTGAGGTCGTAAAATCGATCAGGTGTCGAAGTTTGTGTCAAGCGCAATGAGTAAATTAACAGAAACCTAAAATGATTAAGGTCCGAAACCTCAACAAGGGTCGCATAGAGTAAACATTAACTATGGTTCGGTCCCTATTAAAAAGGGTACACTGTTACATGCAAATATGAGTGTCACTGCATCAATCAGCGCCGCTACTAAATGCTTTAATTTAAGATCTCGTTATATCGTTGAGACTATTATAATAAATGTTATGCTGCTATTACAAAGAGCTCGTTTCATATTCTGTACAGTAGTTACCTACACATTGTTGATGAATGAATTTTATAAATTTACATTTAATTAACTGTACATAATTGACCTAAGCATACAAGATTTTATAGATTTGTTTATAAAACATATTTTACTCGTATGACAGTGATAAATTTCTTTAAATGTCATTCTATAAAATTTGTAAAGAATTCCATAAGAATTTTCATCAGGATTATCATATCAGTTCTAACAAAATAATCATAATAAACAGACCATTATGTCGCTTACATTATATTTATGCTATCTTGTATTAATTTATTACGATTTACACCTATTATTAAATAACTTTGGAAACTGCTAAAAATTTGTTTTAAACGCAATATACACTTCGATATTCTCTTTGAAATGTTGCGTTTCTTGTATTTGCTAGAACATCAGTCCTTGGTCTACGAAACAGTACCACATGGGGCTCTAAACAATTATTAAAATTCAAGATAATTATTATTCTATTTTAATATACAATGTAGTTATATTATATGCGTTTGTTTTTCATTAGAATAAGATCAAACTTAACTAAATAGTAATCTAAATATAATCCCTATCGGAAATTATTTATTATAAAATTCATTATAGAATATAATAAATACGTGTAGAAAATTTATAAGCAAGATCATATGTTATCATATTATTCTTTAACACAGAAGGCTTTGAAATTCTGTGAAAAACTAAGTATAGTAGTATACTAAAATATATTTATAAAAAGTTAATTAATTACTTGGAGTCCTAAAAACTTAAGGAAGTTAATAATATAAAAGAATAGAATTTTATATACAACTACCTATTAAAAATAAAGATTCGTGTATTACGATATTCCTTCTAAATCATAAGTGTGCTTTAAAAAATGTTTCAAATTATTCGATTCTTAATGTGTATTAATTTGTGCTAACTTGCATTCAAATTTTAACAATACATATATAAGAAATATTTCAGTATTATATATAAATGACGATTATTAAATTACTGAGGTATTTATTTCTATAAATATTACAAGTATAATATACCTGGTACATGCATCATGTAATGTACCCAGCCAGGACTTTGTTGTACTCCCAAGTTTCTCCATTCTGTTTCCGACATAAGATGAGTTTTTGGAACATGTCTTGCTAGATCAACTGGTAGAATAACGTGCCTATAAACAAATGAATATTTTCCATAAACTAATACCTATTATTGCTGTAGAAAATTTTTACTTCAATAACGAACAATAAGTTATCCGTGGTCTTTATTTATTATACAATAAATAGTTACATTATTTATAATATTTATAGATTACTGAGAAAATATACAAATATAAAAGGTGTAAAAGTATGTAGGGATAAAGAAATACACAAAGAGAAGATTTAGGTACTCGCATTCAGTGGAAGATTCAATTATGTATAAAATAATTATTTATAAAAATTTTATTACAATGTTTAGTATCACATATGTTGTACTATATGTACGTAAGAAGCAAACGTATAAACTTCAGTTAATAGCTTAATGGTTTGCTTAATATTTTAACATGAATTAACTATACTTTTGTACAAACCTATATTCATATTTATCGTCGTTGTATTTTTCAGAATATTGTATTTGATCACCTGGCATTTTGAATATTAAAATATAAAGATGCAAAGATCTTTCTCTTTTATAAAAATTGTTTTCATAACAATTCTATGTATGTGTACAACAATAAATTTCACCTTGTTTTCGATGACGTCAGATACGTTTCAATACTAGACAAATTTGGTACTGGATTTTTTCAAAAAGCCACAACAGGTAGTAACAGGTATATACAACTTTGAGAAACTAACGCGCCCTCTTGTAGTTTTATTTAAAATCCGTATTAAGTGCAAAAAGAAATCCGAGTATCTGTACATTTTGTTTGGAAAGTATGATTTGAGTAAAACAAAAAAAATAAAATTTGTTAAGACTTAAAAATATTTTAAGGTATTTTATATTAGCGAATCAATAGAATTCTATATTTATTAAGTGTTATAAAATGCACGATTTGTGTCCACTGTGCTTGGAAAGCGGCGTGAAGAAGAAAATAAAATTATTACAAATTAACTTACAAGAAGCTGTGTGGATATGCGAAGAAGAAAAGGTAGGCTTTTTACTTTAATATACCAAAGTATGAATATAGTACATCTATTTTCTATTACTGTAATTACATTGGTATTTAATGAGATAACCTCGTGTGTAACAAAAATAAGTTATATAAAAGTAATTTTAAAATGACTCTATTCATTTGTTACATATTTGTAAGAATACATATAGTGATATGTTATTATATTTTTACCTCGTATCAAATAATTTATTTATTTTATATTTCAGTGTCTATGGCCTTTTGGGTATGAAGATTTTGTACTCCATCCCAGAGTGGTAGGAAAAATTTGGTCTTGTTATTGGGACGATTATAAGCCAGCAACGCCAAGATTAAAAGAAAATGTTACGACATTAATAAAACCATCATCGTGTAGTCCCGCTTTACCATCTGTCAAAGATACATCGAAAGAATCTAATGCTAGCTTAGATACACATTATTCGGAAAACATTAATGTTGTAAGTAACAGTTCGGATATGATAGACTCAAAAACTGTTTTTAATGATTTATGTACTTCTGTTTCCGAAGAATCAAACATATCGCACGTTAATATTGAAGAACAATGTAATAGGGTTGATAACATTTCAAATAAAGAAATTATTATTATTGATGAAAATTTAAACGATAGTAATTTTCAGCCAATTGATAATAATATAGAAAATATAAAAATTGAAAATGAACGCACAAATTCGTTAGACAAACGTGCAAAAGGAAAAGATGGTACTTCTATAAAAAATATTAAAACTGTAAACAATGTAAGAGTAACTCCTAAAATAACAAGTATTGAAAAAACAAATATTGATATTTCTAATGTTAAGTTAGGAAATCAAATATCCGTTTGTCAAGATCCGAATAAAAAAGTTTTAGGCGTTAACAGACTTGTAGATACCACAAAAACTAAATTAGCATCAGAAGTTGAAAAAATATCAAATTTAGAATCAATTCAAAATAATGAAAATGTAGTAAAATCTAATTTAAATGTAACTATGATGGAAATAGATGGTTTACCACCTATAACATTGTCCTTTGAAATTCCATTGTGTACAACAACTCCTAAAACAGTAACATCTAATACGCAACAGATTGGTTGCAAAAATAGTAATATAAAATCAAATAGTCCAGAAACGAATAATACATTTGCAAAACGAAATATAACTAGTGGTAAACAGTATGAAAAATTCAGTTTTAATGCTATTAAGAAAAAAATAGAATCAAGTAATTCCGTTAATACCAATTGTACTAATAGTAATTCTTCAAATACAAAAATAAATCCAAAAGTTCAAAAGGTAGAAAGTAATTCAGCAAGTGATACTGAGAAAAAAAATAGTAAAAATAATAATATTCCGAATATTGCAAGTTGTACTAGCGATTGTAAACTAACAGGTTCAAATGTAAATACTACTTGTGTATCAAATCAATTTTATAATTCTGTACCTAATGTATCAAGTCAAGAAAATGTAGCATCTGATACTGAAGCAGTAAATACTAGTATAAATATAGATACAGTTTTAGAAGACTTTTTAACTAATGATTATAGTGTTTCTGAAGATATAAATGATGAATGGTTAAATTCTCTATTGAACTAACGTTAAATTAACGATGTAAATCATTATAATTAGTTACTTTACCAAACCAGTATTATACAGTTCCGTATTTATCTATTCATAGTAAATAGCGACCATATCTTCTTATATAAAAATTTACTAATATTAAAATTAATTAAATTATTTTATATAAATACATTTTGCTAAATTTTATATCACGACATATAAAAATATTTTCATGTGTAATTATTTCATTATACAGAATTTTATTTTTAATGCTACGATAGCTTTATTGTACATTGTGTTTTTGAACATGCGTACAATAAATATTATAATAATAATCTTTTTCGACTAATTGCATAATACATTTTAACATATATGATATCATTGTACTTAAATGATTTGGAAATTTCAGTATAAAAATAATTTGATTTTTATACAGTCCTGAAATAAAGTAAAGTGTCTACATTACTCATTATTCCTGATGACCTGTCTAAAAAATTAAATTTTAAATAAGTGTACTAGAATTATTGTAGTGTTTTAATATCACTTTCTTAAAAGAAAAAAATTTTATCAATATATTTTGATATAAATAAAATGTGCTCATATTTAAAAAATTTTTTTCTGTATATTATATATGTTACAATATAGTACAGTTTATGCTTAAGTTGTCACAATATACTTGGTAAAAAATTTTTTTCTTTTTAAATGTAATCAGTACTGTTAAGATGATTATTCGAAGATATTATAATTGTACATGATACACTTTGAAAATATTTTTGCTCAAATAAAAGATATTTTTCCCTAGTATATGACCTAAATAGCTAATAAGTGTAATGTTAAAAAGTAACTATTATTAAATATGTATTTTATAATTTTTTAATTGTATATACATATTTTCATAATTATAAATTGACAATGAATTTATTTATGAAATTATCGTGTTTTGGCGACATTATTAAACGCAAAACATTCATAGATGAAATAAGATTACGATATTTAATGTGGATAATAATGAGTATACAAAAATTTTACGTTTAATGAAAACAAGATTATTATACAATATAATATATTTTCTTTCAAAAATTCCAATAATCTTTTAAAATATGAAGTAAGAGCAAAATGACAGTGAAAGTAAAATATGCAGAAAATTATTGCAAAAAATATATTTATATTGTACAATTACAGCAAATTACGAAACAAAATGGTAATTTACCTAAGAATAAAAAGACGTTTACAAGTACTTCGCATTCAGCTTTTTTCTTTGTCTTTTAAAATTTCTATTTTTCGACCTAAAAGATCATATTTGGAATGATTTGGTTCCGGATCTTGATCTGTATCTGAACTACATTCACTATCGCTAGAATCTTCATAAGAGCCGAGCCCAGGCAAAATTCCAATACACTTCATGCCTCCTGTTTCACTTGTTATGTGTTTACTTTGTAAAGAATCAGCTTTGAATGCGGAAGAATCGCATTCTAAACTTTTAACGATTGTCTGTTCAATTATTTCACTATCATCTTGTTTCGGTGAGTCTTTATTCTCATCAGATAACTTTCTCTTAACACCCCGTGTAACATCTACACAAATATAATATTGAAATATTATTGGGATTAGAAAAGTATTAATCTTAACTATTTATAATTTCTAATCACTTTTTATACAGTTTTAAATTGTTTGTCTTAATTAGTTGTTAACTGTTTACGTTATTAGAAAATTAAATATGTTATAAATTTTTATTTACCTTGTTTTTGTTTCTCTGGACGTTTTACTACAACTCCTGCTAATAATTTTAATTGGGAAGTACGACCACTAAAAAATAAAATCGATGTAACATGTATCATATTATATATGTACACGCAATATATAAAAACGAAGAAAAAAAGTTATACTTGATACAAATATATAGATAAATAAATACTTACCTTCCAGAAGAAACATTTTTATTTACAATTTGAGGGTTCTTTAATTCTTGTTTTAATTTTTCATTTAAAGATTTTTCTTGTAACGAAGCAACAGCTGCTTTGAAATCACGCATTTCTTTTTCTTCCTCAAGATTCTTTTTACGCTCTTCTTCCAATTTAGTTCTATCCACCAAATCTAAAAATTCCACTTCATCATCATCTAAACCTTTTATCATATTTTCTGAAATTAAAAAGATATTTTATAAATTAAGGGAACATATAGTTTCCTTGACATACATTTGTTACAAAATGTTTGCATATAACTATAGTCTGAACTTTTAACTTACTCAACTTATGTGCTTCTTCATATTCTGCATCTCTTTTGTTTTTCTGTTCTTGTAACCGTTCATACAAAGATCTTGGATCATACGGTTCTTCTGGAGCTTCTATAATAATTAAAAGATACATATGATAATTATACTTTTCTAACAGAAGATACAAATAGTATAACTTTTTTTGTGCTTCAACAATTAAAGTGGTTGAATCATAATTTGAGGAACAATTATATAAACTTATGGTAGATGAACTTTATATACTATTACTTAACTTTAAAATACACAAGTTCACAAAGAAAAATACATTTCAAGTTACCCACTAATGAAACAAACAATAAATATTAGAACTAAACGTTTCAATCAATATCAAGCATATTATAGTTTCTAATTGATTAAATATCCTTTTCGAGGCAGTATTCTTAAAATAAACTGCTAAAATATATTATAAAATAAAAATAATAGTAACCTAATGGTTCATCTGCATTTCTTACACGTTCCCATTCTTCTTGTCTTATTCTTCGTTGCTCTGCAATCTCAGCTTCTGATATAAATCCTGAACTCATTATGAACTAAAAAGAAAAGTTATAATATAAAATAAAAATTTCTAATTACTGAAAAACATTAGGTTTAAGTAACTTTAATTATTTATTTGTTATAATTAATATTTGTCTAAATAATAATTCATTCTTTGTTTTAATTAATATTGAGTACCCTTAACAAATACAGTAATTATTATTATTTTTCATTTATATAATGTTTTTGCAAAATTAAGTAGCTAACCTTAAGAAAGAAATTATTTAACTGCATATCATATATATACATATATGCATACACACATACTACATAGTGTTTGCTATATTCTAACATGTACACATACTCTTACTAAAATACTTCCATTAAAACTTACCACTCTTATTTATAATAAATACTGTCAGATTATTTAATAGTACAAAGAATATATCTTCTCAGGTTTTGTGAAGTTTTTAATTTCAAAAACATTCAACATTTATAAATGGCTACTCGTTCCTCGCCATAATGTGGATGTTGAAAATTATTGGAAATGTTTCTTTTTTTTTAGATTTTATATTTAGTACTTCAAATTAAGAGTTTGAAACGAATAGATCAAGTACTTTATAGTATTATCATTTTTCTAGGAATATTTGGCATTCTAAATTCTATATACGAAACTTTTCGTTCAAATCTTTCAATCGGTAACAAATATAACATAATTTTTTATTATTATATTTAATAAAAACAACATAATTATTGCTACTATTATAAATAAATTTCGCCAACCGAATAGGAAAACAAGCGTTTCATAAAATTATTTCAAATATTTTTATTTCTTATACAAATTATACATAGGTTTCTGGGAATTCGAATGTTACATCCCGACCCGTCAACTTCTTATACACAGCTGCAAAGGTGTCAACCTAGAAATGGAATATTGCTTTATTATTTTTATGTTAATTACATTAGTACAAAATGCAAATACAATTAATTCGTGCTTATCTATTATACGCATGCAAACAAAATTTTATAACAGCGATATAACATATATAGAGTATTTATTTCTAAAAATATACGTACCTTATGTTCAATGTTTGTTTGTTCATTTTTGTCTAAATGAACTTTGATTAGCTGTGAACCATCGAGTTTGATTCTGATACGTTTTCCAACAATCTCTACAGGATATACTAAATCTTCTAATAATGCATCATATACAGCAGTCAATGTACGGCTAGAAAAAATTATATTCTTTAATTAATATTCTGTATACACATCGTAATAACATTATAGAATATAATTTACCTTCTTGGCCTCTTCTGCTTATTCTTAGTACGTGTTTTCCTTGTTGGTTTAGGTAAAATTTTACGTTCTCCAACAAACATGACATGTTTTCCAGAAAATTTCTTCTCTAACTCACGTACGAGTCTAATTTGAATTTTTTGAAATGCCTTCAATTTTGGCATAGGTACATAAATGATGATGCACTATAACAAATATTACTTTATTTTATAAGTACAATTACACGTTCGTTTAAAAATTTAATTATCATTTTAAATGTAACAGCATAAAGGAACTAAGATTATTAGCATAAAGTTTCTATAATTCACAATGAAAGAATTAATTAATTATACATATTGTTTACTATTCAGTTTTCGAACAAGACTGACTCGTATTCATGATTAAAATCACATAACATTACTAAGATTTACCGTCAACCTGAAATAACGTTTCAAACTAATATTGAATCAAAATTGTGTTACATAAATGAAGCGATTAAAAAGTGAATTGTACAAAAAGAGATGTCGGCTTACCTTCTTGTTGTTAGTTTCTATTTCACGTGCTTTAGTAATATAGAGTTCTCTTAACTGTGATTTTAAATCACTGTTCATTTCCAGCTCCAATAAAGCTTGAGAAATGCTAGCTTCGAACGCATCAGGTTCGGCTCCGCCGCTTTTTATGATTTTAGCGTTTGCTGGGAACATCTGAAAAATATTAAGAGGTTAAGATTTATTCTTCTTAATACACAGTTGCTTTACAGGTGTTAGACAATTTTTTTTTTGTTGGTAACAATATTTAATCTAAATAGAAATTTTATTTGAAATTTATAATATATAGAATAATATAATTTTTTAACTAAATACTATAAATTACAATATGCTGTCAAATATCTTTAGTACATTGTATCAAATAAAATCCAATTTTATCAAATTTTATATATGCGATCCAAGAAAAAATCTTAGTTCATCTAATAAACTGCAATGTTATGAATAACATGCAAATTATCATTTAATGTTTTCTAATTCATTTTAACTTTGTTTTTAACTAAAAACTAAACTGTTATTCGCGTGTACCTTGACGATATCCGTACCGCGTGAAAAGGATCCAAAAAGCACATAAGTAGAAATACCAACTGTTATACTCACAAAATGTCTCTATGTTTCTAACTGTTCATATACATTTGTAAATAATTATTTATCATGTAGTGCACAAAAATAATCTTTCATTCATATTTTATTAAATAATTATATTTAAGTAATCTTTACCTGATACTTTTTCTCAGCAATTATATTAGCTTTTTATTAGCAGTCATAACACTTTCATGTAATTTCATTGAAATTTGTTTCCTAAAATATTTGTATTTTATAAAAAGATTAATTAACAAAATAAGGAATGTTTAATCACAATAAATGCTTTTTTTAATTCATAAATATATTACAACTACAAAAGTTTTGCTAATTTGAAAAATTAAATTACATAATAAATTGTATAGTTTTATTAAGCGCGTTTTAACGAACATGTATCGAAATAACTTTTAAAAAATATATTTCTTTTTAAATATATTTTTTTATTTTGCACTGGATTTTGTCTAGTACTTTTTTTGTTGAAGATGTTTCGAGTGATTTTAGTGTGATATCTTCAAAATTTCGGATAGTATCATGACTTCAGGTATGTAATGTTTGTGATATATTATTTATTGAGGTTAAATTAATCATATCAATATTTGTATCGTAGATCATTACTGAAAATATGGAAGATTTAAAGAACACAGAAGAAAAAAAGCCGTACAGGTCGTCTTTTAAGATTTTTGGAGAACCAATAATTCAATCACAATGTCAAAGAGACGGTTTTATGGTTGGTATCTGTGGAGGTACAATCTGTGGATTAATAGCATTTCTATTCACGAGTAATCCAAGAGGTTCTACGTATGTAGGAGTGGGTAGTTACGCTGTGATAGGATTTAGTTATGCAGCGTGTTGTTTGTACGATGAATACAAAAAGAGAGTTCAAATAAGGATCCTTAAACAAGCTTTATATAACGTAGCGAAAGCAAAAAATGACGAAAACAATGACATAATCAATTCATCGACTAAACTTGAAAACATTTAACACCTTCGTTTGTAAAAAGTAACCTGTACATGCATTTCTATAAGGAACTCACAAATGAATCATGTAATTCATGTATATTTGCAATAAATGTTTTAGTTTTATTATATATATGTACCAATTTGTGATACAAAATGTTCGTGCCAATGATTAAGAATTGTTCCATTGAATATATACCGTTACTGTACAATTGTATTTTATTTGAACTATTTATTGTATTTTGTATACAGTTAAATATTTAACGATCATTTTCAATGTTTTTCCACTGCTGATCTATCTTTATTATTAATTGTAGTTAATTAAATGTATCAATGTTGACGGACATTTTTTTTTAAAACGATATGAAAATGTTTATGTACATTGTTTTATATAAAAATTTCTATATTTGTTCTCTACACACATTGTTTTATATAAAAATTTCTATATTTGTTCTCTACACACATTGTTTTATATAAAAATTTCTATATTTGTTCTCTACACACATTGTTTTATATAAAAATTTCTATATTTGTTCTCTACACACATTGTTTTATATAAAAATTTCTATATTTGTTCTCTACACACATTGTTTTATATAAAAATTTCTATATTTGTTCTCTACACACATTGTTTTATATAAAAATTTCTATATTTGTTCTCTACACACATTGTTTTATATAAAAATTTCTATATTTGTTCTCTACACACATTGTTTTATATAAAAATTTCTATATTTGTTCTCTACACACATTGTTTTATATAAAAATTTCTATATTTGTTCTCTACACACATTGTTTTATATAAAAATTTCTATATTTGTTCTCTACACACATTGTTTTATATAAAAATTTCTATATTTGTTCTCTACACACATTGTTTTATATAAAAATTTCTATATTTGTTCTCTACACACATTGTTTTATATAAAAATTTCTATATTTGTTCTCTACACACATTGTTTTATATAAAAATTTCTATATTTGTTCTCTACACACATTGTTTTATATAAAAATTTCTATATTTGTTCTCTACACACATTGTTTTATATAAAAATTTCTATATTTGTTCTCTACACACATTGTTTTATATAAAAATTTCTATATTTGTCCTCAACACGCATTGTTTTATACAAAAATTTCTACATTTGTCCCGAACACACATTATTTTATATAAAAATTTCTACATTTATTCTCAACACACATTATTTTATATAAAAATTTCTATATCTGTTCTCAACATAAAATAAAGTATCTTTATGTTTGCATTTGATCAATTATTACCATAGCAATTAAAAATGTTTCACGAATATTTCTCATGCCTTTACATTTTCATATTCTCAATGTACAATTAAAATGTTACGATGTTATTATTAAAAATAATTTATAAGATACATCATAAATGGATTAATAATTTATCCAAATTGATGTTCCGGTAATCCACGATAGAGGGTGTTGGATGGTTCCTGATATCATGGGAGATTCTGTTTGCCGTGTGCTCATTGGTGTTCGGCGCTTGGTGGGGTGTGTATGACATCACGACGCATGTTTCGTACTATCGAATATGCTGAGTGACAGGTGGTGTAGTAGTTCTGTTACGTACTGTGTATTGAGGATACGAGTCGTATCCTCGCGTCACGCGATCGGCACGTTGTTACACGTAGGTGTCAGTGTTAAGTTTTGTGATGCATACCACGATTTCACACAAACTACCTGAGAGATCTTACTCTGCGAGAAGAGGTGAGTTCATCCCAAGCGATACTAAAAATTAGATCCTTTATAATCGAATATTTGTATCGATACACAGCAACAAAATTTCATCGAAGTAAGAGGAAGTGTCTACGATGCTCTACGCTTTCAGTCTTAAGTTTTATAAATATCTTATCGAATTTTTCCAGCCCAATCGCATCGAATATTTATTTGTTATTTATACACGAATACGGAAAATGTTTTCAACTCATTTCATTATTTTTTACCTATTTTCTGCAATTTAGTTAATTAGTTTCGGATGCGATAATTTTGCTCGTTCAATGTTACGTTTTATTGAAAACGTGATCTTAATATCTGTTTATGGAGACATTCAAACGATGATCGAACTTATTTCTCGCTTGATTATTTACCATATGTAAACAATGAATGTAGTTTTTTCAATTTTGCGTATGTGTTATCCATGATCTCCGTACGATATTTATTACAAATCGTTACGACTCTAAAAAAAGAAAAAAAAAGAGAGTCGAGATACTGTTGGAAAAGGTTTGACATTTGCGATGACTTTTTGGTATGAAAAAGGATAATTTATTTTTTCCAGTGTTTTTGAGACAGCTATACAACAGGCCAGGCATAGGGCCGCAAGGAATTTTATTTTTGTGAGTAAACACGAGTGTATTGATATAATAGGATTTTCCAATTTTTGGTGGAAAGGTGTTTACGAAAGGTTAAGGTGCATGCGCAACGGATTCCGGGTTTCTTATCTTTTCCCATCGTCGACTAACAAAATTCTTTATTTTCATTCCTTTCCTTTTCTCTCTTTCTCTTTCTCTTCACTTTGATATGTTTCTGAATCGGTAAAAGAATCGCACGTTTAGAGTGACAAATGTTTTATTGTATTACACGAGCTTTTAAAGTGAACGCAAATGATAAATTAATCTACGCGTTAAACGGAGTGGAACACGCTCATGATTACTATTAATCGAGTAGTTTTTGTTGAAACTTAAAAAAAAATTACACCATTTACATGAACATATGTAAGTATAAACGTACGTGACCGTGGGTTTATAAATGTTATGCAAGGTTAAATATCGCGATGTGTTTAAAGAACTTTATCTATTTCTTTGCAATGAATACCTTTTACTAGTAATTTATGCGCTGATAATATGCAAGTGTCTCTGGTGTAAACCATCAGGTCTTCGATATTTCGGTCAGTATCGATTGCAGGACGTGAAACTGGGTAGGGTCCTCCATTTGAAATATCTCAATGCGGATTCTTGTTTCGCATTTCTTTTCGTTGTTAAAATCTGTTCACGATATCACGGTAATAAATTGGTAATTTTTTGAACATAATTTAAGGTACGAAATGTTAATTTTTCAAACATTATTTATTTCCTACGCTTCTTATGCGGTTTATAAAAAAATGTATAAATAAACCCAAAACATAGTACCGATTATAATATTTAACAAATCAAATAATTACTTACCTGGTTTATATATATATATATATATTTTAATTACGTTTATAAGAATTCACAGTCCGATCATAATCATAGAAATGAGGAAGTAGGATTTTTTAATAAGAAATAGAATTTCCAAACTTGATAACAAATTTTATATACAATCAAATTTTCCCAGATTAAATTAAAAAAAAAGAAGAAAAAAATCAATGTAAAATTGGTAGTATCGCAAAGAGTTCTATAATTTTATCAAATTAACTTATTAACACTAGAACTACCGACGATTAAAGTATATTTATTTCTACCGAAGAAATCAAAGCGGAAAGTATATAAAATAATATGCAATTCAATTCGGACAAAAGTTTATCTATATTTTTAATAGAAAATCGCGGAGAACGATATTAACACTAGAACTATCGACGATTAAAATATATTTATTTCTACCGAAGAAATCAAAGCGGAAAGTATATAAAATAATATGCAATTCAATTCGGACAAAAGTTTATCTATATTTTTAATAGAAAATCACGGAAGATCTGCCCATAGGCGTCGCAATTAATTTATAAAATTTAAATTTTAGAAAAATTTTAAATTAAAAAAATCACGAATGGGTCATTTTGACCACTTTGGTAGTTCTGGTGTTAAACTCGGATTTAAAAAATATTTATGATACATCGCTATGATTGAATGCTTCCGTAGTTATTTTCGCTCCTTTCGTGTTTCGTGTTTCGAGCAGTGTGAAAGTACTTGGATGATCGCGTTGGTCATCGACTTGTGATGAATCTTTGCACCAGGAATAAAGTAAATGTTCACCACAGGTTGTTGCCCATGACCACTTTCATATTTTGTAGAATATTCAACAATCAGATAGGTGAATTAATTTTTTAACAATTCATCCTATTCGCGTTTCAAGCAGCGTGAAAGTACTCGGGTGATCACGTTGGTCATCGACTTTTCACGAATCTTCGTAGTATTAGGTTGTCCCGAAAGTTGCTTCCGTTATCTTCACGCAATGCTTTCGTCTAGCAATGTTTAAATAAACATTCAGCCTTATTTGTTAAACGAGAGATTGAGGGAAAAAATAGCTCAAAATGAATCCTGTATAAAATAATAATATAAAATAATAAAGAAACTTTTGGGACAACCTAATGGAAATAAAGTAAACGTTCAACGAGTCGTTGTCCTAGAACAGTTTCGTATCTTGTAAATCATTAACGAATCGGATAGATGAATTAATTTTTTGAACAATCTGAAACGATCGAAGGCCGAGAAATGTTCCCACGTACAAGATATCGGTAACACTTCTCAAACAAATCGAGTTCGTACCATTCAGAGTGCACCGAATGTGGCGAATTGGGCCAGTGCCATTTATCGTCCTACATCTCGAAATCTCGACATACCGGCACCTTTCACCATTGATTTGATATGTTTAAGGTTAAATTCCTTGCTAAGGTTCTACCTCTCACCTGCATCTTTTCGCCGATTTGCGAGTAGTGTTACGACAACGTAATCCCCATTAACCCTTAACCCTTTCGCTACTCCAGAGTCTCTCAATTTTTTTCTTGTCCCATGGCACACCTTTCCTAATATTTTTTCCCTAACTTCAAAAAAAATTGTACTTATAAGAAATACACGTAGACACACGCTGTGCACTCTATTTGTGAAGTAATTTATATTAGGTTGTCCCAAAAGTTTCTTTCTGTTAATAAGTAATGGATGCATATTTTATGTTTTGTAATATATTATCGATTTATATAGGATTCATTTTGCTCTATCATCTTCCTCCATCTCTCGCTTAACTCTTTGCGGCGCAGGATTTCAGATAGTAAAATAGACCCATGTTGCATAGAAATTTGATTGCGTTTTAACACTAGATTTACGGGGATTAATTGGTAATTTTTTGTAATAATATTAGTTAATTTTATTTGAAATTAATAGGTTTTTATTCGCACAGATTTAGTTAGTACGTTTCTTGCATTTAAATTCTATTTTGAGTGTACGTTTTCTACACAGATAATTACTGCACTTTAGCATGAAATCAGAAATCCGTCAAATTGACGGGTTCCGTAAATCTAGTGTTAAATGAAACAAAATTGGTATATTTTTAGTAATGAAGGAATTTCATAATGTAAAAATATAAATTTAATGGAATTTGTTGTTATAGGGTGGGACTCAAATAAATCGATAAACAAATGTACCCATAAATCTAAATTGAAAGGGCAAGCAACTTAATTGTTTCTTCTATTATAAATAAATAGAATGAAATGTTGAGTTACCCAAGTTAGACAAGGAAATAATGGAATGTTATAGATTTAAAACGATAATAATTATGCGTTTCTAAAGTAAACATAATTTTGCCGACCATACACTTTTTTGTTCTGAAAGAGCCGGACGGTTAAGTATTAATTATTATAATTTGGTAAAAATAGAAACGCGACGTGGACCTTGTACTTAATAAAAGGAAATTTGAAATTTGTTCGATGCACAAAAAATTAGATAGATTTTTTCAATTACTGTTGTGTGGATTTATGGTACATAAATTTGCCATTTACATATGTTTTATCGTATTTGAAAAATATTGTACGTTTAAAGGTTAACGTGTCTTGCTCGTTAGGAAACTGATTCAAAAGATAGAATAGGAAGATGTATTAGGTTCTTAGATGGTTGTAATAGATAGCGTAATCGCGTTCTTTCATAAAGACACGCGTATTCAGCGTGCATTTTACTAGGAAACGTTTCTCTGGCAAGTGAGGGAAACTATTTGGTTTACAGGTGTTTGAATGGTAGAGATTGTATCTATGTACCGAAGAATGAGAAATGTATCGCTCATAAATAACTGTGCACTTGGTTAGTTTGCGGTAAAACTGCAGAAGTGATACTAAAATTTGTGAATTAATAATGATGCGTCTGTTTCGTTAAAATTTTAATGGTACCCAGTAATGTGATATATATCATAATATATATTATATAAAATGTAATATTGCGTTCATTATTTTTTAATAATAAAAATGAGCGCTTCTGTAGCGATACTGTTAATTAATAATTTTAATCATTATTTTTTTCTAATTCTAATTCGTAATTATTAACACTAGAACTACCAAAGTGGTCAAAATGACCCATTCATAATTATTCACAGAAATTTTATAAATTAATTAAGGTATCTAATTTTCTGTTAAAAATATAAATAAACCTTTGACTCACAAGGAAACATATCGAATTGTCCCTCACCGATTTTGATGAAACTTGGTGGATATATTAAGCAGGTGAGAATAAGGGACACGTATTTTTTTATAGCTGCCCAATCGCAAGTTTAGGGGGTGAAATCACCCTTTGAAGTTTCAGCAGAAAAATGCTATCTCGAAAACTATCGTTATACGAAAATAATAATTGGGATTCGCACGGTTTGCGTATTGTAAGAAAATTTATAAAACTGTAGGAGGCAAATCTATCATATTATATGTATATTAATAGATTCAGAGAGAAATTTCGGATCCTTATTGTCGTTATGTAAATTTTTGTATCTCTTAAAATAATGTAGCAAAATTTTTTTGTCACAAATAAATTACTTTTTTTACAAAATTTGTGACCACTATTATACGAAAATAATAATTGGGATTCGCACGGTTTGCGTATTATAAGAAAAATTATAAAACTGTAGGAGGCAAATCTATCATATTATATATTAATAGATTCAGAGAGAAATTTCGGATCCTTTTTGTCGTTATGTAAATTTTTGTATCTCTTAAAATAATATAGCAAAAAATTTTTTTGTCACAAATAAATTACTTTTTTACAAAATTTGTGACCACTATTATACGACCACTATTATACGAAAATAATAATTCGGATTCGCACGGTTTGCGTATTATAAGAAAAATTATAAAACTGTAGGAGGCAAATCTATCATATTATATATTAATAGATTCAGAGAGAAATTTCGGATCCTTTTTGTCATTATGTAAATTTTTGTATCTCTTAAAATAATGTAGCAATAAATTTTTTTGTCACAAATAAATTACTTTTTTTACAAAATTTGTGACCGCTATTTATTTTACTTTAAGAAACCATTGAACTTTTCCCTAAGAAGTTTTTTTATATCTATGATAGATTTCGAGATAGTATTTTTCTGCTGAAACTTCAAGGGCTGATTTCACCCTCTAAACTTGCGATTGGGTAGTTATAAAAAAAATACGTGTCCCTTATTGTCAATTGCTTAATATATCCACCAAGTTTCACAAAAATCGAAGACGGACAGTTCCATATGTTTCCTTGTCAGTTCTATTACGTATTATTTTATATACCATCCAATTTTATTTGTTCGATAGAAATAAGTATACTCTAATCGTCGGTAGTTCTAATGTTAATAATTGGTGTTTTCAATCCAATCGGTGATGGAGGGTCTGTAATAACTGGCTTTTTATTAATTAACCATCGAGTAAGGAAGTAATTATTGTTTAACATTTATCGAGCTGTTTTGAATTAAAAAAAATTGATACTAACATATGGTTGTTTAATTATGTTAACTAATTTTGTGTCTGATTTATTGCAACATGTAGGAAAGTGTTTAGGATAAAATAAAGTATTAGTTTAAAATGATCTGTTAATATGAATAAAAATGATATAATATTTTAATTCTCTGCGATTTATCTGTTTCAATAGAATAAATTAATATTTCTAATAAACAAGCAGCTGCGATTTATTTCAACACATGATTTTCATTGGTATTATTCACATTATGGTCGAATCATTAGAAGCGATTTTCACATTTAATGGAACATTACTTTCACTATAACGGAGATAGTAAATAGCTTTAAATCGTTTTACTGCATTGCAATTGAATTTGAATCATACTTACGGTTTTTTTAAAGTTCTACACGTAAGAATTATTTTTCTTTATGGTATTGAAAATAAATTCAAATTCGCTTTCAGTTTCGCCTTTTAAACTAAGGTGATCGATTTTTGAAGCATTGTTTTGCAGCTTATTTGTATTTATTATAATTTTCCATAACTAATTATGCACCTATTATTTATATAATCGTATAATATATAATAAAATATAAACATATCGTATAATTTTATATAACATTATATAATGGTGTAATTATTATATTAACAAATATATTCACATATTATTTAACATTTATATAAAACCAAAAACATATAGGACATTTACAAAATTTAATTTTAATTCTAATTTTAATTCTAATTCCGTTCAATACTCAGCGCTTCTAAATACAAATTGATATTAATAAAATAATTCAACGTTTTGTACGCGAGGATAGTGTTAAAGCAACAAATAACAAATGGTAAGAAAAATAGTTATGAAATTTGTAACATTAAACTGCAGAGAGTTAAATTTTTTTAAGAACAGTATTTTCCACACTGTTTCATTTTATTTTATCTTTATAACAATTATACAGAATGCAATGCAATTAGGTATTGTATGGTAAGATTCAGGAATTTAGATTTTATCGTCAAAATTTCACAAGCACGTAACATTAGCTCGTAGAGGGTACGGTTATAAATAATACATAATAAGGTACTATGTTGCATTTGCAATAAATTGTAAAATATACAATAAATAAATATTGTATATCTAACACATTTATTTAACACAATCGAGGCCCGCAACGCTAGATATATCTTCTTGTAATATCAGGGTTGAATACAAAGCATTGTCTTCGGTTTTATAACTTGTACAAGAATCGAGATATTTTAATTAATTAAAAAGATAAATAACGCTTAGCAAAAACAGCGAAATAATAGAAAAAAATTAAAATTACAACTTTTTTAACACTAGAACTACCGGCGATTAAGGTAGACTTATTTGTATCAAAGCGATCAAAATGATAGGTATTTGAAAAAGTGTCTATAATAAGGGTAACAATTCTTTGTATATATTTTTTACAAAAAGTCATAGAAAATCCTCAAAAATACATCATTATAAATTTATAAAATTTCTAGAAGAAATTATGAACCAGTCATTTCGATTAAAGAATTAAAGTAGACATATTTGTATCAAAGAAATCAAAATGATAAGTATTTGAAAAAAGTATCTATAATAAGGGTAACAATTCTTTGTACATATTTTTTACAAAAAGTCGTAGAAAATCCCCAAAAACAGATCGCTGTAAATTTATAAAACTTCTATAACAAATTATGAACCAGTCATTCTGACTGGTAGTTCTAGTGTTAATAAGCTAAAGTTTATGTAAATTTTTAACTAACCAGGATCGTCGAGACATTAACCTGTTAACCGGGTAAGACGAGTAAACTCGTNTCAAAGAAATCAAAATGATAAGTATTTGAAAAAAGTATCTATAATAAGGGTAACAATTCTTTGTACATATTTTTTACAAAAAGTCGTAGAAAATCCCCAAAAACAGATCGCTGTAAATTTATAAAACTTCTATAACAAATTATGAACCAGTCATTCTGACTGGTAGTCCTAGTGTTAATAAGCTAAAGTTTATGTAAATTTTTAACTAACCAGGATCGTCGAGACATTAACCTGTTAACCGGGTAAGACGAGTAAACTCGTCACGCGGACTGCCGATATTTTGGACGTAATCATTTATTTTCGCATTGATTTACTTTTGAGCGCACCGTTATATTTTTGTAAAAAAAAAACCGTATTACATTAGACTTACATTGCAATGATTAAAATTGACCCAATTAAAATGTACTATTTTCTATTAATTTTTAACTCAAAGTATAAAGGATCTTCTGATCGAAAAGCGACCCAGTTAACAGGTTAAAAATGTATCGACTCTTGGAAATTGTCTTAACACATTGACAGCCGCTGTCACGTGCGTGTGACTTTGTACAGCTTTTTTCCTGGAAATAGTTTCTTGTCGTCGTTTCGATGTTTGTATACTAATCCATACAGACGCTATTTTTAAAGAAATATTAAAAATAGTGTAACAGCGATCTTAACGCTTTTTTTACTAATAATTATGCTAGGAACGATCGTGTAAATATTACCGGCGCTAATTTAACCCTTTGCGGACGAGCACTCTTCCGACTCTGATTGGTGGCAGGTGGATGATCATTTCTATATGGAACGAGATTACAAATTGAATATCTAAATAATTAGACAGAATATAAAATAGAAAACAGACAAATGGTCGACGAAACTTCGCATTGGCGTCTCCTATTCGTTTGTCGCTGTGGATGCGACAATTCGACTTAGAAATCAAATTATAATTATAATATAATGTAATATAATTATAATTACATTACATTATAATTACATTACATTATAATTACATTACATTATAATTACATTAATTATTGTGTATGTAATNCGTGTAAATATTACCGGCGCTAATTTAACCCTTTGCGGACGAGCACTCTTCCGACTCTGATTGGTGGCAGGTGGATGATCATTTCTATATGGAACGAGATTACAAATTGAATATCTAAATAATTAGACAGAATATAAAATAGAAAACAGACAAATGGTCGACGAAACTTCGCATTGGCGTCTCCTATTCGTTTGTCGCTGTGGATGCGACAATTCGACTTAGAAATCAAATTATAATTATAATATAATGTAATATAATTATAATNGTATCTATAATAAGGGTAACAATTCTTTGTACATATTTTTTACAAAAAGTCGTAGAAAATCCCCAAAAACAGATCGCTGTAAATTTATAAAACTTCTATAACAAATTATGAACCAGTCATTCTGACTGGTAGTTCTAGTGTTAATAAGCTAAAGTTTATGTAAATTTTTAACTAACCAGGATCGTCGAGACATTAACCTGTTAACCGGGTAAGACGAGTAAACTCGTCACGCGGACTGCCGATATTTTGGACGTAATCATTTATTTTCGCATTGATTTACTTTTGAGCGCACCGTTATATTTTTGTAAAAAAAAAACCGTATTACATTAGACTTACATTGCAATGATTAAAATTGACCCAATTAAAATGTACTATTTTCTATTAATTTTTAACTCAAAGTATAAAGGATCTTCTGATCGAAAAGCGACCCAGTTAACAGGTTAAAAATGTATCGACTCTTGGAAATTGTCTTAACACATTGACAGCCGCTGTCACGTGCGTGTGACTTTGTACAGCTTTTTTCCTGGAAATAGTTTCTTGTCGTCGTTTCGATGTTTGTATACTAATCCATACAGACGCTATTTTTAAAGAAATATTAAAAATAGTGTAACAGCGATCTTAACGCTTTTTTTACTAATAATTATGCTAGGAACGATCGTGTAAATATTACCGGCGCTAATTTAACCCTTTGCGGACGAGCACTCTTCCGACTCTGATTGGTGGCAGGTGGATGATCATTTCTATATGGAACGAGATTACAAATTGAATATCTAAATAATTAGACAGAATATAAAATAGAAAACAGACAAATGGTCGACGAAACTTCGCATTGGCGTCTCCTATTCGTTTGTCGCTGTGGATGCGACAATTCGACTTAGAAATCAAATTATAATTATAATATAATGTAATATAATTATAATTACATTACATTATAATTACATTACATTATAATTACATTACATTATAATTACATTAATTATTGTGTATGTAATTATAATTAATGTAATTATAATTATAATAACATTCGTCCGCAAAGGGTTAAAGGCGATGCGAAAAATGCGCGGCTGTCAAAGCGTTAAGATCAGAACCGGGCCTCGAATGGGTTAATGTTTATAGTAATTGTATATTATTGTATATCATATGATTTAACCATTGTTTGGTTGTATTTAGATTGTGCTGGTACAAGGTTGGGGAATCTATATGGGGCAATGCGTGTCTCGTAAGGCGGGCGCCGTCATCGCAACCAGTCATCGCGACTCGCTCACCTATCGTATCATGGATAAACCTGCCAAGGTAAATTATTTGGAAATGTTAATAGTATTATACTACTGTTTATTCTGTTAATATTTATTTATTTGTTTGTTAACGGAGCTACCGTTTGCTTAAAAAGAAAATCAAGGGTTGCGTATACGAACGATAGAAGGGAAGCTATGATAGAAAGAATATTACATTATTTATTGAACGATTTGAAGAAGTACATATTTTAACCCTCTATAGCCCGAATTTTGTCTGCATATTGGAGAAAAAATAAAAATTGATTACAGTTTTTCACTTTGATTTGAAAATGTTTAAACTAATAATTACTGTAGATGAATCGTGGTGTCGCTACAGTAATGCAGTAATCAAATTTAATAGAACAGTGACAACTATAATAGATAAAACAAATTTTTTTAAAATATAGATACATTAATTTGTAACTTTTAAGTCACACAAAGCCATAGAGGGTTGAATCACGTTAAACAAACTTACCATTTTCCTTTGCGGTCCTTTACAATTCTCTTCTTAAATTCTTAACTATTTTGCGGTGAAATATTTTTAAACTAGTGTGATTTGAAAATATTTAAACTAATAATTACTGTAGATGGATCGTGGTGTCAGTACGGCAATACAGTAATCAAATTTAATAGTGCAGTGATAACTAAACAAAATTAATTTTTTAAAATAGGGTTGAAACAGTCTATTATACTTAGTGAAGGCTTAAAATATATTTATTTGCATTAAAATACAATAATTTAAAGATTAACTTAATAATTTACACATTTTTTTCGAAAAGCATCATTGAAACAGTTTATTATACTTAGTGGAAGCTTAGAATATATTTATTTGGAATAAAAATACAATAATTTGAAGAACAATTCAATAACTCACACATTTTCTTCAAAAAGTATCATTGAAACAGTCTATTATATTTAGTGGAAGCTTAGAATATATTTACTTGCAATAAAAATACAATAATACGAAGAGTAATCTAAAGAACTTAATTAAGAATAAGAATTATTCATAACTCATATCATATGTAAATTAAATACGTAATTATGTATATTATGGAAAGGAAGGTTCACGCAATGTTATTAGTAGAGCAAAATACAGTTCTTTCGAATTTCCGGTATATACATCATCTTGTTTCTTTTTTTTTTCCTTTTCTCTCTCTGATTTCTAAACGCGTATACAATAGTGCATAAATCCGATAGGAAACAATCGCGCGCAGCGTATAATGTGTACTTGGTTCATTATTTGCTGGAGTTGAACGATAAAATCTTATAGAAAGCATCCCATTGATATTAATTACACGCTTCCACGAGCAGAGTAAGATTCACATCATTGTACTTTACCATTGAAAACAATCTTCGTATCGTTAGATGCCTCACGTGCTCAACATTTCCTACTTAAACATATAAATACACTAAACAATTTTTTTTATTTTTTTATTTTTTAATATTTTTATTATTGAACGAAATCATACGAATCACAGATCTTGTTTCAGCTGTAAGCAACTAACACACCATATATTTCCCCATTTTGAGTCCGAATGCCGAAAAATTAATCTATTTACTACTTCTATTTTTTTTATCCTTATTTAGTTGTATACAGAGTGTGTTAAAATTAAATAATTAAACCATTTATATATTTTGCGAGCGGATAAGAAGAAAATGTTACACGAGTATTCAAGGTTCGCATGCTTATTGCAAAACTGTAGGATAAAGGATACGGTCTAAATACGAGCTGGTATTTTTATTTCAGAATTTATTGTAAAACTCGTTGAAGATTTTTAAGATGTAACATTGCAACATCTAAAAATAACAAACATCGGTCTCCATTTTCTCCGCATAACTTCTTCTCCTCGTAAATCATAATTTCACTTTATTCGTGATAGATCATTCTCGAAGCACCTAACATACTCACTGTTTCAACCAGCACGTATTTACACTATCTTTTCTAATATCATACTTGTATCAAGCGTATAATGCGTACGATATTAATCAAAATAAATAGAAAGGTATTGGTAAACATTAATGATGAAAGACAGTTTTGTTAAACCTTCGGTATCAGTGATGAATTAGTTCCCTTTCCATAACAGTTAATAATATTTCATAATTTTGTCGATATATAAAAATTATGCAACCTTGTTATCGAGAAGTATTAAAAAAAAATATATATGTTATAAAATTTGTGCGAGTTTTAATAAAGTAACGCGCTAAAACACCAAATCATGAAATTTCTGATTTATAAAATATAATGAATATTTTATAAATCAGAAACAATTAGTTTTGCGTGAAGTTTCTACCGAGAATTTAAGAATATTTTTTTATTTAAAAATACTGTGTTAAAAAATTTTTTTAATTAGATAAATGTAGACACTCTGTGTCTAATTGATAAACTATACCGTACGCTAACTGTATTTATTATATTTATTAATTGAGCGTACATAGTAAAATAAAATGTACCACTTTTAATAAATTGTTTGAACAAATAGTGTATGAAATTTGTTTAATAGAAATATAATTAAATACTAATAAAATTTAATGCAATACAGCGTATTGATATTACTTGTATTATTTTATTCTATTTTAAATTGTTTGATAAGATAGCGTTTAATAAATAACGAATTTCTGATAATTTCATTAAAATTCTAAGGAATAAAATTCTAAATTCTAAATTAAACAAAAAATATAGTTAAATACTAATAAAATTTAATATAATATAGTGTATTGATACTACTTGTATTATTTTATTTTATTTTAAATTGTTTGATAAGATAGTGTTTAATAAATAACGAATTTCTGATAATTTCATTAAAATTCTAAGGAATAAAATTCTAAATTCTAAATTCTAATATAGTGTATTAATATTACTTGTATTATTTTAAATTGTTTGATAAGATAGTATTTAATAAATAACGAATTTCTGACAATTTCATTAAAATTCTAAGGAATAAAATTCTAAATTCTAAATTTTTTTTATTCGAACACATTGTTATGTATAATGGTTATTTATAAAAGAGAAAAAGGCGATTATATGGATTTCGTTGGTTAAGTAAGAAGAGATTAGAAGACGGCGTGGATTAATTGACAAACGTATTAAATTTCATACTACGTAATTATTTAATACTGTGCAACGTAACTAGAGTGACACGCGCTTAAATCATGTTAACGCATACAATTAGTGCAATATCGAGTATCTTGGAAGCCGCAACATTCTATACAAGTTATATATTCATCAAGAAGTATTGATTCATCGTCTACTATGAACTTTAATTATTTTAGAATGAAACTTAATTTTAAGCGTTTTAAAATATGTAGAAAAATTATTTTACGTTCATTTATGAAACATGTTGTACCAAATTAATTATTTATAAAATTTATACAGTTTTTATCGCATGTATATACTTTAGGGGGAAAAA
>SMSQ01025963.1:92083-106021 GCA_019453375.1 Ctenoplectra terminalis
AATTTATTATGGTTCATTTTTGAGAATTTACTGTGATTTTCTGTGAAGCATATAAATAAAGGTTTGTCCTCCTTGCATTATGTATTTTTTCATATTCCCTTAATATTTATTTCTTTGGTACAAATAAGTATACTTTAATCGTTGGTAGTTCTAGTGTTAAAGAGAATGTTTTATGTTTATAAATATTATAAAAATTAATGCAAATGTTTAAAAGTCGAGAATAAGTACCTATTATTTTCATGTTCTTCGGTATTAAATAATGTAGGAGATCTAATCATAGCTAGTTTTAATTTTAGGGAAAGTATTTTATAAATTTTATCAAAATTAATGCGAATGTTTGAAACTCGAGAATAAGTACTTATTATTTCCATTTTTTCGGTATTAAATAATGTAGGAAATCTAATCATAGCTAGTTTTAATTTTAGGGAAAGTATTTTATAAATTTTATCAAAATTAATGTGAATTTTTGAAATTGGAGAATAAGTATATTTCATTTTCATTCTATTGGTATAAATAATATACCAGATTTTATTGATAATATTTTTAACGTTGGGGAGAATACTTTATATTTATAAATATTATCAAAATTAATGCGAATGTTTAAAACTCGAGAATAAGTTCCTATTATTTCAATTTTTTCGGTATTAAATAATGTACCAAATCTAATCATAGTTAGTTTTAATTTTAGGGAAAATACTTTATAAATTTTATAAAAATTAATGCGAATTTTTGAAACCAGAGTATATCTATCTCTTATTCATATTTCTTCGATATAAATAATATACCGAATGTAATTATCGATAGTTCCAGTGTTAAAGAAAGTACTTTATATTAATAAATTCGATCAAAATTAATACAAATTTTTGAAACCAGAGCAACAGTATCTTTCATTTTTATTTCTTCGGTATAAATAATGTACCAAATTTAATCACCGGTAGTTCTAGCGTTAATGATAGTACTCGATGCAAATTAAAAAAATTATAGAATAATAAAATTACACGAAAAATGGCTATTTGTAGAATAAACAAGTTCAAAGTACTTTTTTTTTCATTCATTATCGTGCAATCTTATTACTCACCGTACAGAAAAATTAATTAAATGGTACAGTTGAAGCAATAAGTTTTTTAGAGAATTCTTCTGCACTTCGTTACGCCATTGCCTAGATAAAATATACATCACAGGCTTTCTTGTTCTTCTCTGTCCTTTCACTCGACCATTCGTAGTATTTCAATATACGTGTCTTATTTTTCGCATGACTTCCTGGATTAAAATCATTCCGCAGTTTTCTTTTTGCGCGTTACGCGTTCGAAGAACTTGTTTCGACGTTTTAGATCAATTTATACGACACGCGAGAAATTTCTGGTTAGTAGAAAATTTATGAAAGGTTATCAAGCTGGTAATTGTGCAACGATCGACAAAATTCGCAATCAAACGCTTCTTTGGCCGAATTGTGTTCCATAATTTTTGAAGAATTTATAATACAGTATTTTAGTTATTGTACTAAATATATTATATATTAGTATATATAAAATATATAATATAAATATAATATTATATATTAGTATATTATTTAGTTATAATACAGTTAATTGATCGATTTGAATTGCAAATTAATCGAAATCAACGAACAAATATGCTTCCTGCAATTAACCTAATTATTGTATGACTACATTTTATTACCTTCGTACGATTTTGATAACATCTTTATTTTCCCAAGATATTTTTTTTTCTGTTCTACTACTTAGTAGATAATTGGAAGACTAACGTGAATGGAAAAATGATTATTTTTTATTTTACCAGAGAAATAGTATTGGAATTATTTTTTCTTACCTTTCGTACTTTTAGTGCAATTTTTGTTTTCTTATGAGAAAAAAGTTACAGTTAATGTTTCTTAGCTTGATTTTAAAATTCTAAAAATTGCTAATTGGTATAAATAGGTTATTAAATAATGGTATAAATAGGCATTGAATAATTTTGGTGTATGCACAGGTGTATTACGTACACAAATTTTTCTGCTTCTGAATGATTTCAAGTAATTTAAAAAAATTATCCAAGATTGCTAAACAATTGCTTCTAAAGAAATATTTCGTAAACTCGTTCGAAGGTTGCTTTGAAATGGAGTGCAATTATCAAGAAGCAAGATGATTATTTTTATTAAAAGGCACTCTGGGATAGCTTTTAATAACAAAATTTTCTAAATGTTACATTAAGTTTATCATCTTTCTCTAATATTTATAAACTTGAGTATGAAATTACATGGCAGTTGGTATCGTTAAAAAAATAATTTAAAAAATTTAGCAACGTGTTAACTCTTTGCGGCACATGATTTTAGATAATAAAATAGACCCATGTTGCATAAAAATTTGATTGCGTTTTAAATGAAACAAAATTTGTATATTTTTACTAATAAAGGAATCAGATAATGTAAAAACATAGAAAGATAATAATAATTTAATTGAATTTGTTTTTGTAGGGTGGGACTCAAATAGTCTCACCGTGTCACATGGTTTCATCAATGGCACTTATTAACCCATTCGCTGCCAAGCCTCAATTATATGAAGTCATTCCCATTGCCATTTATATTTTTTGTAAAAGATCATTCTCTTTAAATAAGAAATAAAGTATAATTTTTGTAAAAAATTTTATTTGTAGTATTTTTTCAAGTTTTTTACATTTCTATATTTATGTCTGTGGCCACAAAAAATTTGCTAATTCAAAAGCCTGCATGTTATAACATATTTAAAGTAGGACGAGTATACTCGTCTTGGCAATGCATGACGAGTATAGTCGTTCTTGGCAGCGATTGGGTTAAAGTACATCCTTTTCTCTAAATCGAGGTAGGACTAAACATGTCCCACCATGCATTACGGTGCATCAAAAAGGTGGGACACTTTTAATCCCAGCGTGCCCCAAAGAGTTAACCCTCTATAGCCCGAATTTTGTCTGGTTATCGGAGAAAAAATTACGATTCATTACAGTTTTTCGCTTCGATTTGAAAATGTTTTAACTAATAATTACTGTAGATGGATCGTGATGTCGCTACAGTAATACAGCAATCAAATTTAATAGTGCAGTGATAACCAAAGACAATTAATTTTTTAAAATATAGATACATCAGTTTGTAACTTTTAAGTCACAGGGTCCCATAGAGGGTTAAAACAAAAGAAGTATTTGAATTGACGAAGATACAGAATTTAATTTGATTGGTAAAACAATATATCGGATTATTGATATATTGACCGAGAAAATTGCTGTAAAGCGATCGATTAAATTATACAAGTGACTATTCGGATGAATATTAATCATCTATGACTGCTATTCTGTTGGCATTTTTTTAGAGAAAAAAAATTAGAATTAACTACAGTTTCTAGCTTTGATTTCAAAGTTTTTGAATTCATTATTCTGGTCTCAATTCGGTGGTATAGTAATATAATTTATTAGTAGGGTGATAAGTAGGTAAAATAAAATTCTTTAACAGTAGAACTACCAACGATTAAAGCGTACTTATTTCTACCGAAAAAGTCATAATGAACGGTATATAAAAAAATACGCAATGCAAGGGAAACAAAGCTTTGTCTATATTTTTAACAGAAAATCACGGAAAATTTCCTGCGAGATGCCATAGTCAATTTATAAAATTTCTGTAAATTACGAATGGATCATTTTTGACCATTTTGGTAGTTCTAGTGTTAAGTATAGATACAAGAGTAAATAATTTCTAGATTAAAGAGAGTTATAGAGGATTAAGCGATTGATTTAGATATTGTTGATCAATATGAGTTGCTCGTTTAATTAACGGTCCCTAACTTTTGAACGGTATTGTATGTATGTTGTCTCATTGACATGCAGTATATGCGTATAATATGCATGTTCCGTTGTTGCTTTAACACGTATATCTGGATCTAGTCGAAATACGTGTGATAGGAATATACATCACGTCAGAGTGAAAAAACAAATGATGAAAGGCCTTCCTTTAGCGGTAACTCTACCGTTATTTTACGCTTACTGATCATACGTTACATCCATTCACGTTTCAGGAAACTTTCAATAATTAATATGTATTGTTTTCGTCCATGTAGTATTTTTCCTATTCTTATTTTTCACGCAGTTAATTAAAGAGAGTATCGCAAAGATGTGTTACATTGATATCAGTCTGCTTGGTATTCATGTTATGTCGTCAAGTTTTTACATCACTTATGTAACCGAACGTGAGGTTTCTTATCGTAACGCTTGCGTTGATTTTGAAAATAGGTTATTCTTTGTTTTTTTATTTTTCTGTGTATTTCGGTTAATAGGAATGTTCGAGGATGTATGTTTTTTGAGCATAGTTCTGTAAACAGTGTTAGTATTTTGGGGGAAATAGTAATGTTATTAATTTATTTACAAGTAAATGATGAAAAAATATATTTAAATTCTTGGTGAAATAACAATATTTATGTCTTTAGTAAATGACGAAAAATATATGAAATTTTCTTGTGAAATAATAATATTAATTTGTTTATCATTAAATGACAAAAAGATACATGAAATTTTCTTGCAAAATAATAATATTAATTTCTTTACTAGTAAATGACGAAAAAATATATTAAATTTCTTTGCGAAATAATAATTTATTTCTTAGTAATAATATTCATTTCTTAGTAATAATATTCATTTCTTAGTAATAATATTCATTTCTTTAGCAGTAAACGATCAAAAATGCATTAAATTTTCATGTAAAATAATATCAATTTCCTTTTCACTAAACGACGAAAAAAATATATTAAATTTTTTTTCAAAATAATATTAATTTCTTTACCACTAAGTGGCGAAAAAAATATATTAAATTGTTCCACGAAACAATAATATTATTAATTTTGAAAAAAACACGAACTAATCTGTTTACCAATAAATAACGAAAAAAAAGAATATTAAATTTTCCATTTTGCAATTGTGCAATGTGTTAACGCGTTGTTTGCCGGACATGTACAATTACGTTGCTCGACTGCCTGTAGAGTAGTGGACACGTAAGATTACGGATTTTGCATACTTTAGCAAAGGTCTACGTACTGTGTTCTTTCTTTAGCCATGGTGACTCTTGCAAAAGGTACATTTCCTTTGTGTCTTTGCTGATATTTTTGCCATTTCCATTTTGATCGTTTCAAATCAGCTATTCCTAAGAACTTCAGAGGACTTCATCTTTTTTATTACTTCATAAAATGTTTGTACCTCAACGATATATTTATACATGCTTAAATTGAAAATCCACTCGGTATACTTTCAGTTAAAATTTATATTTCTCTAAATTTAGCAAATATAAAATAGTATAACATATTGTAATTCTTTCACAATAATTTAAAACTTAAATTTAAGAGTTCAAAAGGTTAACATTGAATCTTCATTTTTTATAAATACATATTTTCAATGCATTGCCTTAAAATAATAATAAATATTTTTTAACAAAAAAATAAAAAAGGCTAATCGATTAACCTGTTAAGTGCGGAATTTAGTTTCCAAAGGCCACCACGGGGTGCGGAGTTAAAATCAAGCGATGACGTGTATACACGTTAAACGCAAGGTAAATGGTCCTACTATAAATTTTTACAAAAAACGAGGAATGATTATATTTTTATTAGTCAGAAAAATTTACTTTACATGACGTGTATACACGTTAAACGCAAGGTAAATGGTCCTACTATAAATTTTTACAAAAAACGAGGAATGATTATATTTTCATTAGTCAGAAAAATTGATTTCACATGACGCGTATACACATCGAACGCACCGCAGAAGAGATTCGGCCTGACGCGTATACACGTCGAACGCGCGTAACAGTTTAAAAAATACAAAGAAGTATCATTAATTTCCAACCTGCCGGTTACAAAATGAATTCGACTTAAATTTATCTTTGCGTAAAAAAAAAAAGAAAAAAAAAAGGGAACAACCTCTTGCTCAGTAACTATCTTTGGCACGAATCACAACTTTTACGCATTACGATACAAATTATCCTCGAAAATTTGCATATTCTCTTTCCCTTGCCTAATTTCCTCAAGCATTCCGTTACTTTTTCCTCGTTCACACTTTCCACTGTTTCTTCCGTCCCTATCTCTTCTTGTTAAAGGCGATATATTTTAGCGCATAACGCGCAGCTTTATTTAAACATGACCGATAACTGTCAAGCGTCCCACGGAACACGTATATACTCTTTACGTGACTGACACAACGTGCGTTAATTATGCATAAAAGAATGTTGCACGCCTATGTTTTTCGCACGGCTACTCGTCCGCATGACCGGTCATGATATGTGAAAGTAATTAATTGTTAAGTTCATCACCGATGCTAATTCACTCGAGCGTAGTTCTTGCTCTTTCCTTTCATTATATCCGCTTTCCATTGTTCTCCGTTATGCCGGTTGGTTTCATGGCGGGCATCCGCTAACCGGAAGCGGTATGAAAAAAACGCGAAACCAGGAGGATCAGCACCTACGCTCGAGATACGGAGAAGGAGAAGTTTCTCCGTTTTTTGTCCCGAAATTCTTTGCGATGCTTTTTAAACGATGTTACTTTTCTTCCTTACCTTCACTTCTTCCTTGTTAGGGAGAAAGATGTGCGTGACTCGTTGAAAGGAATTCGTACACGATTTATCGAAGTTGGAGAGAGATTATTTGTATGTAATTATTTAGAGCTTGTGTAGATAACTGGATTTATAAATATTTGGGATAGTAAAAATGGATGCGATGAAAGGTTTTTTTTTATCTATGTATCTTGTATATTGATTGCAATTTGTGTATGATGTTCAAACTTGATACTGTTGTATTTAATTTGGAAGAAAATTAAACTTATTATTATATACAATTTAGAAGAAAATTAAGTATATTGTTATATATAATTTAGAAGAAAATTAAATTTATTATTATATGTAATTTAGAAGAAAATTAAATATTTTGCTATACGTAATTTAGTAATTTAGGAGAAAATTAAAAATATTATTATATGTAATTTAGGAGAAAATAAAAAATATTATTATATGCAATTTAGAAGAAAATAAAAAATATTATATACAATTTAGAAGAAAAGTAAATATTTTGTTATATGTAATTTAGAAGAAAATTAAAAATATTATTCTATGTAATTTAAATGAAAAATTCTATCTAATTTAGAAGAAAATTAAAAGTATTATTATATGTAATTTAAAAGAAAATTAAATATATTATTATGTAATTTAGGAGAAAATTAAATATATTATTATGTAATTTAGAAGAAAATTTAAAATATTATTATATGTAATTTAAAAGAAAATTAAAAATATTATTATATGTAATTTAGAAGAAAATTGAATGTTTCTTATACAAGCAGATATTCGGTAACAAAAATTTATCTCAGCTATTCCTAAATCACGTTTAAATAATAATGTAATAATTATAATTTAAATTTACGTAATAATATAATAATGTGATTTATGAATAACTGAGATAAATGTTTGTTATTGAACAGCTATTTGTACAATTAAGAAACATACGTAATTTTGTTTTAAATTCAATGTAATAATATTGAGTTTGATAATAAAATTTTAGATAATAAAAGATAGATAATAAAATTTTCAATTGTATTAATTTTAATTATTCTAAATATTTTATAGTATTTTTATTGTTCCATCGTATTATTCTATTTAAAATAGTATATATTCGGAAAAATTTTTTTTATCTTGACCTGCAGAAGTATTTAAAAAATTACAGAAAGATTCGTATCTGCTTTATAACTTGTAAGAGAAATACAAATGAAAATTAAATTAATATTTGGCGTGCAATAAATTATTTTTATACATGATGTTCTAATTATCTTGAGCAGTGTTTATTTAATAAGTATACACACTGCTCAAAATAAAATTTTTATAATTTACTTTTAGTTCTAATAATTTAAAAGCTTTAAATCTAGCAAACATGTAGTACAATTTACCTTTCGTTTTTTAGGGTTTAAATGCTTCCTTGATTTTACGCCAGATGGCATATCACTGCAGAATGATAACTAACGCTTAACGTTACTTCAAAATTTATTCTATTTCACTAATATTTTATACATTATACTTATAATTTACATTATTCATTTTATTTAAATTATTATAATCTATAAAAATTGCTAACTTTATTCCCGTGAAATGATTATTTAAAAAAATTTTTGTAACATTCTTTTCATAGGTTACAATAATTAAAAAAAAAGGAACAATATAAATTATAAGTGAAATACATAGAATATTAGTGAAATACAATAAAGAATGTTATAGCAATTAATAAGCGATTAATAAAATAATAATTTTACGCGAATAATCCCAGCAACCGTATTTAATGCAACGTTTAAAATATAATCAACAAAAATATTCCAAGTTAATTATTTTATCAACTTGAATAAACCTACAAGAAATAATTATTAATATTCACTTTATTGAACTTTATATATATATAATAATAATATTAACGTGGTTTAATTAGTACTTGAGATGTATTAACTACTATAAAAATTAAATATTAATCGTATTTGTACGAATAAATTATTTATATTTGAATTTTACAGAATATTTTCTTCAGTTCAATAAAGTGAATATTAATAATTATTTTTTGTAGATTTATCCAAGTTGATAGAATAATTAACTTAGAATATTTATGTTGATTATATTTTATTATTTGAGTAATTATATTAGTACTATTTCAATGTTCACGAGTGCATTTATATATTTTTGTTCTGTGTAATTAATGCATATTGAAAAATTATTTTGTCAATTTTTCTTAACGACTCGTGATGGAAATAAAGAAAGGATGTTGATCATAGCACCAATTTCATGCTTCGTTAAAAGCTCGTATGATTCGTTCTGTAATTATGAAATCTGTACTTCAATGCGAGTACCACTTTCCTAGAGTACGAGTGCTCGAATTATTCTTAATTATTTTAGTTAAAAAGCGGACATACATTTTAAACCCTCGTTGGTCTGAACCTTTAATTAAATCAGAAGACCCTTGAAATGTCAAACGGATTAATTTCTGGGTTAAGCTACTGTGAATGAACAAAAACAATATATAGTACCTTTTACGCTACAATATTTGTAATATATATAGGATAAACCGGATAAAAATTATTGGCTTCAATGTATCGTTAAGGTAAAGGAAAAATTTGACGAATAAAAATTGGTATAAAAGAAGCTATTATATAGCTTAACCATTTTTTTTTTTCTTTTTACGCGTGAAGTTATTTTGAAAAATCTTTCTCTTTCATAGTTCTAAAAATATTTGATGCAGCTATTTTTATATCGGCTCACCCTTTACATTTCGTTTAACTTGGATATATTATGCGATATAACGTAATATTAATATATGAGTTAATTTTTTTTCTGCAATATTGCAACTTTGATATAAAAATTTTTGTATTGTCGTTGTATTGATATTATAATATTATGTTCATTAGGGAAAGGAAATTATTTTCTTTCGCTAAAAACGTTAAGGATTCATATCGTTCGTCTCCAAGTGTGATTATCGTAATTGATTCCAATAGTCGAAGTTTGATTATAATAATTAATTAATTTTAATTATTAATATCGTAATTGTAATTTTAAACGTTAATAATTAATTAATTTTAATTAATTATTTTCACACTGAGTGTTTTTAGATCGACTGATTATGATAGCAATAGCTGATTGATAAGATTATTCGTGATTATAATAACTGGATCCTCAGATTAGTAAAATTTCAACTTTTTCTTTTAATACAATTAAAGAATTGTTTTTAGAAAAAGAGTCATAAAATAGTGAATTGAGTAAATTGTATATTGGAATTTTTAATTTCATTTTTTTTTCTTTAATTCAAAGCTATATTTAAGTTAATAATTTAATGGTCCTTAAAAAATTTCGTTGTTCCAATGTCATCTTGCAAATAAATTAAAAATTAATACAGTAGAGCTGAGTCATAGTCACAAGGATTTATTAAGTCAGACTATAAGTAATGCTAGTATTTTATTTTTTTAAAAAGGGACGAAACAAAATGGTTCGTTTATAAAACTGAATCATCAATAAATTAAATATAAATTATTTAAATTAAATATATATTTAAATATATTCAAATATTTACATAACAAACATTCACATAATAAAATTCAAATATAAATATATTTAAAATAAATTAAATATATATTTAAAATAAATTAAATATATATTTAAAATGAATTAAATATATATTTAAAATAAATTAAATATAAATTACATAAAATTAAAAATACAAATAAATATTACAATAACCGGATTCCACTGTATTTACATTTTTTAAAATTACATTCGACACATTTTGACATATTTTAATAACGAGCCAGGGACTCGTAAAGCTGGTTGACCTATGTTAAAAAATGCTGACATCGTGAAGTGTACAAGACACGTCGACGAGAGGCACAGGGTGGGAGTATTGAAAAATAGAAGAAGAGAGAGAACAACTCGTATTAAAGTGTGATGACTCATCGCTCTTACGTTAATGTTGAGAAGAATCTGATCGACGTCACGCTAATTGTCAGCGTTATCTGTCGACTCTTTTTGCATCTGCCAGGTTCAACAAGAAGGTTCACTTTTCAATGGACGTCGTGCAAAGTCTGCGTCATCGCCAGTGAAACGCGTGTCTTTTCATGTTTTTTTTTTTTTTTTTTTTATTTTTAAACGTGAGAAAATAATGTCACTCTTAAGCCAAGTATTATTATAAAATTAATTACGCGTCGTTTTAAGCTATAATATAATAAGCGTTTGAAAGAAATTTTACGGAATAATAATGAAATAGGAATTTTTTAATTTATACCGATGAGAGTTGCAGCCCAACAGCCTTTAACTACCGAACAAGTCAAAATGACTTGTTAATAATTTCTTATAGAAATTTTACAAATTTACAATAATGAATTTTTCATGATTTTCCGCGATTTTTTGTAAAAAATACGCACAAAGAATTGTACGCACCTTATTATAGGTATTTTTCGAAATATGATTTTTTTCCTACAAGTAACTCTACTTTAATCGCCGGTAGTTCCACTGTTAACACATCGAAGACCAGAAACTTTTTTAAAGATCTTATTACTGGCCGAAGTTACGCTCGAATAAAATTTCTACTTGCCTGCTTTTACAAAACATTTATATCTACAGTAAATATAGATCTTTATTTCAATTTTCAGATAAAGTGGTCGTTTTTAAACGTAACTTACCATTTATAATTAATTGTTACTTTTATGAATTGAAAGAAACGAAACAGGAGATATCTCGTGACCGGTCCTCAATGTGTTAACACGTTGCCGCAAATGACGGCTATAGCCGTCCGATCTTTGGCGATGCGTAGGCAAACGACGGCTATAGCAGTCATGCACATTTTAACACTAGAACTACCGGCGATTAAAGTAGAGTTATTTGTACCAAAGAAATCAAAATGATGGGTATTTCGAAAAATACCTACAATAAGGGTAACGATTCTTTATGCATATTTTTTACAAAAAATTGCGGAAAATCCTAAAAAATTCATTATTGTAAATTTCTAAAATTTCTAGAAGAAATTATGAACAAGTCATTTTGATTTGCTCGGTAGTTCTAGTGTTAATCCTTTGCACTCGAAGTTTTTTTTCATTCATATTTCCTTGCACTGAACATTAACTCTTTGAGGTACGGTGGGATTAAAAGTGTCCCACCTTTTTGATGTACAGTCAACTCTCCTATAACGCGGTACTTTGAGAACGCGGTTTCCGTATAACGCCGACCTGAAATTGCGATAGCCCTCCTATAACGCGGCACTCTGAGAACGGGGTTTCCATATAACGCGGAGCTTGACAGCGAGGATGAGTGTTAAAAGATTTTACAAAAGTCTTTCTTGTTTTTGTTGGAAAACAGTTCTTTTGCTTACTTTTTGTTTCATTTTTTTTTATCATTTCCTTATACGAACTCTTCGATTCAATAAAAATAATTTATAATTTAATCTTGTCTTTTCTATCTCTTGGTCTCCATATAACGCGGTACGAATAGTGTGATTTGTATTAATTCTGAGTTTCTTATAGCGCGGTTTACATACAACGCGGTAGACGGTTTTCATACAACGCGCTACGAATTAGCCTGGTTTGTACGGTTAAATCCGAGTTTCTTGTAACGCGGTACGCACTCACCGCGTTATAGGAGGGTTGACTGTATTTCACGGCATGGTGGGACATTTTTGGTCCCACCTCAAAATCTTGCAGTAGCTGCATGTGCATAGGTTTATATTTCGCGTTATTTACGTAAAGCAGTTGGTAATGTATTCAAACAATGTTACAAATGTATTCCTTGTGTTGGCAACATTCAACGCGCAATTAACGGTTGATCGATTGTTATAAACAAATTTAATTAACTACTACTATTTTGTTATGTTTTTACACGATGTTATACCTTTATTAATAAAAATATACCAATTTTGTTTCGTTTAAAACCCGATAAAATTGCTGTGCAACATGGGTCTATTTTTGATCTGAAATCCTGTGCCTCAAAGAGTTAACATGGAAAGAAATATAGTAATAACCTGTGTACCCTCTCACCGAAGAATAATCTGAAATGAAAAAGTAGATCTTAGCTACAGAAAGCAACACTCCTGTTAAATGAAGCAGAAGAAGCCTCGATTCAGCATCAAGAATATTGTAAGTTATGTCAAAGACAAGATCAGTAATAGGACAAAGATCCACAACGTAGTCAAATATTTCGAGAGAAAAAACTAATTCAAAGCGAGGATTCAAAGAGAAAGGAGAAAACTGTAATGGCTCGACTGAGAACACATTCCATATTCACGCATAAATATTTATTAACGCTAGATTTACGGAATATTTGGCGCTTCAAATTAACAAGTATATGCGTGGAAAATGTACAGTCGAAATGAAATTGGTATGCGAAAAACGTGCTAAATAAACTTCTAGTAATAAAATTTCGTTAATTTAAAGCAAGATTAATTAATATTATTCAGAAAAAATTGTGTTTTAACGTAGCTGTAAAAATGATTCAATCGAGGTAAATCTAGTGTTAAAAAAGAGGGATTCATCCTTTCGCAGTAGCTGCTGTAAAATTATAACCATCTCCTGTTCGATCGTGGAAAATTTGAACCTCAAAGGCGAACATACAGAATCGAACCAGGCAGAGTACTAACCTCACAGAAGCGTATNTGGAAAGAAATATAGTAATAACCTGTGTACCCTCTCACCGAAGAATAATCTGAAATGAAAAAGTAGATCTTAGCTACAGAAAGCAACACTCCTGTTAAATGAAGCAGAAGAAGCCTCGATTCAGCATCAAGAATATTGTAAGTTATGTCAAAGACAAGATCAGTAATAGGACAAAGATCCACAACGTAGTCAAATATTTCGAGAGAAAAAACTAATTCAAAGCGAGGATTCAAAGAGAAAGGAGAAAACTGTAATGGCTCGACTGAGAACACATTCCATATTCACGCATAAATATTTATTAACGCTAGATTTACGGAATATTTGGCGCTTCAAATTAACAAGTATATGCGTGGAAAATGTACAGTCGAAATGAAATTGGTATGCGAAAAACGTGCTAAATAAACTTCTAGTAATAAAATTTCGTTAATTTAAAGCAAGATTAATTAATATTATTCAGAAAAAATTGTGTTTTAACGTAGCTGTAAAAATGATTCAATCGAGGTAAATCTAGTGTTAAAAAAGAGGGATTCATCCTTTCGCAGTAGCTGCTGTAAAATTATAACCATCTCCTGTTCGATCGTGGAAAATTTGAACCTCAAAGGCGAACATACAGAATCGAACCAGGCAGAGTACTAACCTCACAGAAGCGTATAAAAAATAGGACGAAGTACTTAATCGACACTAATCTTTTTAAAAAAAGTTTGAACGAGTCTTCTCAGAATCCCTTGTCGCTAATGACCTGGATGCGATGCGACATTAAACCCCGATATATATATATATA
>SMSQ01025963.1:116735-135700 GCA_019453375.1 Ctenoplectra terminalis
TTTTATTAGTTTTATTATTTTTATTAGTTTTATTATTTTTATTAGTTTTATTATTTTTATTAGTTTTATTATTTTTATTATTTTTATTATTTTTATTATTTTCGATTAAGGCGCGTTTTATTTCTGGTGTCATAGATGCGTCATAAACGCTTTTTTTCTTCTTCGATACATCACGCCTTTTTCTTCTTTTTTACGCGGAGGAAATCTTCTTAGACACCCTGATTCCCTGGGGAGGAAATCATGGTAGTGTGGGATTTTTATCCACTAAAACTTCTACGGTGGCCATCCTCAGCGCAGGTAGAGGAGCTCAGGGAATTTCGATACATTACGTTTGGTGTCTTAACATGTACGCAATACAAAATAAAGGGAATCAAAATGCCCAATAAAAACCAACAAATAAAATTAGGAGTTAAATATTCCATATTTTTTTGAACTCAAAAAAGAGTTGATATTTATGCGTTGTTTTAAAATCATCAGACTCTCAAACTACGATAGATTCTTCTTCTAAACTGTACAATACAGTTATAGTATACTTACTGAAAAATATTCCAACTTTTCTCGACTTCAAAAGATATTTAATAATTGTTCGTTGTTTTACAATAAAATCATCACATACTCAAACTACGATAGAATCTTTTTTTTAACTGCACAATACAGTTATAGTATATTTACTGAAAAATATTCCAACTTTTCTCGACTTTAAAACAGGGTTAATAATTGTTCGTTGTTTTACAATAAAATTACCAGATACTCAAACTACGATAGAATCTTTTTCCAAACTGCACAATACAGTTACAGTATATTTACTGAAAGAAAGCAATTCTTTTGTCGCACTTTTTCGACCGAGGGTTGAAGTCGGTGCGTGCAGTGCAATATTAATGAGAAAAGGGTGGACGAGGGAAGAGTATTCAAGTGGCGGTACTAGTTCTCCGAGGAGGGCTTATATAGAGCACAAGACTCAGACTTCTAGTTGTAAGACTGAAGAACATGGGAGAGAGCTTATCGTGCTGTCTGAAAGGGATATTGTGTGAAGTTCCATGGTACATGCTCTTTACATCCTCTTCTTGGAGTCGAGTTGGTGATAAGACTCCAGCCAGATTCGTAGTTTGGTGTCTGAGTTGTTAGGCTTGTACTGCACCAAACAAAGTTTTCAAGTGTTATTTACCCAAATCGAAGCAACATGATCGTAAATCGTCACCCTTGAGGGACACCCCCGATGACCAGTGCAGTTAATTGCTAGAATTGGCCACCGTGTACCTAGGAATTTGTCTGCACCCCCTTTTCCCGGAAGGGACAACGTCCCAGGGAATTAACCAATGGCATGTTTCGATATAAAATGGAATTTTAAAATTGGAAAACTGAAAATGTTGCAGAAACGTTTTGAGAGAGATGTTGCAAGATATATAGAAAATATTAACACGTTCGCTATTGAATAAGAAATCAATTACATATTTAATATTTGCTTAACATTAGAACTACCAAAGTAGTCAGAATGATTCCTAATTTTTTACAGAAATTTTATAAATTAACTGTACCATCTCGCAGACAATTTTCCGTGATTTTCGATTAAAAATGTAGATAGGCGCGGACAGTGAAAGTTTCAGCGAGGTGCAAAAATTGAGTGATTTTATTTTTAAATTGGTTGTGATATCCGAAATTTGATTAAACAGATTTTATAAGGGTAGTCAGATTATCATATTTTAATTGTTATATACAATGAAATTTAAAATTAATAATAAAGTTAAGTTATATATAATAATATAATATATAATAATATAATAATGTAATAATATATAACTTAATTTTATTATTAATTTTAAATTTCATTGTATATAACGATTAAAATATGATAATATTTTCCAAATATTCATAAATATTCACCAATTTACCCTCTATGGGACCGTGTGACTTAAAAGTTAAAAATTAATTTTGTTTAGTTACCACTGCGCTATTAAACTTGATTACTATATTACTGTAGCGACACCACGATCCATCTACAGTAATTATTAGTTAAAACATTTTCAAATAAAAGTGAAAAACTGTAATCAATCGTAATTTTTTCTCCAATAAGCAGACAAAATTCGGGCTATAGAGGGTTAAATGAATTAAATGACAAAGTCATCGGAACCATTTTCAAATTTTTTTTAAGATGTCATATATATCGTGTACACGCAACAACATGACATAACTTTGTTTCTTATGAATGAATGTCTCGTGACCGGTGGGTATAGTATATTCAATGGACCGTTAAAAGAGTCCAACTTAATCGTCAGAAACACAACGTCTCGGTAGTGGGACTAATTCAGGCACACCAAACGAATTCTTTGTCTGACATTTAATTTTCCACTCGTTGCATGTTCTGTCACGCGTGTGCTTTCACACAATATTCACGTAAGTCAAAATGCATGCGTTCGTGCAGTCGCGCGTGCACTCGTTGACACGGACGAGACGCAGACGTACAGTAATTTTCATAAATGGCACTCTGGTGTGAAATTAAGCTGTTCAATTATTCCAACAGTTATACAAGATATCTTCGAAGCGGCGGAACAACTCGGAAAGGAATGAATTTACATGAAAAAATAACCATAATTTTGTAGAAATGGACATGTCTAATTCAACAATATTGTTGTCCAATGATACATATAAAAATTTATAATTAGGAAAGAAATCCATCGAATCGATTTTTAGATAAAATTTAGATTTTTCTAAGCTCAAGAAATATTGTAGATGTTTTCATCAATGATATACTTTGAAAGATAAAATATTCTTTATTATTTTCTTTATTTTTTAAATATATTACGTTTCTTGGGATAAATGAAAATTTTGTTTTACGGATTTAGAGGATTGTTCGTGCAGTATTTAACAACTAAAATTACCAAAGTGGTCAAAAACAATGATTTGTAATTTCTTATACAAATTCTATAAATTTATGATAATTTTTTTAGAATTTTTCATAATTTTCTGTTAAGAAATATGCATAAAGATTCGTTTCTTTTACATCGCACATATTTTTCTACGCCTATTATCTGAATTTCTATGCAATTAATTGGTACACCTAAATCGTCGGTAGTATAGTGTTGAAATAATTATTTAAGTTACGTGAATTATTAATAATGTAGGAATATAGGAATGCATTTTTTTTCTGTAATTAATGTACAGACGTAACAGGAAATTTTTATTTAAGCATACTTTATCGATAACGAAAAAATCTTACATAAGATCGTCGAAAAAGAACATATATTTGTATTCAAAATAGATGCTTGAGACTAACATAAGATAGGGTACCACTTACTAAAAAAACAAGCAGTATATTTATAGATGTTCAGACCGAGAAGAACATGCACTTTTACTCTAAATATTTGATTTAAAAATAGAGATTTAAGTTCATTGTAGAGTACAGTGCGCTTTAGTAACGTGACAAGTAAAATTTAACAGATAGTTGGAATTGATCGAAAATTCAAAATATAATTCTTCCTATAACATTAGAACTATTAAAATAATCAAAATTACTAATTTATAATTCCTTATAGGAATTTAAAATATTTATTGAGATATATTTTCGACAATTTTCCGTGATTTTAATATTTTTCCATATCGCCCTCGTTTTAATTTTTTTGGGCAAATAAGTGTACTTAGTTCTAATATTAAAGAACGTACTGTATATTTGTAAATTTGATCAAAACCAATACGAATTATTATTTCATTTTTATTTCATTTTTATTTCATTTTTATTTAATTTTTATTTAATTTTTATTTTATTTTTATTTCATTTGTATTTCATTTTTATTCCATTCCTATAAATAATCTACCGAATTTAATCGTCAATAGTTTTAGCGTTAAGATAAGTGCCTAATAAATTTGATCAAAACCAATGCGAATTCTTGAAACCAGAAAACAAGTACCGTTTTTATTTCTTCGCTGTAAATAATACACCTAATTCAATCGGCGCTAATTACAGTATTAAGTAAACTGCCTAACGCAAACCAAAAAACAAAAAAATCGCACAATAATAAAATTACAAACAATAATACTCAATCTGAAATCCAATTGACGTCACAGACTTCAACAAAACCTATTACAAAAACAAGCAAAACGTAACAAACAGTCGAACCTAAAAAGGAAGAAAAGGAGGAAGAGAAAAGGATCGAACTTAAATAGAAAGGCAGCTGATTACCATCGAACGAATCGAATTAATTAAAAAAAAAAAAAGAAAAAGAAAAAAGAAACAGAACACATATACACCTATACGCCTCATACTTCATCCTCGCGATTTCCCAAAATTGCATAAGAATCATTCCACCGTTAATCGGCAGCGTTATACCATGTAACAATCGCTCCTGAAACATTCGACCAGCAAGAACCAGCCAGTAATACGATTACCGATTACCCGGGAACAACTTGACACTGCCTCAGCGAGACGCGCGCGATCGTCACGATTAAACGGTACCGATCGAACCCTTGTCGCGCGACGATCAAACTTCGCCGGTCCGCTTTTTGTGCGCGCACCTGTACAAGAGGAACACAGAGGGAGACCGACAAACAGCCGTAGATATATAGGAACACATCGAAAGGCGAGCGCGGGCGCACTCGTGACATCAGTCCGTTCGCAGTGAACGCGAGTTGCACGGCGGTGTGTGGTGGCGTCGCGACGCCGGCGCAGTCACGTCGATCGATTCCACGTTTTGCTGGCCGTGTACTCTTCTTCTTGGTGGTGAGACTTCGAATCGAACAGAGACGAACCAGTCGGAAAGAAGAAACGCCTACGTTGGACGAGGTACGCTCGAGAGGGTGAAGAGGAAGACGGAAAGAGAGGGAGGAATCGAAGGAAGCAAGAGGGTGACAGAGCGAAACGGCGAGGGCGGAGGGACAAAGCGAGAGGACCGGAAGGGGGTATTGGTGCGCGCGTGTCTTTTGGCGACCAACGCGTACAAACGAACGTGTGCAGGATCCGTAAGAGGTGACAGATTACGGGGAAGGTTTGTTCGAGCCGAAAAAACTGGCCGGTACTTTGGGCTCCGTGCCTCCCTCGGTTAAAAATATTCACGCACAGCGGTGCAGGATGACGGCGTTGCGGATTTAGAAGAGACAAACGTAACCTTCTCCGCAAGCTGGACGCCGGAATCGATCGTAATACAGTCTTCTTAACAGCCGGCTGACACTGGCCCGAAGACATGGATTATCGGTCTACTGGCACCAGGTGCGAGGATGATTCCCTGGAGAACGAGAAAGGAATCGGTTCTGCGGTAAGGGATGCATACTGTGTGTTTTTTTCGATCGCAATCGTTTCGCCTATCATTTCTGTCCGATAACCGTGACCACCTTTGCGCGATAAATATTGTCCTATCCTTGGATCGTGTTTTTCTTTTTTTTTTTTTTTTCTCTGCGAAGATACCTCGACACCATCTCCGATCATCGAGTACTTTCTGTGTGAAATGTAGGTCTTGTCGCAGTGCTTCAGGTGATAAATAATAATATGACGAAGATTAGTGTCAACTGTGACGACACATTGCGAGATTCATGCGCCAAAACAGTATGATAAATGGCAATATCTGGGCGCCTGTGTAGAACGTGAAGGTCTGACGTTAAATTACCGATGAAGAGGATTTTATCCGTAATCACGATAGAGGGGCGATAAAGAGAATGATTCGTTGTCGTCGAGTGGAAGCCACGTGTCGAAAATGTTTTAATGAGATAAAAACGGTGCTCTTAATTATAATGTCGTTTCGTCGAGTGTAATTTCTGTAATGGATTGCATAAAGAATTTTGTTTTTATTTTTTTTATTTTTCCTTATCGTGTCAAACTGAATAACTTTATGGTTGAATTTAGTTGAATTTACTTGAATTTAGTTGAATTTAGTTGAATTTAGTTGAATTTAGTTGAATTTAGTTGAATTTAGTTGAATTTAGTTGAATTTAGTTGAATTTAGTTGAATTTAGTTGAATTTAGTTGAATTTAGTTGAATTTAGTTGAATTTAGTTGAATTTAGTTGAATTTAGTTGAATTTAGTTGAATTTAGTTGAATTTAGTTGAATTTAGTTGAATTTAGTTGAATTTAGTTGAATTTAGTTGAATTTAGTTGAATTTAGTTGAATTTAGTTGAATTTAGTTGAATTTAGTTGAATTTAGTTGAATTTAGTTGAATTTAGTTGAATTTAGTTGAATTTAGTTGAATTTAGTTGAATTTAGTTGAATTTAGTTGAATTTAGTTGAATTTAGTTGAATTTAGTTGAATTTAGTTGAATTTAGTTGGATTTAGTTGGTACATAGGAGGAATTATTGAACGTCGAATGTTGTATGTTATGCATGCCGTGGTTCAATTAGGAATGACTTGAACGTGACTTTGTGAATCGTGAAACGAGTATACGAAAAGCATAGAGATGTTCGTTGATTTGGGAACAGTTGCTCTATTTCTGGAGTTTGAATCGGGTTACTACATGTTTTTGAACTTCTAGCTTCACTGTGATCCTATCTGTTACATGTGATCATCAATAAATGATTGTGTTTCGCTGTATTGATACGTCATATCAAATCGAGCTTGTATGATATCATAAGTTTTTTTTATATATTTTACATAGCCGTGTATCGATATCTGTTTATTTCTTTACTTTAATCATCAAGTTATGAATCATTTTTATAAAGATAATATTTCATGTATTTTGCGTTGTTTGATCAGTCGTAAATCGAATGGAAATTTATCGATTTATTTATGTACGCGAAGGAAGAAATGGCATACGCGTTTGGTTACGTGTGAATAAAAAATGCATATCCAATTTAAAAATGAGAACAGCAATTAAATCAGGCTCTTACTTGGTATAAATTGACTGTAAGAGGAATTGAAGTACTTTGAAAACCAAGGAATTTTGTTCCATTGAAAAATAAATACACGAGTGAGACGTTTGTCTTTTTGTTATTTTTTTTTTTTATTTCGGTATAAGTTAATATTAAAAAAAAAAAGAAATACGTCCATAGAATTATAAAGTATCTAATATTATCAATCTACAAAGCTTTGTAATATGTATTAAATGGGAAACGATTTCATAAAGCGAATGTATGTTTCATAAATAAATAAGATTGCAATTTATTTGTTCGTTCATTCTTACAATTTTATATGCATTTCATATCTAAATTTTCAGATTAACTATGATATACATTCTTTAATAAATCAGACAAATTGTAGATAATTAGGTAAAGAAGAATATCAATTATATTGCGATTATATTCGTCGTTAACAAATCGAAATTACTTTTCAAGCAATAGTTCATGCAACTTTATTATTTAAAGTCAGTACTTAACGACGGGTGAAACAATATTTATATTAAATTTATAATTCATACAATTTTTAGAATAGCAAACTTTTGAACAACAAACTTTAATTGCAACTAGTTTTAATTAGAAGCGCATTCTTCTACCAAGTTCGCTGAAGGAGATACACGAACTATTGATTAAAGTTGCCCGATCTTTCGTATATATTCCGTTCACTTAAAATAGAATTCCTAGCTATCTTCCACTTCTGTCGTTCGCATTTTTCTGTCCTTCGTGCGTTCGTTCGACCACGCAGGAATACAATACAACAATACAGATAACGCTTGTTAAAAAAATCAAGTCGCGACTTCAAACCGCAATAAATTTGTAATCGCGTGTTATCCCGTATTATCTCAACCGATGCGTCTAATATACTTTCTTACGAGTCGTAAAACATAAAAAAAAAAAAGAAAAAAGAAGAGAAAATTACCCACGGAAAACGACTGAATAAAAGGTGTACACGTCGGTTATATCGATCTCCAGACGCTGCAAGAGAAAGTGAAAAGGACATAAAGTCGGCGCGTTGCTAAAAGATTCCCGAGATTCTCGACGTTCTTACTCTCGAATGCTTTTCTTTGCTGATGTTTCAGAACGAGCATAAGGGCGCGTCGAAGCGTGGCGGATCGCACACGCGTGGCACGGCAATGTCCTTTGGTTTTCGACGAAGACCGGCCTCCGGGATACCGATGCCGATATCGAATTATTCGACCGAGCCAACCTTGCTTCATCCACGATCGAAATCAGCCGGACCGGAACAGAATCGTAGACGCGACGACGACACCATTAATATGATCCACAATTCGTCTTCCGGCCGATCGACGCCCCGTTTAGCGCCGCCGAAGAAGGAGTCCAGCGGAATTGCCGTCAGGACCAACCGATTCGGTTACCGGCAGTCGCCAGCGAAATTCACCAACAAAGTCAGCGACATTTGCAGCAGTCACAGCGTAAGCCATTACAACCAGGAGAAATTGCAGCAACAGCAGCAAGAAGGTTTTCTGAAGCAACCGCACAGGGTGGCTCAAGTCCCCAACGTGACGCCGCCATCGAAAATTAAATCGTCGCCCGTACATAACGCAACTTCGTACAATAATACCAATACGATTCATGTGGACGGAAATCGGAGGGTATCGGGTATCCCAGAGCCAATCGGCAGGTATACTCTGCACACCAGTCACCTTCCGTTACCTCAGTTTGCCGTAAGAATGACCGATGCTAACTCGAAGATCGCGAAAACCGCGGCCAATCAAAGCAGAAAGGTGTCCGCTGCGTCTAAGAGCTCGTCAAGCTCCAAAGAGGGTTCCAGCACGGAAGATTCCGGCGTTGGTAGCCAGCAAGGTTGCCCCGGTGAAAACGATTCAAGGGGAGTGGATTATACGGATGGATCGTTAAATAGAAGGCGCGGTATAGGCAGACCGAGGAACCTAAGGATGGTCGTGAACGGGAAAAGTTTCGACGTGAGGGATGTCAGGGATGACGATACCACGGTCACTGAAATATCTGTTATACCTTTGCCGAAAACGTTCACGACGACCACAACTGGGTTAGTGCGAGAACGAGCAACGCAGTATCAAAGAATCGTCAATAAGGACAATAGGTACACCGAATCTACGACGTCCATGTCTACCACCTCTTCGGAGGGTTACGACGAGGGATTGGGCGAGGAGAAAGTTTACAAAGACAGATCACATTCCGAAAAGATTCCTTCTATTAAGTCAGACTTCAGTCTACCGAGCTCCGACGATCCTGAGTACGGTCACGGAGAAGCTATGGCCGACGAGTATTCGTTGAGCTCCAGCGACGAATGTCAACGCTCCGTTTCCACCCAACATTTGCAAACTTCATCGAACACAACCAAGAACGGAACGCTGCCAAAAAATGCTCTGCGTTCCGTTCTTCTTACTATCGAGGATCCTGCGTTCGCCGCGGCCGCGGCCACGTCGACTACGCTGATAGATGACGAAACCTCGCCTGTCGATAGTCTTTTCGACAGTCTTACAGCCAGTATTACTCAGTCGGATGTTAAAGCTCGGAAGAAGGAGAACACGATGGAACAATCCGGGAATACAATCGACGACGACAGTCCTGGTACACCAACGAACGCTTCGAATTCGCTGAGTTTGTCGGAGGGCAGGGAGTTCTTCGACGACGAGATCGCTGATCAACCTGGGCTCGTTTTCGACGACAATTCGAGGGCTGGTGCTGAGACGCAGTCCGCTATAACTAGTCAAGTCGTCACTGAGAACAGTCACACCTTGGTCGAGTCCAGTCCTAAAACAGGTAAATCATATTTCATTAATATTTTAGTATTTGTTTGAATATTTTTCTATTAACCCGTAGTCCAATATCGAGCGAGATTCGTACGAATTTGGAGACAAATATAAGAAACATGAGTGAGACTCGTATGAATTTTTAGACAAATATGAGAAGCACGAGTCGGATTCGTGGTTCAATATTTGCTAGTTTCTTTTTTTTTTATTCATTTGGTTTTTTGGATTTTTGGTATTTAGTTCAGTGAGTGTCGTTGGAGTACGAGATCGAATATATCACAGATGCTTTTTTTGTTGTATCATACCAGTGACTTTTGGCTTGAGTACAGTTAGCTACAACAATATTTGGCCATTTGCTGTATTAGGAGAATTTTTTGTACGATTATAGGTTTGTGAATAAAAAGCTAAATCAATATCAGTCTCCGGCAACCATTTAACTCTTTGAAGCATGGTATGATTTTAAGCGTCCTAACTTATTAATAACTAAATATGCATGCAGCGATATTTTCTATACCATCTTGAAAATTAAAAATTATCCATAGCACAGTGGTTTATATTAACTCACGTATTTAATACAGTTAGGGACTATTTATGTCCCACTATGCATATTTAGGTATTAAAAAGGTGGGACACTTTTAATCCCACCAAGCTTCAAAGAGTTAAGAGATTAATTTAGTATAATGTATAACACTTGTTATACGAATGAATTATGTGAATGAATTTATTATATTCATGAAACAGAATATTTAGAACAGCAAAATTATATATTTTTATTATAAATTATATATTTAACCCTTTATAGTCCAATTTTTGTTTGCTTGTTAAAAAAAAAATTATAATTGACTATAGTTTGATTTCAAGGTTTTTGAACCAATAATTTCTATAAATTTCGCTGTCTGATATCAGTTTAGTAGCATAGTAATCAAATTTTATAGTACCGTGATAAGCAAGTAAAATAAAATTTTTTAAATATAGATACATGCTTACGTACCATTTAAGTCACATAGAGTTGTTAAAAATTTTAAAAAGTAATATATTCGCTTAAGGCGACCGAATACTTTTGTGACTAACTGTACAATAAGCGCTGTCGGGAATTAAATCTTGAGGCAAGGGGTTAATACACGATAATGATAATTTCGTTGTTTGGTTTAAAAAAGTATAACGTAATTAATATCGACGTATAATTTTTTTTAAGTACGTGCAGTTCGGTTTGGAACGCGGCTTATCGTTATATAGTGTTGGTGTTTTAATTAAGTAACGCGACGATAAGCGTGTTTATGTACTTTAAATGAGTGTACTATCATTTTTACTGCTTTCAATTATGTGTAGTATATTAGGATTGATATTTATGAATTATTATTTTTTTCAGGCACAGGCCATGTAAAAAATGCAACCAACAGTCCTCACCATGGCAAACGAATAAGTCGAGCTGGCAGTGTCGACACTTTATCTCCTTGTGAATCTATTGCTTCTGATGACTTGATATTGGATTATGAACAAAGCGATGCGAGCTCCTACGAAGATCAGCAACATCGGTTGGTATTTACTACTCTGCACATTAATTTATATATAAATCTTTTTTAATACAAGGTGTTTCATCCAGTTTACGTATGACCAGTACGTTTCTTATTATTAATAGTACAAAAAATGTTTTAGAAAGAAGTTACAGAATTCAGGAAAGCTAATTTTGCAAGCATGAAATTAACAGTTTCAAAATCAGGGATATTTTGTTTCAACTAGAACTTGCAGAAGTATTTACTGTGCAAAGAATATATTTAAAAGTACAATATTATCTTCAAAATTTTTCAATACAGTCATACAGTATCATAAGATCATAAAATTGTTAAATTCTTTTGTATTTTATATGGAAGGACCGAATAGTAATTTTATTTACACCATTGAAGGAACAGTTTGCTGTGACACATTCTTTTTTTAACGTTGCTAATAACATAAGTCTTACAGACATAAAAATGTGACGATACACCTTATAGAATTTCTGTTTTTCACACGTTAAGCGCCACGCCGGTCCCTGCGGACCGATGCTAAAATTTTCGTTTAGGCGTCGTTGGTTTCTGTGAACCGACAGTAACAATTTAAAAAAATAATATCTCATAATTCATAAATGCGTTCTATTAAATCGCATTAAACAAAGACACCACTTTCCCTTTACAGGCCTCCACAATTTTATTCTTAAATTCTTAACTATTTCGCGACCAAATGTTTCTGAATTAGTATCACAGCACACAGCCTAACGGAAAGTCGACCAAAATCGGCGTGGCGCTTAACGTGTTAAAACAATATCTCACAATTTAAGTAGAATTTACAAAAATTATAAAAATTTATTGTGTACTAGTATTGATAAAGATATATTAAATATTGTTACCATATTTTAGGGCGGAGACAGGCACAGCTTTGCAAGATATGGATAACGCCACCATTATCTCTGAATTGGAGGCCCAAGGTGAAGAAGTGATGAGGCAATGGACCTCTTTATTGGGCACTTGTCAAACGCTACAACAAACTAATAACTCGAACACAATTAACAACAACGTGAACGGTGGATCGGCCAATAATAATAATCAACCAGCCAACGAAATAGGGTGTGTATTAAAAACTTTTATGCCACTTTTTAAATTTCTAATCGCTTTGTACTGTTCATGGTTTAAAATAACGCATGATTTTACGGTAGACATAATCGTATCGAGAATAAGATACGTTAAGACGATCTTTTAGGTAAAATTTAAACAGTACTAATATATATATATATATATATTTTTTTTTTAATATTATCTTGATTATAGATTAGTGTCCCGACTGTAATTGGTATAAATGTACTCTTTGCAAACGCATAACTTTTTTGTAGCTTCAAGTATGCTTCTTTTTGTTATGTTTTACATTTTTACGTTATATGTTGCTTCGCTGTACGTTATTTTATACGTTGATACGGATTTAGTACACGGTATAAGTAGGTGTAACAAAATATCGCGTTTCATTGCTGGCTCAATATGTTATTTATATATTCAATTTAATCTGTGATATTAAAAGATCATTGAATTATTTTATATATACATTACTGGGCAATATATACTTCATATATGCGGTAAGGTTAAAAATCTTCAAATTTATTCATTTATTTTGACACGATATATGCTTATATATCTTTATTGCAAAAGTATAAATTGTATTTGAAAGTAACTTCAAAGCAGCATTTACGTATGAAGCAGAAATAAGTTACAACTGATATTTGATATTTATAAAATTCAAGTACATAGAATTTAGTGTTATTAATTTTTGAGGATTTGAAAGAGGATTTAAAAAAAAATGGTTCGCGTAGAGAAGATTGAAATAATTAATGAATATCGTTTTTATAGAATACAAAAAATAGTACAAATTATTATTAGAAGAAGAGTCTGTTTTTAATTTTTAGGACGTGTAAGGTAAGTCGTGTAATACTGTAGATAAATGTAACAAGTCCGTGAATATTCATTGCTCTTTCTAATTACATCGTAAACATTATTTCACGTGACTTTCGTAAACACTTATTTTCAGTTTCTAAATTTATCAACAAATGTTTTAGCAGATTTTTATTTACAATTTTATTTTATAAATTTCGTTCACTGCAACATAAAGTATGACATTCGCTTTCGATATTGATTTCTTCTGCAATTCGTTTGTAATAAGTTTCAATTAGCTAAATGAAATTTGCAATAGTTATACAATTAAGGTACGCATATGTGTAAATCAACTTTGTTATCAAATTACTTGTCCAGCAGTAATATTTAACGTTTTCTTCATATTTTTATGAATATATCGTGAACATTCTATCAGAATGCTCTTAAAAACTATTATTATTAATGTGATACATTTATCACACGTTAATATAAAAGCAAATTAGTGTTAAAAATTTCATAACATTCTCCAAGAGAGAATAATGTAATAAATTATCATATTTACAAATATGATATAAATATTTCAAATATATTATTTGATAATTAATAAATTTCAAAATTAGGTAAAATATTTATCATAATTTATATAGCGTTCTTTTTAACTAACAAATGTTTTATCTTTACAACAAAAAAGAATTTTTTAACGCGATCACCTTAAATTATTCTATTATCAGTTAATCTATTGAATATTTTTTCTTACGAATAAAATGTTTCAGAGAGACCTCTAAAATAACTACAGAGTATTTTTTAGTCGATTTTTTCAATCCATAAAAATTTCAATAGATCTACTAATAATTGAATAATTTTAAATGGACACGTTTTACGGTTTCCACGGTATTTCATCCAATATTTTGTTTCACTTATCTTAGTAACCATTATTCATTTTAACAATTATTCCACATTTGTTGAATTTAGCTGCACGAAATAGTTTCACTGAAAATAGTGTCCACGTTTAACTTGTGATTTATATCGCAACGCGTTTCATCAGGATCGCACGGTAGACGATGGCGATAAATATGCGATTCTTGCCGATGTTCTGCCCAATTTGATTATACTTAATCCCTTGACGACGGACTCTGTACCTCGCATGGATTATGCTTTAATGCATAGTAACATAAATTATTTATCCAGTACTCAATAATAAAAAATAGTATAATAACATTTAATAACATAATAATAATACTATAATGATATTTAATAATATAATAATAATAATAGTATAATAATATTTAATAATATAATAATAATAGTATAATAATATTGAATAACATGATAATAATAGTATAATAATATTTAATAACATAATAATAATACTATAATGATATTTAATAATATAATAATAATAATAGTATAATAATATTTAATAATGTAATAATAATAGTACAATAATATTTAATAACATAATAATAATAGTATAATGATATTTAATAACATAATAATAATAGTATAATGATATTTAATAATATAATAATAATAGTATAATAATATTGAATAACATGATAATAATAGTATAATAATATTTAATAACATAATAATAATACTATAATGATATTTAATAATATAATAATAATAATAGTATAATAATATTTAATAATGTAATAATAATAGTACAATAATATTTAATAACATAATAATAATAGTATAATGATATTTAATAACATAATAATAATAGTATAATGATATTTAATAATATAATAATAATAGTATAATAATATTTAATAACATAATAATAATAGTATAATGATATTTAATAACATAATAATAATAGTATAATGATATTTAATAATATAATAATAATAGTATAATAATATTTAATAACATAATAATAATAGTATAATGATATTTAATAACATAATAATAATAGTATAATGATATTTAATAATATAATAATAATAGTATAATAATATTTAATAACATAATAATAATAGTATAATGATATTTAATAATATAATAATAATAGTATAATAATATTTAATAACGTAATAATAATAGTATAATGATATTTAATAACATAATAATAATAGTATAATGATATGTAGTGACTCAATAATGAAAAATAAAAAAATAGTAAAACATTTCAAGTATCATTCAATTTACATTAACAGAGATATAGATTGTTATATTTTTATTAACCCTCTATAGTTGGAATGTTATGTTACGAGAAAGAAATTACAAATAGTACTAGTTTCTCGTTTTAATTTGAAAATTTTTGAACCACTAGCTGTTATAAATATGCTGTCCGATATCAGAATAATGGTACAATAATAAAATTGAATTGTGTAGCGAGAAGTAAATAAAATGAAATTTAAAAAATGTAAATACACGAGTATGTAACTTCTAACATGGTGCTATAGAGGGTTAATCGCAGAATTGAGACTGCAAAGTTTGGCTCTACTATTTCTATCTTACTATGCCCGACGTTAAAACGTTAATCCGTAAGAAGTGAAGTAATGAAAATTCCGTTCTCTGATTAGCTTGGAACGAAACCACGAAGGGAGGGCTGAGAGTTTCAGGGAATGTAAGAATTGATGTAAAATTTTAAAACATTCTCTGCCAAGAGGAAAATAAGCATTTTACTTTAAACCCAAGCAAAGAAATTACATTAGGTTATTTAATCCTTTAACTGCGGGTGTGGTTTACAAACCGCATTAATTTTATATCACCGAAGCGATATTCTATTAGGTTGGTCAGAAAGTTCGTGCGCGATTTAACCGTTTTAACCGTAAATAAAAAGCGATTTTTTTTCTTTTATTATAAAAGGAAATATTTTTATTCTATAATGCATTGTCCGTGAAATAAGTCGCCTTTTGTTTTGAAGATTTCAACTAAATTTAATTGCATTTCAAAGCGCTGGAAGATAATTATCGTTAAAAACCGTACGCACTTATTAACCAACCTAATATTTTAAAAGATTCTTTTTATCGTATTTATTTTATTTTTATTTTAGTGATATGTAAGCCAAAACTGCTATTTGATATATTTGTACGTGGTTTAATTTTAGTATGTGGTTTATAAATCACATCCGCAGTTAAAGGGTTAATTGGAAAAAATAGCACTCGTGCTACACTTCAAATATTTTGATCTTCTGTTACATTTATTTTATTTGAACAGTTTTTCGAACAATATTTTTATTCGATTATCTATTATACTTACTATATTTATTTTTAGCAAGGGTAAATCTAGGGTGTACTAATGTTAACCCTTTGCACTCTGTGTCATGATCGATATTTTATCCCAACTGGTTCGTTTTTAATAAGCTGCTTCCAAAATCTGTATCGAGTTTGCATTAATTTTTATACTTTTGTATTTAGTAACATACATACATACGTTGAAATTTATTTTTAATCATAAAAGAATGTATTTTATTTTACGAAACTGAAGGGAATGGAGCAAAATGGAACGTCGAGTCCAGCTCGACACAGGAGTGCAAAGGGTTAATTACAGAATAAACGAAGGTAATTACACAGAATAGGGTTTACCTTATTAATTTCANTGCTATTTGATATATTTGTACGTGGTTTATAAATTACACCCGCAGTTAAAGGGTTAATTGGAAAAAATAGCACTCGTGCTACACTTCAAACATTTTGATCTTCTGTTACATTTATTTTATTTGAACAGTTTTTCGAACAATATTTTCATTCGACTATCTATTATACTTACTATATTTATTAGACTAATTTAATTTTAGCAAGGGTAAATCTAGGGTGTACTAATGTTAACCCTTTGCACTCTGTGTCATGATCGATATTTTATCCCAACTGGTTCGTTTTTAATAAGCTGCTTCCAAAATCTGTATCGAGTTTGCATTAATTTTTATACTTTTGTATTTAGTAACATACATACATACGTTGAAATTTATTTTTAATCATAAAAGAATGTATTTTATTTTACGAAACTGAAGGGAATGGAGCAAAATGGAACGTCGAGTCCAGCTCGACACAGGAGTGCAAAGGGTTAATTACAGAATAAACGAAGGTAATTACACAGAATAGGGTTTACCTTATTAATTTCAATGAGCTTAATGTATCTTACACCGTTTCTAATATTCAAGATCTCTGTTTCTGCACACCAATCCTTAGCGACTTCCTTTCTTCCTCGGGGTCCTCGTCCGTGCTGAGTACGGAAGCGGAAATTATGCGGGACCGTAACAGCACGGGGAGTTCTTCTATTTTTTTGCTGTTACCGTGTCGGTTTTCGACTATGCGACTCAATTTTCGTCTCACATTTGTGGTTCCAGGGGACTGATGGTCCTCTGATAGGATTTTTCGTCCACTGTTTGGTTTCTTTTTGGATACACGAAGTGGCGATANATTGTCCGTGAAATAAGTCGCCTTTTGTTTTGAAGATTTCAACTAAATTTAATTGCATTTCAAAGCGCTGGAAGATAATTATCGTTAAAAACCGTACGCACTTATTAACCAACCTAATATTTTAAAAGATTCTTTTTATCGTATTTATTTTATTTTTATTTTAGTGATATGTAAGCCAAAACTGCTATTTGATATATTTGTACGTGGTTTATAAATTACACCCGCAGTTAAAGGGTTAATTGGAAAAAATAGCACTCGTGCTACACTTCAAACATTTTGATCTTCTGTTACATTTATTTTATTTGAACAGTTTTTCGAACAATATTTTCATTCGACTATCTATTATACTTACTATATTTATTAGACTAATTTAATTTTAGCAAGGGTAAATCTAGGGTGTACTAATGTTAACCCTTTGCACTCTGTGTCATGATCGATATTTTATCCCAACTGGTTCGTTTTTAATAAGCTGCTTCCAAAATCTGTATCGAGTTTGCATTAATTTTTATACTTTTGTATTTAGTAACATACATACATACGTTGAAATTTATTTTTAATCATAAAAGAATGTATTTTATTTTACGAAACTGAAGGGAATGGAGCAAAATGGAACGTCGAGTCCAGCTCGACACAGGAGTGCAAAGGGTTAATTACAGAATAAACGAAGGTAATTACACAGAATAGGGTTTACCTTATTAATTTCAATGAGCTTAATGTATCTTACACCGTTTCTAATATTCAAGATCTCTGTTTCTGCACACCAATCCTTAGCGACTTCCTTTCTTCCTCGGGGTCCTCGTCCGTGCTGAGTACGGAAGCGGAAATTATGCGGGACCGTAACAGCACGGGGAGTTCTTCTATTTTTTTGCTGTTACCGTGTCGGTTTTCGACTATGCGACTCAATTTTCGTCTCACATTTGTGGTTCCAGGGGACTGATGGTCCTCTGATAGGATTTTTCGTCCACTGTTTGGTTTCTTTTTGGATACACGAAGTGGCGATAGGTATATTCCAGAGGTGAGGAATCTTTTTACCATAAGAAGCTACATTTAAATTAGGCAGTAATAAAGGAGGAAAATTTTTTTTATAATATTTATTTAATTCGATTAATTTTCGAATTGTTGTAATCTATGTAAATAAATATTAATTAATGGAAGAGCTAATTTTTATGAAGGCCGCACAAGAAACTCACGGAGGCCGCAGTAATTTTTTTACAATATTTATTTAATTCGATTAATTTTCGAATTTTCGTAATCTATATAAGTAATATTAATTATATCTATATTAATTAATAGAAGAGCTAATTTTTATGAAGGCCGCACAAGGAACACACGGAGGTCGCTGTAATTCTTTTTATAATATTTATTTAAATCGATTAATTTTCAAATTCTCGTAAGCCATATAATTAAATATTAATTAATACAAGAACTAATTTTTATGAAGGCTGCTATAATTTTTGTTATATTATATTATGTTAATATTTATTAATTTATAAATTTTTATTTTATTAATGTTCTGAATTTTATTAATTTATTAATATTTTTTATTTTATATTATATTAATATTTATTTAATTCGATTAATACAAGAGCTAATTGTTATTAAGGCCGTTATAATTTTTTTATAATATTTATTT
>SMSQ01025964.1:14598-46037 GCA_019453375.1 Ctenoplectra terminalis
AAATGATGAAAATATTAGTAAAAAATTTTGATTGCGTATAGAAGATGGTTTGCTAGTCATGTGGAAAGTTAACAGAGACGAATTCGTTTCAAAACTTGTACACCATGTGATCTTATGTGCCCAACGGATCCAGCAAAACGTTGTTAACACGATTAAGTCCAACATCTCGATGAGTACGATTATATCGTTTAAACACGGATAATTAAGTTCCACACGATCGATCAACCTTAATGTTGACAGTGGACATCGTAATCTCTGCTGGAGAAGTGACGTTTTCGATAATCGGTGATGACAGCGCTAGACATTTCGTAATTGGCGGTACACCTATCGAGGATCTTAAGTATGCGAAAAGAATCTGTTTACCAGGCGATCTCGTGTTGTCTTCCAGTGCTTGGGAACATTGTGCTCCCAGTCAATACGAGTACGTTATCAAGGATTCGAGTAACGTTAAGGTGGGAATAATTTTCGTTCAAAGAATTCTCAGAGATCGGGCAATGCTTTTTGAATCTTGGAATTTATTTGCTTTCTGCGCGACAGATCATTAAAGTGCTCGGACCACTAGCGGAATTTCCGAAACGAAGCAACGTATCGATTAGCGCAAGTCCATCGTTCAGTCAGCGAATCAGTGTTGCTCAAACAGCATCAGAGTTGTCGCTGCTATCCGAATTATCCGTGGATTCTGAGATCAATACGTTACACTTTCAGAGTAAGCGTTTCGGTTTCGGCACGAGTAGTATAGAAGTGTGGTAAAGAAGAATTAACCGAACATGTTTTTCGCAGCAAGAGTCTCGGTAATTGACGCGCTGCGACGACGTCTCGGAGTACATTTGGAAAGTTATATGTTAAAACCGGTCTTGACACAGGTACACGTTTCAATCTTCGATGCAGAATTTTCTATATAAAACTTCGTTTTCAGATTGAAAGTGAAAAACCTTTGAAATACTTGACCGAAGTAAGACAAGTCACAGTGATCTGTGTTAGCGTAAGTCCAATCCAGTATACTGTCTACGAGTTGATTTCTCTGGTGGATCAACTCTTCAAAATTATTCAGAAGTAACGTCGTTGAAATATATGTATATTTGATAGTTGATACTGTTTTTTGACATTCGTACAACTTGTGAAACTTTTTACATTTTATCCCAGTATAATAGAAAAATATGCTGGGTGCATCAGTATGGTGAATTTATATGAAAGGGATATCTCGTTATATATTGTATACGGAGTTAAGGAATATACCAGCGAAAAAAGTCAACAAAATAATTCGAAGAATGCCATATTATCCGCTTTTCAAATAATGAAAGAAATAAAACGCGTTTCTGGAGTCAAGACGGTTCTGATTGGTGTATCGACGGGTAATTTTTCAGGTTCCAAATTTTTCGATTAAAATTTTTCGCAATCAAACTTTTAACGATGTAACAGGTACGGCATTTTGCGGAGTAATCGGACACACTGTTAGAAGGCAGTACATGGTTTTCGGTACGCCTGTCAACAAGGCTATTTCTTTGATGATGATTTCGTTCGATAAGGTTTGTCTTTCAACTTTACGACAACTTATTTATCCGTTTAAAATCAAATAAAATGTTCATCGTAGATATCTTGCGACTACGATACCCTTTCGAGCAGTTCGTTGAGCAAAGAGAAATTTCGTTCCCGAGGTATGAAGGTATTGAGAAGATTTGGAAAGTGTTACGTTTACGAATTCATAAATACATACCCGTAAGATGTTTAGTCGTTAATTTTATATTCTGCGCATTACCTTAACGTATCGATCCGTTATATCCTATTCTTCTTCTTCCAGACGAACCGAAGCACTGTTGAATTTAGAGTATTCCTATCCTATTCTCGGCCGAGTTCACGAATTGGAATACTTCAAGGATATCCTAGACGACATTGGAGTACCAGGACGAATTTATNTGGCTAATTCTGCACCAATATACACATCAAAAGGAAAGTATTAATCGTTGGAAACAAATCTTGCAATCACTATGTTTTATATTTTTAATCGTTTCAGCCGTAGCAGAGATGATAAAATTAAGGATCTTGGAGTGCGCTATGGTCCAGAGAAAACACTGTCACTCGGATGATTTGGTGTATTACGTGTTGAAACAACGGAAAACTTTCAGCAATATGCATCACTTGGTCACTTGCGATTGTCAACCTGCCAGTTAGTTGACTCCAATCAAATGACATTTTTCATCATTTTTCATCATTTTTCATCATTGTGATAATGATTTTTATCGAAGGAGTCTTTACTAAAAAAAACCTGCCTCGTTATGCCTACTGCAAAGTGTTAGAGTTCACGATATCTTCCTATCGAAAGCTATTCTATGAAATACTGTCTCCGCATGAAAAAACTGACTACCACACGAAGGCTGTAAACATCTATAAAAGGGATGCTCGGAAGTGCAACACCTGTGGCGGAGGCGAATTTTCAACGGTCATCTCGAAAGAAGAAGCGACGAAGATAGTAAGCGTTTAAACGTTTGTTTGTAATTCAAAATAATATTTCTCTATAATCCTCCAATTATTTCTTTGATTTTACAAGAGTACCGAGGTTTTGCAAAAATTGAGTCTAGCGATGCAAAGAAGAGAAACGTTTCACAGTCGACACGATAGATTCGAGCCTAGACGAAGTATTTTTGCATCCGACAATAGCGACACGGATAAAAGACGAGAGAGCGTGAATATTCGCAGGATTTCCATTCTGCCGGTCTATACGGACGCCGATACCGATGGTATAGATCAAAATTGTATCCATCTATTTTTCGATCAATTCTATTTTCATCTGGTTCCATTTTTCGGAATTAGAGCATTCGGACATGAGCTCAGGATCGAACAGGGAAAGCTACTTATCAGATGTGATGAGAAAAAAGAAACGAAGTACCAATGATTTGGATACAGTGGTCGACGATCTATGGGCAGATTGTTTGAAGCAGTTTAGTTTTGTGGACTATCGAAACTGTAGATGCATGAAGGTGATCAGTTATCTCTTCTGGAAGTTGCACCATCACATTGAAAACAGCAGTAAATCTCTTCTAAAATGGTGGATCTTTTTGGTGGTTGTTTCAAAGATTCAATTTTCAGAGGATATTAAGTCGCTAGTGAAGTTCATGATGGAGTATAGTTCAGGTTTAATTCAAACTGCTCAACCCCTTTACGCGACCAAATTTCTTGCACTCACAATCGCCAATATTAATATCCTAAAGATTAGGGATAAGTTGATCGCTGAGACTCCGGATGCAATCGTTAATAAAGGGAGAAGCTTAGTTTTGATGGGTAAAAGTTTCTATCTATTTCCAACGAGTTCCAATTAGCCAATTATCGGTTGAAATTGTTCTTGGAATTATTGGTTGTTGCTCAGGGGACGCTTACGTTGCGTATGGAAATTATTCCCAAGCAAAGAAGTTTTATACCGAGGCTGTAGCATTGAGAAGCGAGCTGCCACAAACCAGTAAAGCAGTCTGTTACAACATTATACTCGAGAAGATGTGGTACAAGATGCGTGGATTGCCTCGACATACTATGAATCAAGACAACGGAGAGACAAATACTCAGAAGATGGAATTGGCAGTCTACTTGCACCGATTATCCATGGTTTCGATGGTTCGGAGCATTTGAAACGATCGTGATCGTTCAATCGAAGCATATAACATATACGATATTGATAAAATTTTAGTTGCAGAACGAAACAAAGATGGCGAAACTCACCATTTTGCAGAGTCTTCGAGCCATGTTCGAAAGTTCTGGCAGCGTCTTGGAGAAAGGAAAGATTTATTTAACTGCTGTGCAAATTTTTCGACAGACGGAAGAATTGAGCATGATACATACTTTGGAGAATCCGATGTTAAGAATTGTCGATCAAAAAACCAATTGGAAAAATCCAGAAGAAATGATCATAGTGGCGCAGATCTGTCAGACGATGTACGAGAGCAGGTAACACGTTTCGCTTCGAATATATTAATTTTTCGTGAAACAAGATCGAACTCAGCAATTTATTTATCGAGAAAAGAATATTGCACGGCGAGCTGAACGAAGGTATTGATATTGGAATAAAAATTTGCAAGATATCCAACTATTTGCACTTGAACAAAATGAAGCTCGCTATTCTACCATCCCTTATAGAAGTTATGGTAAAAAAAAAAAAGAAAAAAATTTGTTACAGATATAAAGCAAATTGCTGGTATTTCGATTGAAGAAACATCGTTTCAGGTTTGGACGAAGCACGTGAACGAGGCTGTCGACTTGTTGCACGAATTGTACTATTTGGCCAAAGAGGATACAGATTATTCTGCCATCACGTGGTACTATGCTATTTGCATGGAACTTCTGTTGGATGCTGCCATGATCTTCGAATCCTACGAGATTTGTTACGAATTCTATAATAACGTTATAGGTAAGAATTCGTTGGCAATCTTCGTTAAAGTCTTCTTCGATTCTATCAAGGTCTTCAGCTTTCAGATCGGACACTTGCGTATTGCGCGATCCAGAGAGTCTATCGCGTTTGACCACCTGTCTAGTTATATGGCAACTGAGAATGTGAGTACATGAGATATTCGATGACTATGTGCATTCGATCGAACGATATTTGTAGGAACATAGTAGTGACTGACACGTTCGTGAAGGATGTCGAGGAATATACACACAATATCACGTACTTCAAGTTCTCACAGATTTACAGCTGCATCAAGGTAGAAGGGATTAACCGGAAAGATAAATTGCTATATGCAAAATAATAATCTTTCGTACGTGCCATAGGGACTCGAGAGCTACTTGTTAATATTGAAGCGACGAATCAACATCAGGAGATCGAACGATCTTTTCGATCGAGTGCAAAATGCTAACTCGATCATCAAGTTTCTTCAAGAAGCGTCCACTTATGCGTCGTTCATTAAACCATTTTTATATCTATTGCAATCTTACATGGAGCTTTTACGTGGTCGAAAAACAACGTCTCAAGCCAACATTGTAAAATCGTATAAACTAGCCACCTCCCAGGGGAACAAACTGGTACTGGCTTGGATCGAACAGAACAAGAGGGTAAGTAATAACTCGATGGATCTTGTTTCGTAGTATCGTCAATTGATAATTGCAGACTTGGGAAGAAGGTAGCTACAATAACATGGCACAATATTGGGTCGAACACGTGGGAAACGGAGACGGGGTTCGATGGCAGGAAATTCACTCGTTCGGTCTAAATGCCTGGTCTACTATATTATTCCCTTTTCCAGTTCCAGATTCTAACTTCTAGTAGTCAATTTCTAATTTATTCTGGTAAATACCTGTGACGATGAAGCAAGAAGGGAGAAAGTAGGAATTGTAGCGAAATATTTATTGATTAAAGGCGTATTACAGTTTCAGGTTCTAAAAAGTATACACGACGATCCCCTCGTGTGCGCGATACTTTGTTTAAGCGAACACTCGTTTTCTCGGTTCGTTTCTCTCGTCCGCAAGGCGACCTCCGCGCGTCCTGAACCTCTAGATCGATTTTTAGGAAACCTCTCGCGACCGACGATTTCAGTTTTTGTTTGCGTTTGCGTTTGCGTTTGCGTTTGCGTATGCACATCCACGATAAAATTATACTTTATAATTAATTAATTGATCTATCGGATTTGACCGAGTACGCCAAGGATACAAGCTTCTGGCTAAGCGAGGAAAATGATCGACGAAGGGGGAAGAAGACGAAAAGGGGAGGAAATAAGATGGAGAAAAAATAAAAAGGAATACCGATGCGGAAAAAGGATAACTGTGAATCGGTCGATGACTCGACTTGAGCATAAAATATCGATTGATATCTACCACAACCCTATATCTCACATCACGTTCGCAAAAAGAAATCTTATTCGATGTACAATCAGGGCTAATTAATTCTACGAATTATGAATATCCGATACATTGATTGCTTAATTAAAAAAAAAAAAAAAAAAAAAAAAAAAATGTTCACTGCAATGGTGAAAAAAAAAATACTTTAACGTTCGTATTACCCGCTAAAACAAAACAACAAAACCGCAATCAATTACGTATGTTTTAATCAAGTTACCTCAGATTCCTCGGATGCAACGTGTTGCTATTGCAAGGTTCCAGCGTACATTAATATAATATACGAGCAACACGCGTTGCGTGGCGCAACTGGAATTTCGATTCATTTGTTGATCACGATGCAGAACCTCGAAACGATCGGTCGTCGTGCGATCGTTCACCGCGTCCATGAGAATGTTTCTATAATATATACCTAAGTCGAACGACACGTTCCTTTTTAAATGTTATCGATGACCGTGGGTCCCACGGTCATCGATAATATAAATTTCATACGTGTGGCGCTCATACCTTCGCAACTGGAAAGGGAGGAAAAAGTGGGTGGCGTGCTTTCGAGTCGATTTCGTTGGCGTACTCGGCCTGGATACGTTTCGTAGGACGTGGGCTAGTGGAGAAATTAGGACAGGATTTTAACCGAATCGCTTGTAGAAACGTTTCGTCTCCTCCGTTGCGGCTACTACTCTTCTTCGGCTAGGTGGACCTCGATCGCACGGAACATCGATCCTCTCTTCGTTCATTCGTGCGCATCGACGTCGTTGTCGATGCGACTGCTTCGTATACCAGTTTTGCCCGTCCATGGATAGATGTCTGGACACGCTTGGCAAGTCTTCATGTATCTTACGCCGCTCTTGTGCCAAAGATTGCAAACCTTTGGGTTGTTGCACTTCTTCGGCCGATCCTATATTCCGTGCAAAACAAATTAAACTAAAAGATTCAACTTAAACCACCCACAGATTCCATTTCTTGGAGTCCAATAATCGAAGCAGCTATCATCTGCTATATCAAACAACAAAACAAAGTATCTACATACCGGATAGTTACACCCGAAAGGTTCGAAGTTGTGCAAGAGCGGCAATGGCGTAGGATTTCTAACCCATTGAATCGCCTGCCAATTCGTAACGATCCACACATCGTCCATCGCGACTATGGTGTCTAAGAACGAAATGAAGCCCTCTTTGTGATGGGGTTGCGTGAACCAGGCAGCGTGATAGAACAGCCCAAACGGTGCCCTGGAAAATCATTTTTTCTCAGAGTAATTCATTATTTCCAATCAGAAGCGGAGTAACCAGGCGAGACCGACCTGTTGGTCGTGTAGTGTCTCTCGAAGTTCTTAATCAGCATCTTGTAAACGCCGTCAGCGGTCGGTGGGTTGCTACACGCATCTCCCATCGAGCATCTACCTCCGTTCAGATCTTGCCACATCACCATAGGAACTTCCCACAAGCCTGGATAAGACCTGGTCGGACACGGAGGAATCATGCAGTCGTGGAACAACTTGTAGTCCAAGGTATATGGCCAACTAGGCGGTCGATTCTCGTAGATCGGCATCGAGGAGTCATACGTGAAATTGGTGTCCCACAACATTTTGAACATATTGTTTCCGCCGACCTGTTTCGTTACAATTAAGATTGTTGTTTTTCCCGACGAATATACAAGTCTTTATCTTTTCCTATCGTTGCCAGTGTTTTGTTAAAAAAAAAAAAGAAATTACCGAAAGGAAGGGAGCCCTCATTCCCCTGACATCTTCCAACTTGACGCCTCCGTAGGCCGAGAGAATTTCACGTTGTCCGGCAACTTCTCGCGCCCACTTTCGCTGAGAGAACTGCTCACCGAAGCTGTGCCTGTTTTAGGAATTTATTCGCCCCATTGATTATACGATACCAAAGAGAACACGCGATCGCGAAGCCAGAATCCAAGAAACTCGTAAGATCATCCGGAAACGAAAATGTGTTAGGCAAGTAGTTTCGGTAGAATCATTTTTAGCGTATTTGAAACCGATCCTCGATCCGTTCCTGCATTCTGACCCGCAGCGAGGTGCGAAAGCGGTGACTTCTGCCCGAATAAGCGGCTGGTGCCTTGCTCGAACGACTAATCAAGCTGGCATTAGTTATTAATTGATCGGCGTATAGGCAGAGCGTGAACGATTGTGTCGGCTGCCAATTGGCAGGATCGTTGAAGCAATCCAATTGCTCGATGGTAATGGATACATGATTAATGATCAATAACAGACGACGATGTACCGCGGTGCTTCGTTAACTCCATCAATCGAGTACCTTTGGTTTCCGTGGTGTTATCTTACGAAACATTACGGTTGATCTTTTATTGTCGATACCGAGGAACATGTCAATCTTCCTGATATCGATAGACAGATTCAACGATAAAGCATAAAAGGAAGTTAAATTCGAGGGAACTCTACAGGCGTGAAAACGATAGAAATCAGCAAGAGATTGCTTGAAACACTTGCTCGTTAATTATTTCTTTTCTTTTTTTTTCTTTTTTTTTCTTTCGGGGTTCTCTGTCGGTACTTACGAAACCGTGTGGGAGGCAATCTCATGACCGGCGGCATAAAGATTTTGGACCTGGCTGTAGTCGGTCCACTCGTGAGAGACGTAGAAGGTGGCCGAGATGGGACAGCCGTTCGGGTTTTTTCGCCCCTTCTCGAATAGGTCGGTGTAGAGACCCTTGTTCAGGTCGTTCACGGAATCGTCGAACGTCAGAAGAACGATTTGCGGTATCTCCTCCGGAAGGTAGTCACCTATTTCAGGGATCGTTGTTCCGGATCGGAAGGGGAAGGACAAACGCGTGGATCAAAGGGACGTGTTTATCGTGCGAGAGAGAGAGAGAGGGGAAGAGAGAAAGAGATTGTTCGTGTTTGGGTAATATGTTCGGTAAATGATCGTGTCGTACGTGTGCGTGTACGTTGATGAGTGTTGCGATCGGTTAAAGTGTCGTTGCGTGATTGGAATGCGAGGGATGAACGAGTGATGCGAACAGAAAGAGAGAAAGAGAGAGAAAGAGAAGAGAGTGAAGAGAGTGAAGAGAGTGAAGAGAGAAAAGAAAGAAAAGTTGCGGTTAGTACGCGCCATTAGTATACGGCACAGGTGCGGTACACAGCTGGTGAAACTGCTTCGCGACCCGTGTCATCGTTCATCTCCGATTGTGCTCGTTTCACCAACCGTGCATCGCAATTTACGTTTTATCGCGATCCCCGACGATCCTCTAATTGTCCGGCCTGAGTAACGCGGGAGTCGAAATGGAAGCGAGGGCAATTTGTTCCGGAAACACGGCATCGTGAACGGACTGAGACAAGGCGTCTCTTTCGCGGAACTCTCTGAAGCGCGTCTATGAAACGAGTAATCTTCTTCCGATGCAGGACACCGCGCGACGATACCATCGATTCCTTTCTTTCCTATCGTTTCTCAGGAATGGAACAACAGGCTGCGCTGGAATACCGAATCTTACTTTCAAATTAGCTCGCTGTTTTTTCCGCGCATGCAGGATATTAGTTTCCTTTTCCGCGTGCCATCGGCTCGACTAGAAACTGTCCTGGTTGAGTCTATACGAAATTAGAGGATCGTCGAGCGAACGAAGCATTCTCGAGCTTCCCGGTTCCTCGAGAAAAGGCAACCGACGCAGACGAGTAGGCGACAGCGAAAATCGTACGTCCAGAAGAAGAACGTTAGTCGAAGAGAGACACAGGCGATGACGTTCGATGGACCATGTATTGCGCGACCAACGAATTAGCATGGATGTGCGACATTCGTAACCTCGGCTGGTATGCTTACGAGAGAGAAAAAAAAGTACGATTGCTTTTCCCTTCCGTTCAACTTACGAGACAGTGTGCGATGCCATTTCGTGGCCGTCCGCGTAAAGATTTTGCACCTGGCTATAATCGGTCCACTCGTGCGAGACATAGAACGTAGCCGTGATCGAACAGCCGTTCGGATTCTTACGGCCATTTTCGAACAGATCGGTGTACAACGGTTTGTTCAGATCGTTCACGGCGTCGTCGAACGTCAGCAGAACGATCTGCGGTGTTTGTTCAACTGGGATTCTACCTGGATACACGACATTACACATATATCGGATAAATCATGTTCACGTTTCGCGACGTTCATTCGTCTCCGACCCTTAAAAGGGGTTGAAAATTATCCTCCCGTATATCGCGGGGGTCTTTGCGATGCGAATCCTTGATGGGATACGCGACACTTATCAGAAAAGCGGAATCTCCTAGGAGAAAGAAGCGAGGTTGATCCATTGCTCAATTAAAAACGCAACGTAGGTAGAGACACCCGACTCCGGCAGATTCTTCCGGATGATTTATACGAGGTATGTGGTTGCACAATCCTTTCTAGACGCAAGAGCAGCCAGATAGGTTGTTTTAATGGCTTACGTAGCGCTCGCCCGCGGGAAAATATTATTATCGCGACTCGACGTGGTTCGTTCATCTCGAAAGCTTTAATTGAATACCGATAGATATTACTCTTTTAACACAATCCCTAAAATGTATTGATTTTTTAATCATCGATACTGTTTTTTTCTTTCATCTTCTACTTTTTTTTTCCCCTTTATTTTCTCTTTTTCTTTTTTTTTTTTGTCGAAACCTGAAAGGGTTAATTGGAATTCTCGTCACGCGGGAGCTTTCGATTTCGAGCAACCTTCGAGAGCGGGCACGTGCGAAATTGTGAGCGGTAAAGCGGATCTGTTTCACTTTCGAGCGGCCCGTGGAACGGTTATGTGTAACGTTAGAATCAGAGAAAGTCACGGTGGCTGCTAAACCGATCGGCTAAACTTAACATTCGAGGCGCATGGACGCTTACATCACCGACTACCCACGTCGTATCGTTTTCGACTGTATCGCTTCTACTTTTTCTCGCGTACACGAGCTCCGTAACCCTCCCTGGTGCGAACTAAATCGATCGTTTCCTCTTTTATCTCGGCCGTCGAATCGATCGGAAAACAATCTACGCGCGGCGCGCTTACCTGGAATGTCTGCAGCGCCGCAGCTGCAATCAGGAAGCAAGCAGACGTCCTTGCGACACTTGGCCGCCGGTTTGTCGACCTGAGGAGTCGGATAAATCGGCAACGGCCTCAACGGAGGATACCTGTAGATGTCGATAAACTCTTGCGCTTTCGACACGATCTCGGTGGAAGGTTTCAAGGTTGGTCGTGATCGTCTGAAAATTCGAATTTTTTTACTGATTTTATGAAATCGATCGCGAAAAAAAAACTTGCGTTTCAACGTTCGCAGAAACTAGAGCTATTGTTTTCTCTCGCGCAACGTGATTTCACTTTTCCTCGATGGCAATGATCGTGATCTATGAATCGATTAAAGCCTGATTTACTTTTTTTATCTTTTTTTTTTCCTCGTTAGGTACTTTTTATAACGGTCAATGATATTCGTTAGAAACAGATAATCGTTTACCAACATTAATACCGACAGCTGTGCAGCTTACGTGCAATTAACTTTCTATCTGCATTAATTCGATGCAGCCACGTTCGTTCACCTCGTCGGAGACGAGAAGCGGCGCCGGCGACACCGGCAACGCGAGCTTGTGGATCTCGAGGTTTTCGAGCCACCGGATCGGATGTCCGTTTTTGCTATATCGATAACTCTGTTTCTCTACCTTCTCGTTACGATCCTTTGCAACGATAACGTTTCACAGACGGCCCGGACAAATTGCCGGTTAATTGGAAAATTACACGACGATTCGACTAGTCGCCGGATCGTAAGTAAAAAGATAAGTTGAACCGCGGCTCGACTCTCTAACGACACTTGTCAAATAAGATTTTCACGATTCCTGTATCAACAGTGTCGAAGTTTGATCGAACGTCGCATCGATCCACAAAGTCTATACGCTCGCGCTAGTTTCTCGAACTCGCGGAAAAACGAAAAATGTTTCGAGGTATTTCAACTTACGGTGGTGCTGTGCCACGGTGAATCTGCTGCGGACGACCTCGGCTGAAAGAAAAACATAGGAAGGGATTGAAGAAAACGGAAGCATGTTAGAAATCTAGGTAAAACGCGATGAAGAATTTCGAGAGAGAGGTGGAGGAAAAGAAAGAAAAATGAATAATCGGTGCCATTTCCGGTGGTGCACAAAAGGAAAATGTCAGACTGCTGGGAGAGAAAGCGAGTAATTCGTTTTGCGGAATACAGAGACCGGCATAATCAGGTCTTGGTCGATGGAGACGCTACAAGGCCGTTCCTTTGCTCTCGGTGCGGAAATTGAAAGAATCGGCGACTCAAGTATGTATAAACAGAATGGAGATCGAAGATGCCGATCGAGAGACATCGTGGTTCGATGTTACATAGAAGTTGAGCTTACCGTTGCACGTTTCGTAATATTTGTAACAAAAAAAAAAAAAAGAAAAAAAAAACAGTTTGAACCTAATTGGACTAGTTGTTCCCACGAAAAACGTGTATTATACTCGGCGTCTTCAATCTCGCTTTCAGTTACGATCAATCTACCACCACTTTCACGAACTGTTGCGCGCGAGTACATAATAAAAGTGAACGCGTATGAGCGCATTTACGCGTTGCACTCGATCAGTGTCCGCGTTCGATCCTTTCGCGCCTGAAATTAACGGCGAGTAACAGCGTAGAATAATTTTCGATAGTAGATGTAGATCGAGTCCCTGCTGGGTAAACACTGTTGTATTTTTACTTGCGTGCGTACAAAGATACGGGGAAATCGTGTCTGTCGACACGATCGAAGAAAGCGTGAAATAATGTCGCATTCGCCACGATCGATCCGTTGGAATAATATCGATCGAAGTGGCGCTGTGATCCTTGCGAGTCCAGTCTTTTCTGGTTGCATAATTCGGAAAAAAACTGGACAACGACGATCGGCAACGAATGCGTGGATACTTTACCTGGGTGCATTGACCGTATACGGCCTGCTGGTGGTGGTTGGAGGCTGCGTGGTTGTCGTCAACGGAATGAACGTGTCCACGATCGCATTTGGAGTCGTCACGTGTACAACAGGGTGGCTGAGCACGTTCGGTCTGCGCACACGCGACGTTTAATTAATAAATTTCCGAGACACCGAGCGACGATCTTCCTCGTGATCCTATCAACGCTTTCTGCGGTGAAAGACCACAGAAGCCATTTTCGAGACGGATCGTTTACCTAATTTTTTATCATTAACCATAACGAGCTGTATAAAATTTCTTGCTATTCTTTTCCTCGTCGTTGAGTTCGAGTCATTTAAATTGGAAGAGAATCGTAAGAGTGAAATTCTAAAGAGACACGGAATAGGGAGGCGATTGAGAGCTGAGACGGAAACGAAGGAATTGTGTTTCGAATCGACACTTTCAGAAACAGCAGGTCACCGAGACCAGTCGGACGAGTGTATGGCGAGCCACGCGTTTGCTCGCATCGGGACTATTTTTAATCCCAATTAGATCGATAACTTAGCCTGTTTACACGAGCACGATCTTCGCTCCATTTCACGGAACACCTGTAGACGACCATCCTACACGGATGCTGCAAAGACGCGTCGATATCATCTTCCGTTTCTGAGAAGCGTAATTTACTAGAATAGCGAAAAGACGTTGACGAGTCCTGAAGGGGAGGGTTCGAACGATTACAACGGTAATTTTCTTGTCGCTTCACGGTCGAGAAGAGAGCACGAAGGTTCGACGAACATCGAGGAACATTCGTGTAACTTCCAAAAGATCCGTTTCAATTAATAGGAAGTTTCTCACCTGAACGATTGGCCTTCGGTAATGCGGAACTTGTTCTTGTTCAGTTGAGCCTGGATACCCGGCACATGCGAAGAAACAGAGAAAGAACAGAGTTATGAGCTGCAATTTGGGGTCAGGATCCTTTCTAAACTACCAGGGAAAAACTTTCCATCTTACCTGATTCTCGTAGATATCATAGTCCTGCACCGTGACGTCCTGATTCAGATTGTATTTGTCCGCCTCGTTCACCGCGATCTTCTTCGGCTTTTGGTACTGCTTTGTATTCACCTCGCTGATCTTGACACTTGGTTGAACGGCTACCGATTGATTCACGGTGTATTGGTTGTAATCTAACCGAGAAACGTTACCGATTATTCATCGATTCGACGTCTTCGTAGGAACTTGGGAGACTTCGATCGCTTACCGTCGTCTTTGTAAATTGACACGTCGTCGTCGTAGATCGTGTAATATGGATAACTTTGGTCCGGGTCGTTGTAGTACGATTTTGAAATTACCGGGGCAGCGGTGGACGCCAGGATCTTCGCAACTCTCGGCGACTCGGAGGATGGCACTTGTGTCCTGTGCCACGTTAAACACACTTAAACCGCATCCTCGAACGTTTCCATTAAAAGGAATACTTATCAACGGAAATGATTATCTTAAACGATCACTACCAACTACAGTTATCTCGTGAGATAATCGGTGCACGATGCTCGAAAAAAACGTCGGATCGTTACGTAAAGGCGAAACAGCCATCGGGAGAATTAAAGGAGCCCACGGCGAAAGAGAAATCGAGTAAAAAGGTCGTGACGCGCGTTACGGCAGGGTCGGTCTGATTTCGAAGCTGATTTTACATACCTGTAATGGGCTTCCGTTTGGGCACGCGTGCTCACCAGACTCTCCTTCTCCCTTTCCTGCGGGACGTTAATTGAGAAATTAATTCTGACCACGCTCATTTTTCATTCGTGGCCGAACGAAATATCTTTGTTGCGATCGCTAAACGGCTTGGCGTCTATGTGGCAACATTTGCGCGAAGAATTGACGCGACGCGAGTTGTTATTTGCTACGTAACGCGTCGATAAATTCAGAATCCAAAAATGACAGAGAAACTGCTATGTACGAATATGACTCGTTTGTGTCCTCGTTTTGCGCTACGTAGACTTTCCTGTTCAACCAATCGAGTCAGGAGATCGTAGAGGCTAGGCAATTGGTCTACATTTATCTCTAATTGGTCTATAGTTATCTTGTCAAACTTTACAGACAAATGGGAAACCGATACTTAACCGTGTTACTTCTGAAGCATCATAAAACAACAAAGTCCTGAATCTGCCCTAACGTCAGCAAGCGATTCAAAGTTGTTGGTAGTTGTTGGTTGCGAACCAGGGAACTCACCGAAATCACGTTTCTTCTGAGACCATCTCTATCCCGCTGTACTTGGCCAATCGTCGAGGGTTGTCCCCTGTAGACTCGTTGCTGCCTGTCGCTCTCCACTTCCGAAGCTGGCTCGTACTCATCCTCGTGGTAGTTCCTGGTCTGCTGTCTTTGGCGAATCTGCTTCTCGGTGATCTGCGGTACGGGAGATTGCGTGGTCGTAGCAGAAATTGGTTGCCTCTGAACGGGACGCTGCTGCGGCTGCGGCTGCGGCTGCGACTGTGGCTGCTGTTGTTGTTCACGTCTTTGTTGCTGCTGGTGTTGCTGCTGCTGTTCCCGGATCTGTTGCTGCGGTCGTTGATGTTGTTGCTCCTGAAGGGTCTCGATCTTTGCCGATCTGCGCGGTTTCGAAGAAACGATTGCAACAGGATTAATTACTGGCCTCCGTGCGATCGTTGCGGCCGTTTCGTATATTTTTTTTCGACCTCCGGGATTTCGCAAAGTTCCGTGTCGAACGGCACCTTGGATCAAATTGCATGGGAGAAAATGTCGCGAAGTCGTTGGGATCGAATCGGAGAAAAGTTCATCGAAGTAAAACGACCAATCGTTTTGTTCGCAACCGGGTCAATTCGAGCGGACCGATTCGTTATTCGAAACGATCCATCTTACCGCCAGTTGGCCGAGCTTATCGAATTAGTTTCTCCAAAACACGTTGTCGAGAATGGCAAGGACGCCGTGCTTACGCTTCGAGATCAAAAGAACTGGTGCACGAGTTGAGAAACTATTTCGTTGCTCGATTATTCGCACACAATACGTTAATGAGCGACCGACGACTGCTCGTTGCCTAACTTCTCCTTAACACAAGGGGAACCGTACCCGGCTCCGTGAATTGTAGTGCTTTCAGCGAGAAACAGGAGAGAGAGAGAGTAGGAGACTGGGTTCATTGTAGACTAACGCTCGGTTATACAACAAAATTCACCAAGTTTCCGCTTGATCCTTTCGGCGTCGCGTTTCAGAATTGGCAGATGAGGTAACTAACCAGTGTCCGGATTATTTTGACGGCTCTTTTGATTAAGAGCTGAAGGAGTTTGGAACAATAAAGTAGCGTACAGCTAACGTAAAAGTATAAGGAAAGTAAAAGTAGTAGAAAAGAATCTGATATGTGACAATCGTGTTGGAAAGGAATAGGAAACCTTCGTCCATGATTTTAACGATAAACGGGTAAGACGGAGTAAATCGTAACGGAGTTAATCGTGACAGACCGGAGTCGCGCGTATCGTTCGATTCTCGACGTTACCGTCTTTATTTTCTAAATGCGTTGTTTTCTCGCGTGCAGTTGGATCGTTGATCGACTCGTGCCTCCGCAATAGTTTCCAACGGTGGAAAAAGTACGACCGCCGATACGTTTCTGTCTCGATCGGTCTGCCCTTTCCGCCCCGTTTCTTTCTTGTTCCGACTCTCACTCGGTGACTTTTTTTTCTTTCGCCATCGCCAACAGTGAACGCGGGTGAAGTTCGAGCACGATCGATTCGTTGTTTCGCAATCACCGTCGAAGCTAAATCGTTGCGCGATCAGCGGACGTCCGCCGATACAGATCGATCGGGGGGAGAACTTTGCTTCCCGAAGGCCATTCAAATCGATCGGGCTGGGAACCATTCGTTTTCTCCGTGTTTCGAGGAAAAAAAGATATAATTGAGAAATAAAAAGATAAATTGTTACCACGAGTGAATACCTAGACTTTACCGTCACCCACGTGTGTAACAGTTATGAGTGACACGTAATAGCGATGAAAACTCACCTTTCCAACAGCGGATCTTCTTCGGTTTCCTTACTGGGAGACCCGCCTTCGGGGCAGCCTACGTTACGTGGCCAATCGCATGTTTGCAACTCGTGACTGTGGAAAATAAAGCAACACGAGTTTTCTCAATATCGATCGTTATCGTTCATCGATCGCTTCGAGCTTGTTTTCTGGACGAAATCGATGCAGTCGATGCATGAAATGATCTGTTTAAGCGAAACAAGTGGAAAACTTCGAAAGAAAACTTCTACCAGGAACAAAATCCTGATTATTCGAGGATTTTCGAAGACCGACTGAATTTGGAACCGCGTTTCAGGTAAGTTTACGAGCATCCTTAATTGGACAACGGTGTGTACCACCGCGTGTCTTAGGCCACGCAGGCCGGTTTTATAGCGAACTCGTTTGTACGCACTGTCGTATCGAAAGAGGTGTGGCAGGCTGATTTTTTCCAGGGTTATGCGTACCACTACGACCCCCTTTTACCTCGTAAATCCAGATCGAAAGTACCAGGATCGTAATTGTGTCCTCCGACGCCCTCGCTCTGGTCAGGAATAAATTCTATCCACGCGCAATTCTTTTATAGCCGATGTTTCAGAGTAAACTTTCCGATTGCCTTGACATTGCCGTTAACCAATGAAACCGTTATATTGTACGTTTATAATCGAAATTCAAATATAAATTTCAAAGCAACGGTTGATTGAAAAACCATGTTCCAAAATTAGCCAGTTAAACGGAGGTCGTTCACCTAGAGATCTTCGCGTAAATCTTACGGTGACTTGTCAACTTTTATACTATTCGCCCACTATAACATACCACTTCGACTTTCGACGTGCTTTTTTTCTTCAATGCAGCACAGCGTTTCGACCGACGAACAGGTTTCTTCGATCACCGATTCTAAATCACGCGAACCATCGTATACATGAAATCCTTTTATCCGATATCAACGTGTCACACGAAATTCCATGAAATAGGCGCCTACGCGACAGTTTCGCGTCTATCTAAATCTTAATTTAAACGGCGTAGCACCGCTCGTCTGCCGTTATTAAAAACTTTTAATCCGAGGAGTTGTGTAGCCTGTCGGTGGACGTTCCGTGGTTCGAAAAGAATTTCATTCGAGCCCTGGAAGCCCGCAAGAAGTAAAAATCTCCGTGGAATCTCGTAATACTCGAGTCCTGGGAATATGGGAGACCACGTCCATTAGGCTTGTCTATATCTGGACGACAATACTGGCTTTCGCTTTCGATTCGACGCCTCGTATTATTCGCTCGCGTTTCAATTCAGCGCGCTACTAATTTCTGTCCATATTAGTCGATCGGACGGAGACCGTTTCCACGTTTCTGGCCGCGAACCTTTTACTTGCTCATCCGCACGTGTGCGTCTCTTCACGATCAATTATCTGGTTGTTCGCGTAAACGTCGCGTTTCACGACGGTACGCGCGACAAATCAACATTTAACTCGATGATACGATTTTCCATCGAAACGGTCGGTCTTCTTTCCTTCGGGAGTTGATATGTTAGGATTTGAAAGATTAAACACCTCGAAGAGAGTTGGTTGGAAGACTTTTGAGGATTATACTCACCTGTACATCAATCCCCCGGTACAGGACTCGAGCAAGGCGCCACCGAATACACAGACATAGTATTGGGTGCAGTCACGCGGATGCGGATAGTATCCAAATTCTTCGGGGCATTCGAATTCCAATGCTGCTTCGTTTCTGCTCGCTCTAGCGTTTCTTGGGATGTTCCTTTGACATCCTGAAAGCAAACAGAAAATTGGTACGTACGTCCCATTAGTCGTATTCGAGAAAACTGTTTCTTCGATACGGTTCAGCTAACGCGACCTCGTTATTCCACCCCCGCAATGGAAGGCGGATTTTTAATGAAAAAAGACAAAGCGAGAAAGATACTGTTCGCGAAGCACAGATACGGTTTGAATTATAGTATAAGTTCGCATATCGCGAAATGGATCGGTCGAGGTACTGGAACGTGAACGGTACACGAAGTGGCAGATTGCATAACGCGGAGCGTAAGTAACCGGATTTTTGGTCGACCTTGCACGCGTACACGTACGGTAAAGAAACTCGAGCAGTCGTTCGGATGTTTGTAAATTCAGAGGAGCGCCAAAACGGCGGCTCGGAGACAGGAAAGGAGGAAGCGAAACTGAAAACGTGGCGCCAAATTTTCGTAATCGAAAATATTTCATCAGAAATAAGACGAAAACGGAGATACGAAATGACCGAGATGCGTTACGTCTGGCAGCGGTTGCGGTGCGCCACTCTGTTACCAACTAAATAGCATGCTATCGTTGAAAATGGTTTCTGAGTTCTACCATTGTTTCGCCTGCCAACGAATTTGATTATCCCACTAAAGCTTTCTGGAACAATTTCATCGTGGGACCGCGCCACCGCTGGAACGACGAATTGATTTGTTGGAAACGTGACTTGCGCCATTCCTCGTTGTACTTTCGACGTGAGAATACGTGTCTGTACAATAACGCTATGTCCGGTTAGCTGTACGTAAATCTTTTTCCACATCGTTGCCGTTTCTGTAACGGTGCTAAGCAAGGAAGGGGCCAAATCTCGAAAAATTTATTGCTGCGCTCCTGCGACGTCCTCGCCTATCTAGGACACTGATTCGTGTGCCAAATTTGGAAAGGATTACGAGAGCCAAGAAACTGGTAAACAAAGCGAACTGGAACAATCGAAAGTTTGCGTTCACTCCTGTTTATTTGCAGATTTTTTCTCGATTGCTTGTCGAAAGCGATAGAAACCACGTGCATCGAAAGCATTTCTGGGTCATTGTTTTTGCGATTGATGGAACTAAAAGGCGCGGTGAAACCATGGAACGCCTAACTCTCGGTGTATTTCTTTGCCTTCCCATGTGCGGCGAGGAAACAACAAAGCAATTACATAATTGTCATTAGACCGCGTGGATCTGACGCTCGAGACCGGTAATGAATTTTTGTGCCTTCGATACGGAGAGTTAAGCAACCGTAATTGGAAACGATTGGGTTGTATCGGAGTAGCTAGGAAGAAAAGGGTCGCGTATTAACGCGTAGACGCGATCGATCACCGAGAATGCGCGTAATTAGATCAAGACCGGTTGATCGAGGCACCCACCGATCGGGTATCCGATTCTTTCGTAAAGTTAACACGCCCTTATTGTCTCACGGTACGCAATATTTTCCTATACGATAACAATGATGTACGGTTTTAAATCGAATAAAACGTGTCAAGATATAAGAATCGTTTCCTCAACTTTCGTGTTCCAATTTTGCGAGTAAAATATGAAACGACGCGACAAGGGTTCGATGTACGTAGGAAATTTTCTTCAGTCGACGGCGCAAAAACGAACGGCCTGATTTATAACCGCGAGGGTACTTTCTATTACCGATCTAACGCGGTTCATAATGGATGCCATGCGTGGCCACTTGGCCGAGTACGAGTTGGATAATTGAAATTACACGGAATCGTGGAAACTTGACGTGCCACGGAGCGCGATCAACGTGTCAGCCCTTGGCAAACAGGCAAGCAAATAAATGCAATCGTTCCCACCCGAGTCACTTTTACTTTTATACCTTCTTAATAATCCGACCTCGCTAAATCCCGGAGTATATGAATCACGCTCGTCTTTCGTAACACGAAAGGCTGCACCAATTCTATTAAATCACGTTGTAACCGATGATCGTCGCGCTTAATCGCGATAAAATTAGCTACTATAATTACTTTTCGCGGCGATTGTACGCGCCAAGGCAATTCGCGACCTCGCGGATGTTGTCGAGCGAGGAGACGCGGCTGGTGCTCTTCCCGGTGTCATTGAAAGTATCGATTAACCGTGACGAAGGTCGTCGGGAAAAATCGAAATCGAGGAAAACGAGCTGCTCTCTGAACAGCGGTACACGACCGACCTTGTGGCGAACATGAATTATCAGGAACGACAAAAACGAACATCCTGGTACCGTTTCCTCGACCGACCTTCCGGCAGACCGATAGCGACCTTGCCACCGCGGCAAGGCCGTTGTCCTCGTCCACCGACCGATCCTAAAATTCTTTTCGCTCGTTCGATCGTCGTGGTTCTTTTGGAATACGACTGCTTGAAAACTCTTTCTTTTTTCTTCGATACAGGATCGATACAGGATTTCGATAAGAGATCTGATCGTTGTTGGAAGGAATGCGACTTCGTCTTGTTGCGGTACGAGTGGCAATTGGAATTCCTCTGCAACGACGAGAACTTTACTCCTGGCGAGTAATCGATTTCGTCGAGAATCCTTTTTCTTCTATTGCGATAATAAGATACTTGCCGGATCTCGTATGACTCTGACATTTGCTCTGCGTTCGCGTAAAGTGTAATGCGACTGAGCGTCACGGCCGATGACGAGAAAAGTTTCAGGCGTTCTAGAAAGGCGAATAATACGCGTCTCGCGAATGCTAGCGCACTTCGGGCGCGGAGGATTAAATGTCAAACGAAACACGGTCCCACCTTGGACGCGCGTTCTAATTTTTCGCCACTCGTTTACGCGTACGTTTTCTAATCACCTTAATCTATCGCTGTGTATTTAATTTTTTTTATCGACGCGTTAAGGCGTTTTCGCGCGTCTATAGAAGGGCGTCCGCTAGGCAAAGCGCTCCTCTCGTTAAAATCTTGATAACGAAGAATAAACGGGGGAGTGGCGGTCGTGCGCGGCTGATTGTGATGAAAAATTGCAAAACTCGTTGAACCGCCGAGCCAGGTTTCGCAAGAGCTGCGGTTTTTGGCGGGCTCTTTTTGTGGGAGAGATAGTCGCTGAATTTTCACATGGCATCGGCCAAGGGTGGATGGCAAAGAGAGACGCGGGGGATCGTGGATGTAAAGTTACACCATTCAACCTTATTGAATGTTGCAGAAATGTGAGAACTGTATTACCTGGCAGACAACGCGGTCTCATTATCGCTCACAATAAAACCATCCGCGAGGAACGTCTCGTTCAACGCGTTGCTGCGAAACGATTATCGTAATGCTATCGTAATCGTTCCAACGCGTATATTGACGAGAGTGGAAAAGGGATTAATTAGTCACCGAGGAAGTAAACGCTACCGATCTTGTGCCGACTATCGTTGAAGTTTGCCAGAATATTGTGACACCGATCACTTAAGTATGCAAAAATTTACGCACAATTAACACCGGCAGCTTGTAATTTGCGTAATCGCAACCTTCCAGGTCGTTCAAACATAATTTGGAAACGATAAAACCATTGTCGGTGCAAAACCAATAGGAACGCCAAGCTAAGTGACTCTAAACGCGTGTCGTAAAACGCGCAATCTCGGAGGTTTCATGGAACGCGCCTAGCTGTTCGCAACTGAGGCGATAATCGACGAAATTTAAGACAGAGATCGTTTCTCGGTACCGATATTACTGCAAATTCGTCCCTCTAACGATCCATGTCCATGTACGGTGCGAGTTACCACCTATAACGAACTCGACAGCCCATAAATTGCGTAATTATGGCCTGTTAGAAAGGCTAATTATAATTTTTACGTCCCGAAACGAAAACCTACCAACTGTTAAATATAATATGTAACGAAGAATGAGAATGGTTTCGAGATTTGCGGAAATTACTGAAAGAACTGTGCTCCCAATCAGGCGGTGACGTGTTTCGAGCCCCTGTAATTGGTCATAGGGCAAACATCGTAGCGACAACCTAATAACATCTTTCGCATCGCGAGGTGCGCAATACCTGAAAATCATACGTTCCTGGGACTGCTGGATCACGCAACAGCTGGTCCGTGCGAACCGAGGCGAAGGCGTTCGAAACATAAAGCCAGGAAAACGTTTCCCGTCAACGAAGTTCTTGCAAATTCATCGCTCCTACAATTTCCCACTGTTGCAAATCTCTGTGGTGTATAAATCATGGCGTTTACACGACCGCTTTCAACGAGACACAAATTTTCCTAAATAATCGAATAGGTACGCAGAGAAGGTCCGTTCTAAAAAGTGAACGTCGAAATTTCCTCTGGTCGCGAAAACATGCAAACTTCGCGAAACGGGAAGCGATTTTCAATATTGATCGTTGAAATGGTTCGCGTCCATACTTCCGAAGCAACAAACGTCATCGAGGTACTCCATAAATCATGGGACTGCGGTTTTCTAAGGCGTTCCAAGTGGAAGTTTGCAGCGAAAGACGCGGGGTGAGGAAGGAACGACTTATGAAGCTAAGAGAAGTGAAAGTCATGCGAATGGCAACCAGAGAACGACACGGAGAGAGAGAACGCAGGAAAGAGACAGACCGAGAATGAAGAGTGAGAAAGAGAGGGCACGATAAAAGAGCTGGCGAGTGAATGAGTGAAAGTGAGTTGGAATACCGAAGCGGGGCTTTAAAACTGGAACACGGCTTGCATAATATCGGACAGCTTAAACAGTTTAAGGCGCGTGCATGTTCGCGGTTACCGCGTGTCCACCTTGCCACTTTGCTGAACATATTGCACGGAAATTTGATTAGAGTTTCAAATCGAAACATCAATTTATTCTATTCATTTTCTTCGATACTACGAAGAGAACGAGATACTTCACGGACCACATTTTGTCACTTATGATTTTTATCCCGCATCGATGAATTGTTCTTCCTTCGATGCAGGTAGATCAGTACAATGTAATACTCTGTATTCTTCAAGTATTGTGTTCCGTAGGTTTCCCACGATTAATAAAGGTCCACAGGGTTGTAGTAACTTAAATACCTTTCATTTCCAATTATATACCGCGTGAAACAGCAATTACAGCGTTCTCGACGCTACAATCCCAAATCACGTCTACACATGCTCGGGAATGTACTAACATAACATCGTAAGCATGCTCCAGTCGTTCCAAGTATCTACCGAATAAACTTCCAGCTGTGAGATTAAAAGATTGTATCTTGTTGGCACTTCAAATTCAAATTCCAAACATTTCCGTTGTCTGTTGCACGAATTATCGAGACAGTTTCTATTTCGAATAATACGCTCGATCCGAAACTTTTCCTCGTGTCTCAAACCATTCCGTATTCCGTGCCAACAATCCGGGCTACAATCCTGGAATAATTTGATTGCTTCCTAGCGATCTGAGAGGACTGCTAGATGATCGAATTAGCTGCGCGCACGATTACGACCGAGCCGGTTTCATTTAGGACCGGTCACGCGTTCAATTACGCAAAGGAAAAGTGTATAATTATTATTATCGATCCAGAATACGTAATCTCCGGTTTTTTTCTCGGCCCGTCACAGAAAAATAGAGTCGTGTCTTATTTTGCTCAAACGAAATGTGGGTTAAACGCGGACCTCGAAACTGACAGTCTTTTGGACACAATTTTCTTGGCACTTGAAATTGTCCAATAGTTCAATTATTATCAGTGGTGACATTTTTGAGAGAATCGTTGCGAGAGAAACGAAGTTGCAAATCCATTGGAAATCAATGTATATTTTAAAGTAAGCGGAGCTTAGAGCCTTTTACTTAGATCATTATTAACAAACGGCACTCCGTATCAACTGAACGTAATTAAAAATATAAAAATAGGGCGTACGTTGCCATCGATTTCTATGCGGAAGCGCGGCCGTTTGCATCAATTTCGCGATACAGTTTCGAGGCCTGCTTGCTCTATCTACTCGCTTCTATTGGTCACACCGATCAACGCCAAAGTGCGCGGATTTCTCTTTCCGATACAGTTTCCTCGCGGTTAGAACAGCTAGATTATTCGTGCAACGGGGCGGAGTTTTGCAATAGCGGTCGTCATGTACTCGAGCAAAAAGGGGAGTCCGCGAATCGAGCGAACAGCGTGGAAAACGCGAGTCTTCGAGAAATCGACTCGTCGGCGAGTCGTTTGAAGGCGAAGTACACGAATAAGCACGATTCCCGGCGTGATTTGCTTCGAGCTTCGCTGCCAGCCCTGGCTTTCGCGTAACGAATAGGCGTGCTGATAATTTCGATGTTTCTTGCGTCCGACACAGGATCGGAACGCAGGATTTCGCACGAACGAGCTGCTATACCAACGGTATTGCGAAAAACGAGGCGCTTCGAGCGATCTGGTAAATCTTGGAAATTTATACGGTTCATTTGATATTACAATACTTCCGACTCGGATCGAGCAAAAAGGAAAAAAAAAAGGAACGAGCCTCTATTCTTCTACGATTCGTGCGTTTGCCTCGAGTAGTAAAATGACCATTCTGCTTACTCGGTTCGCAATAAATTAAGAGCGGAATCGTTTCTGTGACGGTTTCACGAATACTCGTCGCGCCCACGGGCTGAGACGTCCAACGAATAAGCGCGTTCTCGGTAACGGTTTTTAACTTTCTTCGCGTGACTTCGAGAACCGATTCCGACTTTAACTGGAGCATCGAATCGTAACCGCACCGGTTACCATAACCCGTTACACCCTACGGTTTATTTACTCCAACAGAGTCTCGATCCACCAGGATCTGACCGACCACTGCTTCGATCAGAATATGACCGACGACCGTAACGAAACAGTTTGTACGATGCGTTTGAAAAAACGCACTGAGAAGGCTTTTTAATTTCTCCCGTAAATTACGCAGTCGTTCATCGAGGACACGGAGATCTGTTTATCTAGGAAGGATGGAAGATAAAGATCGACCGATTGTGCAATAGTAACGAAGTGGAAACGGTGGATTCGGTGAAACATCCGTCGACCTTTCTCGTTATTAAACAGCGGAGAACGACCTCGAAAGGGAGAAGCAGTTGGAAAACGAGCAGACGCGAAGATGTGCATCATGCTGTATCTCCGTGCGTGGACGTTGCATACGCTTATAGTCGGAGGATGCATAATAGTTTGCGCAATCGTCTGCTTAGCCACGTGCTTACTTTGGGTAAGAATTAAAACATTGGAGGGAAAAACCTTTAACGATTAACTTCGATCATTGTACGAACGAGCAAGATGTCAACGTGCTCCCATAACTAGCGGTAATTCCAACAAAACTGTATCACAACTGTTGGACCGAAGACTGAGAACAACACGCGCCCCAGTTTCTAACTCCCGTGAATCAATTACGTTCGTCGAGGAAAACTTTCTTGGGGAATTTCTCTCTCGAAAGCGATACGCTATCGTGATACTGTACGATCCTGAATTGATCCCCCGCTTCAGCAATACTTACGTTTTCATTTACCGGCCGTAAATTAATATTCGTTACTTTCTTCTTTATTTTTGTTTAATTCACGAAAAAAACTACGAATAGTTAGTCCATTAGACAACTAGTTGGTAAAATGCTATTTGACCGGGCGATCGAACAGGTGCCAACGGATTCCGATACGCGAGCCGAGTCATGCAACGAAGAAGAGGCGACCTCGACAGCTGTGCCATTGCGTTCATGGAAACCGTTTTCTAGCCAGATCGAGGGGGATTCCCTCAACTCGAATCGGCCGCAAGCCGAGAATCCTCGAGTGAAAGAGAGTTTACAAGGCCGCAGGCTTCTTGGTCAAGTGAATCGGTGTTTCTAGACGCGCGTCTTAGCGCGTGGATGCAATCGGGTAACGGTGCCTCGTCCAGCTGGACGACCTTAAAAGTAAAAAGACACATCTGTCGAACGAAGCGACGATGATTTCGAGGCCGTTCGCGGTGCTCGTTACTTCGCTCTGACGTTTCCTGGAGGAGTAACAACGTTTCGCCTTGCGTGGAACGCTCGTCGAACAACGTAATATAAATTTGTTGGAATTAGACAAGCGTGCTTTCGTAACAAGCAGGCGACTCGATAAAAGTACAGGCTCGATCATAATTTAGCGGGGAGTCAAGTGAAGTAGACTTTCGCCGCTCTTCGACTCGACGGTATCGAGCAGTTTCCACCGCGGTTCATCGTATAATCGTACATCTAACAAAAGTTGCGTTAATAGCAAGGCGTCAGGGCGATATAATTCAATAATTTTTTAACGTTAACGAGCAGGGGCAATATCTCGAGTGTTGGTATGGAATGAATCAGCGTTTAATACAGACTAATTTATTTCATCGAAACCGATATCAAAGATCACCGCGCGTGAAAGTACTAAAATGCGCGCGCGCGCGCATACGGAATACGTCTATTATCCTTTGAGAAGCGCTTCATAAGCGATCGGTTCGAGTTCCCACGTGTGAAACGGCCAATTAGAACATCGCGTTATCGAACGGTTGTTCGGATTAAAAGATATTAACCGAGGACGTAACACAGCGAGCGTGACTCGCACCGATATACATAGGTACCTGGCGCGATCGAAAGCGATCGAATATTTTGCGAAATGAAATTTTATGGCCACGGGACGCCGTGGGATAGGCGGCACGTCGTTTCCCTTACCCTTTTAACCGTGATTAATCGCTGGTTTATAAGAAAGACGGCTGAGAGATCGCGTTCGTTGCACGAGGCTACTCGTAGCTTCACCGATACACACGAATAGCTAATGGTAACCAGTGAACGCCCCTCGCTCTGGTCTCGCATCCTGCGGATCACCTGGGAACACCCACTCACGATTCACCGGATCCCTCAACGTTATTAAAGACACCTCGACCTCCTTGGTATTCGTGTCTCGATCCCACGATTCTCTCTCCCTTTACACGAGCCTATTTCTACTTAAGTAGCGAAGAAGTATCGGAAGACGAAGCGGTGGTGATCGTGGATCGATCGACGGTTTATTCGCCGAATATTCGAACGGGTCCTTAACCTTCAAAATCGATCGGTAACTGAACGAGACCGAGATTCGTCGTGAAAGTATTATAGATTCGACGAGTCATAGCACGAGGAAGAGGAAGGTAGGAGGATAAGTAGATACGCGAGTAAAATTTGGAGAGCACTCGAGAGTTGGATGACAAGAGGTGTGCCAACAAATTATACCGGATTAGATTCCTGGATAATAACTAGCGTACATGGACCTGTTGCGTTGGACGCGGAAGGAGCTGTTACCGATTTGCAGTCAGCGCTAGAAAATGTCAGATGGACAGAGGTAGTTCGCGCTTAATTAAAGACTCTCCATGGAAGCGGTGCACACGACGGTAACTCGAAGCAGAAAACAATCTGTAGGTGGTCGAAGGTACGAATCATCGATTGTTTAACCTTGCGATTCAGGTTATGCAAAAATCGTGCGAGAGGGGAACGTAGAAAGCGGTTACCTCGTTAAGTACGATTATTCCGTTCCGAACGAACACGCGATTAATTACTATGCCGTGAGATCGCTATCGAGCGTTCGTTGCATCAACCAAAACAATTCGGAGAGAACACGCTGTAACGCGAAGTGAGAGTACAAAGAAAGTACGAAAACAAAAGGTTACACGGGGATTCGCAAACTTCCGCGAGATGTTCAACGCTCTTGCTGAAAGGTAGAAACAGAACAGCGAGCAAATTGTTACGAACCACATCGCGAAGATGCGTCCTGGCTATTGTTGCGTCCCTAACGAAACGTTTGTTCGTCCAGAATATAAGTATGGACGCATAGAACGTTCGAAAGTCTTTCGGGTTTAATCTCGTGGATCTGCATCGTAATTCCGATGCGATAGATCTGATCTACGAAATGCAAGCAGGCGTGGAAATGTACCGATCGGCCGTGAAGGTTACGCAGTTGCAGGGGTGTGTGCGAACAACGTGTTTAACCTTTGCTATTTCATTCCACGTACAGCCACGAGTTAGAAAGGTGCAACATGCTCCGCAACACGCGGGACACGGTGTTCGTTTCAAAATTTCCTGAAACCCATTCCCACCGTCTCCGTTCCAATTTTCATCCCGTGCCACGGACAGAGCGAAACACACGCGACTGCCGGCAACTTCCCAAGGAATTTGCATGAATTCGCAATTCCTTTTATCTCGGCGTTAACTTTCGATCGATTCGTGGCGTCATGGATCACGATGCGAATATCGAATCTAGACCCAGATACGAGGATACGTATCAATGTACGTGTTCCGCCGGAGGAAAAATACCCCGAACAATGACGAATATATCGTGTAAATCTTTCAGGAAATCTCTCGTAAATTCGAGGTGTTTGTTTCCATTGAGAACCTTGCGCGAAGGGGGAAACAAGGTGGGTGTCAAAATGTGACTAATCGTTGACTTCCTACGTGCGACTTGAAATCGCTGCTTTGCAAAACCGTACGGTTCGAGTAGCGTAAGGGGGTATAAGATCGGCGCGACGAAGCAAGTGGAAAAGGAACGCAGTAGTCAGACGTAGCCACACGCGCCCATAGGTGCAGGTATAACTACGAGACTTGGCCAACTCGACGTTCGGTAGACACGAAAGGTGCACAAAGATCTGACATTAAATATGTCTTACCAAACCTATAAATACACCGAACAAGGTGCCAACGTGTACAACTACTGCTTGATTTCAACGAAGCGGCACTTGTCTGTCGAATTAATTCACAAGTGTCCGTTGAATTCGTTCTCACCTCCGGATACCTTACGTCATCACTGTTTAGGCACATCTTTCTATTATACACGCTCATTTTTCTCAGCCTGTACCGCGAAATATCTTTTAAATACGTAAGTTTCTCTTCGTTCGGCCGATCGTTGGGTATAACCCAAATCGAAATGCCAAGTTTCCGAAGCCGTGTTTACGACGATCGTTTATAAGATACGAAGAATCCAAGATGGTTTTCGAGACGGAACTACCAACCGAGCGACATTATAGATTCTCCGTGCGGCGCGTTAGCGGTCGAATCGTCCGAGGGCATTTTCCATGGGAATATTCCCGCGTATTAACTAGCCACGAACGTCCCAAGTTTCGAAAGCGTTCGGTCTCACTCTCGCTATCACGGGCCGGACATACAGTTATCTTTTTCGCGCTCACTATCCGATACGGTACGCTGCACACCCACGTAAACGTTCGACGGACTGAAACACACGTGTTGCGCATTGTGTGCGAGGGAACGGAGTACGTAATGAGGTGAACGGTTCCAGAGAGACAGATAGTCACACACAAGTGTATCTATTCTTGTTTCCTTTTCACTCGGACTGCTCCACACTCTGGCCTCCGGAAAGAGAAGAAGGAGGGACAGAGTGTCGCGGTGGCCGGGTTAACGTTCAATAATCCCTGAACGGTCAGAGGGCTGTTTCGCCCTCTCGTTTCCCAGAAATCGAAGAAAAGTGGTTAAGTACGATGGTAAAGGTATATCCGTCGGACAGGCTCGTTCTTGTCCCGGATATAACTGAACACGCGAGTATCGTTACGTGGCGCCTTGTTTCGTCATTCGTAATACCAGGCCGATCTTGAATGCTTTCGGTGTCTCGTCGCGGGACAGCTGCGAGCGAGGAAAACAAAGGACGAGACTTTCTATGGAAAGCGACATTTCTACCTGTGCACCAACTCTACCGTTCCACGTACAAATGGAAAATTAACCGTTGCATTGTCGGTTATTACAATCACTGGATTCTAAGAATTACCCTTTCGCGATTAGTATTATACCCTATCCTGGAGTAACGTTCGAACGAATCGATTCAACGTTACCGTGAATTCGCGTGTACGTTTATCCGAGGACGGTAGAAATCGGCAGCGATGCTATCGCTGGCAGCGATCGGGCTGGTAATATCTCTTGCCCCTGTTTCTTTTCTAACAAATACCCCCTTCAGATATTTTAATCGATTCGATCTATCTCTCGTCCCAATTAATTTTCGGCACGCGCAACGCTCATTGTGTTCAAAGGCTGTGAAGGCTAGGAAAGCTAATGTCTGTTGGCCAACCGTTAGCCAGCCATCCTTGATTTAAGGTGAAGCAATCGATGGCCTGTAGATCGTTAGAACAGACGTATTATGGCAACGCTTCGAGAGAAGAGATAGATACAGCTTGTCCGAGGCGCTAGCCACTTTTATCCTCGTTTCTCTCGCTGAAACGCTGTCTCCGTTGCGCTCCCGACAACGTGGAAGTCACTGCACCCACGTAATCGAGGTGCGCACACCTATGTCTCGTTGTACGAGGTTCTGTACGCTGATTCGTGGCCGCCGTGTAACGAGGTGAACGCTTGTACCCGGCCGCCTTCGATCTCGGTTTCGGTTGTATCAGTTGACCACGAAGAATGGCGGGGATTAACTACGCGTCTTATCGAGCGGGTGCTCGGACACGCTTACATCGTTTCGTTAACGAGCGCGATACAGAACGAAGGAATTCAAACAAGTGCATCTCGCGGCGAGCAGTGCTGACTCTAAAGATTGAGAAGCCTTTTCTGGCGCCGATTTCAATTAACAAGCATTATAAATATTGCGCGCGTCGGGTCTTGCTTTTGAACGAGTCTAGCAGAACTGTTGGTAGCGATTTATTATTTTTATATAACTTGAATTTTGCAACGATTAAGTGCGTATCGTACGAACGATGGGAATTTAAACGGACAGTCTCCCTCGCGACAAATTTCAGTGTCTTGACATCATCTTCGACATCATCGACCAGATGCGTGTTTTTTTCTTTTTTCTTTTATTGCTGAAACGCGATTTCTTTTCTTCGGTTGCATGGCTTTCTCTCGCATGCAAGCTTTCCGAAAGCGCGCAATAAATCGGATACAGCATGAGTATCGACGTAAATAAAGATCGTGTATGTGGACGCAACGTAAATGTATCGTTTCTCCGAGAAAGGAAAGCGACCAAAAATTGCACAAACGTTATGTAAATTTTCAACCATGTTCCAATTGACCCTATGCGCCAGAAATGATCCTCCCGCTTGGCTCATATTTTCTCTCGCAACCTGACTTTTTCCAAAAGAGCAGATCAGATCCTGGGAACTCGATGGCATTCACCCTTCTACGTAAAATAGAATGCTGCAACGACTAGTGCACATTTCATTTTTTTTTTTTTTTTTTTTTTTTTCTTTATA
>SMSQ01025964.1:46181-64449 GCA_019453375.1 Ctenoplectra terminalis
CCTTTCTTTTTTTTTTTTTTTTTTTTTTTTTTCTTTCAATCCCGTCGACAGAGAGTTCGGTTCACCGAGTTACCGAGTGATGCGAAGCTCGCGGACTTTTATTCACTCGTATTTCAGTATCCGCGTTAATAATGAAAAATAATACAGCGTTGCGAGCCGGCACGAGGCTCCAGTTCGTCGTTGCACAATCGAACGCTGAATCGTTTCCAGGAGCCCGTTTGTCGAGCGATTAAGCAGAGCGTGCAGGCGACGACGACACAAAAGGCATCGCGGTGATGCAACCGGCTCGTGATCGAGAGCGCGATCGTGCGCTGAAAAATTGTAGATCAAAGTCATGCGAACGTGGATCGCGAGGCTTCGACCCGTTTCCAAATCGGCGACGTCCTTCGGGCCATTTACAGCGAGAAACAAAAGTCACGAAGCGATTACCGTGTGTAACCGATCGATCGACGCGTGCACGTCCGCTTTCGTTAACACGCAACGACTCGGCGAGCGCAACGCCGAAAGTTCATTATCGTATCGTTATTGACACGCATCACAGACGGCGTTTCTTAATTGGATCTCGGCGAGAGTGATTACGCGACGTTACGAAATAGCGACGATGAGAGCGGAAATAAAATTGTGAACCCGTTAGCGGAAATTAGAATATCCCCGGTCTTCGATGGGAAACGTACCGATTCGCGAATTGTCGGTTTCTAGAGGTACGGTTCGGAAAGTATCTCCAACGTGGAGAGCACATTTTTCAAAACGCAGCCTGTCGATCGAGGAAGAAAAACGTAAGTTATTTTTGGTATCGAAATCTTCGACTCTGAAGCGCTGACCTTGAAAAGGGGGCTGTACGAACGAAGGCGATAAGTTAGCGTCGAAGGTCCGGCGCAACGATTTCACTTTCACGAGAGTCGACGTCGTGTCCGAAGTCAAAAGGGACAGAATTCGGCAAGGATCGCCAATCGGAATCGCGCTTGGGATCCAGGGAAAGGCTGGAAACGCGTGTCTCAAGGCTACTGGAATACCTACACAGGCGTTACCCGCTTCTTATCGGATTCGAACAACTCGTGTACGTTCACTCGCGAAACTGAAGACATTGCCGCCGCGGTCAATCGTTGCGATACGCGTCGTTGGCGAAATCATCGTATCTCGAATCATTGTTTCCAACTCGTTTGACGTCAAACCTTGTCACGAGATTGCGTTAAGTATTCCGTCACCCATTGTTTATCTCGTTCAAGGTATCCTGGTGTTCAATTTTCGCAACCATATGGTAACGAGTGGCGACGTCTTCGCTGGGATGATCGTTAAAATAACGAGGCGATTGTTTTTCATTTTAATAACCGTTCCAAGATTGGCATCGGTTCCTCATAATTTATCAAGCAGCGGAGTAAGTTGATGAAATTTTCGCGATACCGCGTTCCCAGAAGTGGAAACGAACGACTGACCTTTCGTTTTCGATACTCCTTTCGTTGCAACTTCCCGACAGCGAGAACGAAGGGTTAACGATGGAAAAATCATTCCGAGACGGTGTTGCGATAGATCGCCGGCGAGATACGATCTGTTTTCGAGATAATACGAGTAATTAGATGACAGTTGGGGTCGATAGCGTGGCTTGCTGATTAAATCCTGGATTGGTGAGCCGATCAGATGCTGCAACACACTGCTGTTATTCCTACTCTCAATAGACTCCCGGTTCGTACAATTTGTATCTTGTATGGCATACCACGTATCTCTTTGTAACGTTCGTGCGCAAGAAATTGCGAACCTCGACCGAATGAAAAAGGTTCGCTGAGGCACTTCACGGTAAATGACCAGGAAATTCGTTCATTTTTCGCGCGGCTAGTTCTCTCGAGGCTTGCCAACGATGGACGAGCTATGATTTATCGTCTCTCCATCGTTATACGTTATACGTTATTCGTTCGATTCAAACCGAAGCATACGATCGTAATTTTGATAGAGTATTAAGTATGCATTCGAACATCGCTTCGTGCAGTTCTCAAATGTATAGACGTCGCGTCTATAGCGACGGTGGCCCCTGGAAAGGATTTCATCGGCCTGAAAACAAGTTTCAAGGCTGTACGGATGCAAAAGGCGTTACCTATGCTTGAACTCTGAGTTGATACGCCACATGCACGTTCACTCGTGAATCCAGAGGAAATATTACGCCTAGATATATGTGTAAGCGGCCGGTACGTATCGGCTCCGATCTCGAGCTATACCTTCACGTATTGTACGTCGGTGTACCATGCCTGTGTTAAATTATCACGCTGACTCCTGTTACGTGTACGTACAAGATGATCCGGACAGAACCACCACGAGAGGCGGTAAAACAACCATTAAATACGTAGAAAATATTATTCCGCGAATCGTGATTACGGAGTAACGCTGCGCTAAGTTAAAAACAAAGTTGAAGAAATTTATGGCACGAATTATTCGTGTTCCTATGTGTAACGATACAAAAAGAGAGCTTCTCGTTCGCGGGTGATTTTTCAGGTGTTAACAGCGACGAGTAATGAATCAGGAAAGAAACACGATATCCCTTGCATTCCATCCATCGTTCGGGAACAAAAAAAAAAGAAATATCGTAATTGTGGTTTACCAGTTCAGATCGTAGGGACTTGGGTTCGGTTGAGCACACGTAAAAAGCTGCACGAACTTTTTTAGGGAGAATCGGTAACTTGACTTTTATCTGTTTTTACTCGATTCTACGATAGTATATCACAACAGGGGTCGATTTGCGAGGTTGTATTGACGCGAAACGAGTTGTAGGATGCATAAAAGCAACATATCGAACATCGAGACGATAGCCAGTCATCGTGCATCGGCGTGCATAAGCGTACATAAGCGTGCATCAACGTGCATCAGCGTGTTCGTATTTGCTTCGTTGTACACGCTCTCGACAAGGAGATACGTCCCTTCGATAGCGTTCTACGTGGAACGGGAGGGTCAGCCGAAGGCTTTCCAGACACGAGAAATCCCGCCCGAGATATATCGTTGACGTGCCCCCACGATCTGCCTTATACGTTGGCGAGTGATCTGCACGAGTTTTGCCGCGTTGCGACACATTTCTCGCGAAAGCCGTCTTTCCAGCGGCGACTGTTGATATGCAAAGGCAAATCGTGACCCGTCGCGTTGATTTCTTTCCCGACCAAAATATCTCCAGTCGTCCGTTCCTCGTTATTAACATTGGTACCCGAACTGACGCGTGCGTGTCGAGAATTTCAACGGGACAGTCGAGCGAGCATCGTTTTCGATCTCATTAGCGCACTGGACAGGCGCAGCACCTGAGAAACGCTCGGTGTGGAAAGGAAACGAAAAACTATCGTGCTCTTCAAATACGGTAATCGATAATGATTTTAACGCGCTTAAGCTCTGAGATACGACTTTCTCCGTGAACAAACTACGCGCTGGCAATTCGGTACATCGATTACGCTCTGTTCCGCTATGCTGTTTCTACATTTTGCGCACAACTATTTTTTTTCGTGATCTCGTTCAATTGCGAAGGTTATATCACGCACAAACAGACGCAGAACCACGAGAGATTCCGTTTACCGTGGAAGACTGAGATTTATGTTCCAAAGATACATCCGATAAAGCATACGTATAATCGTAATTACTTTCTCCGTTGGCCAGGCGTGCGCCCGGTGATTCGCAACCGGAAGGATGTTGAGTACGTTTTAAAGGTTGTTGTTATTCGTCGTGCGGTGAAAATTGCTCGTTCGCCGCTCTCGTACGATTTCCTCGTTTCGATCTCGTTATTATACAGATTCGTGACAGAAAGTTTAACCCACGAGATGGCCGATGCTCGCCATGCTCTTCTCCGTGTCGTTTCTTTCGTTGCTTCTGGCAAAATAAGTGATCGAGATATCGAGGCGTATGGAAAAGAAATCATACCTCTATCGGAACTGGAGGAAATCGAAAGAGGTCGCCGAAGCGCGCGTCTGACGTCGGGAAACCGAGTTAATTCCCCTTTCTACGAGTGGAAGGTCTACCGTGCGTGCTAACACGCCGGTTACGTGCCACGCGTGTTTCCTAATACTGTATACGGTTACCGTCAGATTTCCGTGGGAGTGTGCAGAATCGGTCCCACGGATCGATCAAGGTTTTACGTTACCGATCGCGGCCATTCGAGAAAGGAACGACCGTCCCTCTCTTTCTCTCGTTTCGCGCCTTTTTACCGTCTCCTCTATCGTGCCTATTGTCGACTGATTGCCACTGATAAGATCTTCCGACTCGCTACGTCTTTGAAACGTCGCGGTTGCTTTGTTTTTCATACACGATTTGCGCAATATTCGTGGGTAGCTATTAAGTGGATCTTACGATGTGTAACGCACCGATTTTTATGAAACTTCTCAAAGACAAATGTTCTATTCTACGCTGATCGAATAAATTCTTCTTGCGCAATGCGAGAGTGTAGAGAGTTTGACGTCAAGCAGGGTAATATCAGGGTAGGCACCATAGAAACGGAGATAAATAAAGATGAAGAAATTGGTACTTTATACTCGCGTTCAATGGAAGTTGTGAGATTAAAATGGTGCTTAGGTGATCCGGTTACTTTGAATTTTATGACGAAATTTCAACGTCCCTCAGAGACGGATCTCCGTGATGCAATCCTTTCGTTAAAAAGAAAAAAAAAAAAAAAGAAAAAAAAGACGAAACATGCAAGCCACTTACGCCTATTAAATTCGGCTTTGTTTTTATCAGGCTACGCCCAGTCGAGAAGTTGAAATGAAAAAGGACAAGGTTACTCGCGAGGAGGTCTAGAGACCAAAAGAGTCGAGATTCTATCGCTTCGTTGCTTAATACAAAAATTGTTGCCCGAGGGTGCCCGGAAACGAGACCGGTCTCCGGGTTCCATGAACGAAGGTCAAATATTCGAGCAAACCTTTTTTTCTCTGTCGATCTTTTATGCGTACGAATGATTTATCGAGGTCGTCAATGTCGACAGATATTTGCATCGCTAGCGAAAGGTAAGAGTGGTTGCATTTTAAACGTGACAAACGTAGGAATTCTTAGAACCAAGGAATTTAAGTATAGAAAAAAATTCCGTTCAGTATTCTTAGAAGATGTTGTCATTGAAAAAAACTGCAATAAGTTAGTCCAATCTAGTACAATGGTGTACTATAACGACGCTTACGAATTTACAAGGCAATTTTTTGCATAGTCTGCCCATAAATTCGTCTGGAGACATAGTTTCCCTCGACAAATAACACATTATGCAAATTAATTTCGCTATACAGATGAAATTTGTTTGTGCCGTGGTCGTAAATCAGCGAGACGCGAAAGGTGAAATATTCGTCACTGATAAATTGCAAGCTAAAGCACGATCCAAGTATTTTAGCGATAACACTTGTGTATCTTCGCCACGAATGAACGAATGAACGAATGAACGAATGAACGAATGTTGGAGGTACAATTACAAAATTCGAGCGAAGGTGTAGCGAAATCGACCAACGAGAGGCAACAGAATGTACAATCGCGTTATCAGGCCGGAACCTTCGCAGGAATGACAAAGGAAAGCGGCAAGGACGCTTCGAACTCCGGGTTCAAGATATTTTTAAGCGCCTCTGAAATCTCCGAGCGCGAGCACGTATGCTACCCTTTCTCTCTCAGCTGTTTACGAGGACTTTGAGGGAAAGGACAAGACGTCGACCTTGAAGCGCAGACTGCGCTCCTTTTTTTTTATCATCGAAGCAAAAATGGTGCGAAAGAAAGGAGGTGGTTGCGTGGTAGGGTAAAGTAGAACCTTGCGGGTGTTCATTCGGGTATTCGTACCTTTGAGAGGAACTTGATACACTAGCGAATCGACGATGGCTTTTATGGAGTTTTATGGAGTTTTATGGAGTCCCAAAAGAACTGGCTTCTTTAACAGGGAAACGCGTCGTTTCGCGTGAATTCCAAAATCGTAGGAATGCGAGGCGAATGGAACCAGTCGCGACGACGATGCGCATAGCTTGGATACTTTCGAACTAAGGCGAAGGATGACGAGACGGTCGTTCTCAAATATTTATAACGGCGCCAAGCGAACGATTAGGATGCCTCGAACCGTCCCGAACCGAAACGATTTTTCGCGACAGTGCTAAAAACGGTGATAACCTGTCGTTTTCAGCGTCGGAGCGAAAAACAAGTTATCGCAATTCGGTGGTCTTTGCTTTCCGCGAAGAAGAAAGAGCACGGAGTAGCGAAGGAAAAAAGAAAAAAGAAAAAAGAACGCGGCTGTGTACGCGGTTAAATCGCAATCACCCGACTACACGGTTGGATATCTCGGCTAAGAATCGCGCTGAATTCTTTTTCATGAATTCCTTAATTAATTAGATCATGCAACGCGAGCATCAGCTCGATGATCACACGCTGTCTACGCCGCGATGAAACTTTGTCTACGCGATGAAAGTAATCCCACAACCGAACAGTCGTCTATGCGGAACGATTGCATTTCATTTTTTGCCGTCTCGACAGCTAAGCTATGAAACTTTGCATTGCAACTCTTAGGTATCAGGAATACCTGAACGTACAACAAGTTGTCAGTAGTCGAATTGGAAACTTTCCAGAATTATCAACCCGTTAATGGTAAGGTATCGACCGTAACTGATCGAGATTCGTCAACTGTTAATTTCGAGACTCTCAAAGATAGATCGTCACGTTTGTTATCGAGAAGAAATCCTATCAGAAGGTTGTCCGATCGTTTCGGTAACATTGTTTTTAGTTACTTTCCGTTTTACTCGAAAATTACTGGTTACGTAATAGGGCATCGAATGGCTGTCGGTGATTATCCGTTCTTTACGTGTAACGCGAATCGATTCTACGGTGTGCCAATAATTACGGAGGCCAGCGAGGAAGAGTTAAACTGCAAGATCGCAACTGCGTTTCCTACGTGTTGGCACCAAACGATTCTTTGCTCCTTATGGCTCCTTATGGCCGGTCTTTAGTAGAGCTTGTAGCAACTCCTAGATTGCACAATTTTATTAATACCCTGCGACTCTAAGCAACCGGGCATTACTACCGAATTAAAATCTCTATTCGCGACGGGAATAATAATTTAAAGCCGCTAGAAAGTGAAATGTCTCGAAGACGATCCAATGGTAGCCCTCTGCTATTGTATTTATTGGGAGAAAATGATATATTCTTCACCTCGAGTTATGAGATTTAATAAAACCAATAAGAAACGTACCAAAGAAGTAGTTATGAAATAGAGAAGTCAAGACAGCATAAAGCTGTTACCTTTCTCTCTCTTTTTCTCTCTTTCTCTCTTGCTCTCTCTAAAATGCAAGTAAAAAAAACTGATACCGGATATTGACGACCTACATATAGGACAGCTTCTTGGTTTTGAGAGCGAGCCTTGAAGAAACTTGACCGAAGTGTTGCAACACTCAACTATTAGCATCCATATTAGAAACAGGAAAAAAGCAGGCGGCCCCGATTTTGCTAGGCAAAGTTTCTCATAACGAGGCGTCTCTGCGTAATCGAGCATCTATCACGCCGTTTTCGCTATCGTTGCCGACACACAAGCGTGCACGAACGCAAGCGTATGCGCGAAAGTGCCACGAGTAGTAGGATTTCGCTGGCTCTCGTGCCTTCGGAATCGTGGTGTTCCTTACTTCGGACACCAACCAACGAGTGAAACTTCGTTTCTCGACTATTTTCAGAACACGCGTCGTGTACATCGTTTGAATTAATCGAACGCATCAACGAACTATTGTTTCACCCGTTTGACCACAAACTCGCGACTCGGCTTCGTCAAAAATTATTCATAGACGTTACGGAAGACAGAAAGTTAACGCAACAGAGGACCGTGCGACGAGCGATTAATTTTCATGAGTAGGTTAGCCGGAATAATTGTACCAATGGCGTAACGTAATGACAAAACGTGGAGTACCTGGATAATTGTCGCGAGCAACTCGTTTCGATTTCGTTGGCGGATTTCGTGGTCGCTCGGATCGGAGAAAATAAAATACAAGCAGACACGACGAGGATGCCGTGCGAGTCGGCGAAGGAGAAGGTGAAACCTCGTTTCTCGATGTGCCGTGGCTTTTTCGAGGGCACGGAACGTAAATACAGGCGTGCGCGATCGCGACTGTCCTTAATACCCGTTTGATTTTGTTTCTCTCGCTTAATGCCTAGGAAATCGTGCACGATGACGTACGTAGATGCGCGTAGGCGAATTCAGCGCGAATTCGGCGACCGTGAAAGCGATGGAATTGATTATGCATGCAGAGTAGCGTATCAATTGCGCTCGATGAGTACAAGGATAGGAGGGATGAGCGAGAGAAGGGACACTTGGATACGAACGTTCGGATTTTACGATGCGCGATAACGAATCGGATGCTTCCAGAATTCGATAAATATTTGTAGCCTAAAGTGTGTTGCATCGGTGCAAGATCATGATAGGCATTTGCACATTTGCAAGGAGTGTAACGATTTTACCAAGGCGTATATGCACGTTGTTCACGACTGAAAGGTTAAACAACGCCCGATTGAAAAACAATGGCAAATAACGGTGTATGAAATCACGTGTCAATATCTCGTAAGACTAATGGAGCAGGCACATTACGCCACTCTGGTCGATTTCGAGATAACACGGAGACTATGCCGTTCCACTGAACAGGATCTCATTTACGACGTAGGTAGACAATTGTTCGGTATTAAATCATATCGGACAAGCTTCGACATCCCCGACGACGCATGATCGCGTGGGCGTTTCTTTGCGACGTAAAAAATACTTGACCTACGACATCGACAACCCTCGAGAACTCTCTTACTCGTTCAACTTCGGGTAGTAAACCGTCGTAAGTTGCGTTTAACGAGCCACGCATAGAACCTAACTCATCGCTTTCAGCTTCGTCTTATTTATTGCGAACCTGAGCGCCGGGCTTATTTTCGAAATCGAATCTCTTTTTATCGCACGGTACACGACGCAGGCGAAAGTTTCGTCTGGTCGATTGGAAACGTTTCTTCGAAATTTCTCGGATCAATCCTACTTTGATGCAACCAAACGTGTGATTCTTGAATCTCAAATGAAGTTTCCTTATTCGGTGGTAACAACGAGTAGGGGAAATTGTACGATGACGCGATGACAAAGTATCTTGAACATCTGACATTTTACAATCGATGACGTCCTGATACGTTTCGAGAGATAAAAAAAATGATACGAAGCAGGTACTTTAATCTCGGTTCTCCCGTAATTTAAGCTCAAGTTCAAGTTGGATTAAGGTCTGCCTTTTGTACACGAACGAATAGCAAAAGTAGCTATTTCGAGTGTCATAACAGGTAATAGGTTTGGTTATTTGTGATTCCAAATATGGATCCTTGTTAACCGATCGATCGGTCAAGAGCTCTTAAAAATGATAGCTGGTTTTGCACGTATTATTACGGTTCTTGGCTAACCATCTCCCCTGCGTATTGTTTCCAACGTTTTACGATGCGAACACAGACGTTACCGCTGCGCTTGTAATGGGTAACAAGGTGTGTTAATACCATCCGATGCTCTTAAGCTTAAGAAATTTACGAATGTATTTCATTCTCATGTTCGTTTACATAATTCGGTAAGATGTTTTATATTTATAGTTACTCGAAATCATGGTAAAACGTGCAATTAAATTCTTCTCGCTTTCATATCATTTGCTTTTAAATCAGTGGCACGAAAAACGAGCAACCAAAACAGGGACTTAACATGTGGCGTGACTGACAGTCTTGGATTCCGAATATCTTTGACGAATAATTCCCAGTTGTTGTTGTTGTTGCTGTCGTCGTCGTCGTCGTCGTACAGATAGCTATGGAACCAGTCGGCGGTCCGAGGATAATGGAGGCCGAGAAGTCGAGGAACTGATATCGGTGCATTGGCCACGGTAAATTCTCTGGGTAATTGGCGAGCAGCTCGGGCCACAACGCGGACATCGATGGATAACGTGGCGCGGAGAACGTAATAGGCAACACGGCGCGGTTCATGGCATAACCTATGTACGCCGCGGTAAATTCTCCTGGTAATTGCGAACAAGAGGCAGAGAGTGTGGGTGCTGATGGAATCCCGAGGGAAGGATAATGGCCAGAGAACGTTTTGCCGCGACACAAAGCAGCGAGCTTGCCGGTACTCAACCAGACAGACTCGTTCTCCACGCATGCTAACAAACGGAATTACAAGTTTGCGACATTACGATATCGGATATCCTCTGAGAATACTCTGTTCGTAGCAAAGTCCTATCGTCGTGAAACCTCACCTTTCCCGATGTAATACCGTGAAAAAAGTATAAACGTACACGTATGCGTGTAATATGCTCGACACGATGATCGCCGATGGGAGTGAGAAATAATTTTACGTGAAATCGCCGTTCGAGGCACACTGGTATACGGTTTACGTTATAACCGAGTTTCCTGACTTTTCAATAAACACGAGACGCTATGATTGGTCGCGTAACAGACGACAAGCATCGACGGCGAATTCTTCCAATAACTGGGAGGCAGATATGCAACGCGGGTGCACTTGGAATCTCGAAGAAAGGATAATAGCCGTGGAGCGTGTCCAGTCACGTTGAGTATCGTATTCTTCGGGTACTGAACGGGCACGTACTGCTCAAGGTATCGGTTTTAATACGCCGCGCGAACATAATTTAACCATCGGACTGTCGACGGATAAAATATCGTCGGCTGGCTTACACGAACGTTTGTAATCCAGCCTTTTAAAGGAACAGTACCGACAAATTAAAGTCACGGATACCTATACGGTCCGGTTAGAACGAAGATCCTGTTGGCAAAACGATCCGTTCACGCTGACACTGGCGGTACTAGCGAAATCGTCGCTTCTCCTTCCTTGGAAAATATATTATTAATTCGAGCAACCATTCGATGAAAAAGAAGCGGGCGGCTTGGGTTTGCTCGATACCGAAGAGAAACAACTCGAATTCCTGATAATTGGAACGATTAACGAGCAGGTTTCTCTTTTACTCGGAATGCTGTCACCCGAAAGTGATAGGAATACAATTTTCGTAAAACCCTCTGTACCGATTCGATCGACAAGAACCGTTACTTTCGATTAACAAGTTATTTTAAAAACTTCAAATTCAAATTTAAATTTAAATTTTCAAATTTTCAAATTTTTTAATTTAAATTTTCAAAGGGATTGACCCGTGTGGCGCGAGGCAAATAGAAGCAATTCGAAGCTATAATTCTGAACAAAGAAACGATCACGACCTTTTATCCCGAACGATAATGGAAAAGCTAAGTAGTCATGAGGTAATTTATATTATTTTTTTTTTCTTTTTTTTCTTTTTAGAATGTTACCGGCTCGAGAAGAGATTTCCTCGGGCCGCACCCTGCACCACCCAAACGTAATCTCGGTAATATTTCTACTCGAGTCCTTGACGCCGAGGTTGCGATTGGGGGCGGATAAATTACAGGGCGTAAACTGCATCCTGACAGTAAATTACTCGATAGCGGTAGACGATACCACGGAACGTGGCGCCTACGCGTGAAACCGCATCTACTTCCATGATCCTAGGACTCTCGATTCGCAGGATTCCTGCCAAGATGTCTCGACTGACCGCCACGATTCGTGTGTTTCCTCTTGTAAGTTAGTTTTTTCAGAGTTTCGCTTTCTTTGCTACACAGATGACCTTGGCTCGTTAACGAAATCTTGAATTTAATTCGTCGAGAAAGGTGACGCCTTAATTGCTCGAATAACTTTGTTTTCTCAATTCCTACCCACAGGGAGAAACCTATTCTAATTTGTCCGCGATTTATATCTGACGAGAACGAGCGTAAGCGTCGGAGGGGGATCGAATAAATTTGAATACTTGTTGCGGTAGGCACGTGGCCGTGCTCAGCTGTTTTCACGGATAACGTCTTCGTCATCCCGCGTAGCGGTGTATTTCGATCGAGAAAAAAAAGTATTGAAATCATCATCGAAGGTCGGATTCCACCGGATCTCTGCATTCTATTAACGCATTGTCGTTGCTGTATCTTTGCGGAGTCGAAGAGAAGGTTCACCGATGATCAACGCGATTAAATGGCGTGTAATCATTCTACTTGGTCGCGTCATCGCAATAAGATGACTCGATCTAACGATGCGATAAATATCGGGAATGGTGGTACTTTGGGTGTTTTCTCAGACTTTTTGAACGGCTTGTAGGAAGCACGATAGATTCTCTCGATGAACTTCGCGAATCGAACGTCGTTCTTATAATTTCTGTTAAAACATCAATTTCTTAACAGGTATAATTTAATATCGTTCCACGTATCAAAGTTCACAAGCGGCTAGAGCCAACGGCGGATGTACGTTACGGCGTGCGCGTTTCTTGTTAACCGATGGGAACAGATTTCTGATTCTATCCTCGGTCGCGGCGGGCGCCCGTTGTGCCGAGAGAGCACCTCCGGGGAATTATTTCGCAAAAGGATCGTTTCCACGGCGAGCCCATCAACCGTGTTACCGAAATGTACTACAACGCTGTTAACATTCCCCTTTGTTTGCATCTACGCCATCTCCGAGCCGAGTCGTTCCGTCCGTTTAATTCATAAATCGAATCTCTTCCGATACGATCGCCACGATTTACCGGGGCATGATCGATCCCTAGTTTCGTAACAGGTTCATTAGAGATCGCCAATCGGATTTGCGTTTGCGGAGCTTTTGTTTCTCTCGCGAGAACGCAAGCAGATGATTCGAGTAATTTTAAGAAATTTGTAAACAACGTTGTTACTCGATTGCAAGCGGTTTCTGTTGATTGTCCGTTTCGACGATCGACGCGGAGAAACTCTTGCAATCGAGCAACACGGTAGGTGGGTTTCGCATGCGAAACGACCGTTTTACGAAATCCTGCTACGGTGGTCGGAGACTTTAACGGAGGTACCTAGGTAAATCGATGAAAATTAACAGCTGGCTAAATTGGATTGAATTTGTCAGTGCTGGATTGCTACGTAATATTTCCAACGATCAAACTGGAAATCCCCAATGACCTAAATAGCGCCTAACCAAAATAACACGCAAGATGGAAAAGAATTAAAAAAGAAAAGAAAAATAGAAGAAATAAGGAAACCTATTTGCGTAGTGGTATTCCCTTAAGCAGATGTAAAAAATATTTTTAAAAATATCGAGTATTCCCGACGTCCCTCGACAAGAACCGCTAACGAGTAGCGGATTTTTTTCCAAAGCGGTCCAAGCGAATTACACCGATCTGGTTATTCTAGGAAGCATTTTAGAGCGTGTCACCGTATTTGGGGCTCGCGATCGAGAAGGGAACCGTCTCAAACACCGAAGAAAAAAGAGGTTCGCGCGCACCCTTGGGACACACCCTCGGGGACCAAAAGCACTTTGCTTGATTTCCGTGTGTACTAGTTATCCAACGACCCGAACATTACGTAAACTGACATTTTCGCGGCTAATGCGAACCAACCAACGAGCAAACTAACCAGTGAGTTACCAACTCTGACGGAGTTCACTGGCAGAGATGATGGTTTTTTTTTTTTAACTTTCCTTACGTAATTATCATCGAACAATGGATATTATATTTTTCAAAGGAAATGTCTAATAACAAGCAAACGAGTTCAAGATCTACCACCGATGAACTTTCAATATTATTATTTTATTTCTCTGGTTTTTTCTTTTAGTATCGTTCTCAAATATATTTTTTATCCAATTTTTGTTTGCCAAAGTTTACCCAGAAACAGGTGAAATATCACTTGTGCATTATATAACGTAAACTATTCAAGATATTTAAATACGAGTTTGCGTCGCGTTGCCGTTCACCGCTACATCTACGATCGGTTTTTCTCTTCGACCTTCGAGAGTGATTTAAAGACACCGGCGCGAAATGCGCTCCGCACGAATCGAACTTTTACACGAACAAACGCATAAGCTTTGTTGACAATCGTAAGACGAAGAGCAAAAAAGAGCGGCAAGAATGCCATTGGTTATAAAATCGGTGATGTAATAAAACAAAAATAAGAATTAATTATTTAACAAGAAGCAGAAATCAAATTTTGAATGTTGAATAATAATTAATAATAATAATTATTACATCACTGTATATAACTAAACGAGAAACTAATGATAGAAAAAAAAAAAAAGAAAATATTTAACACTTACCCACTCTCGACGTGACCGCCAACAGAAGCAACACGCTGTTCACGATGATCATCTTCGTTTCCTTGTGCTTGATCCTAGCTGCTCGATGAAATTATGTAGGAAACAAATTCCTGGATAAAAGTGACGATGCTGGAGCGGGCTATTCAAACGTCGAAAGATTCGCGCACATACGTGTAAAAATTTTCGCGAACGTGTGCGGGAATGAAAAATAAATTAACCGGTGAAACGGTGATATCGCGTGAAGCGGGCAACTCCGCGCGACGTTGTTGCTGCGGCGATTTCCTTTCGTTTTTCGTCGATTACGTTTTTACCGAGCTCGATCCCGGCCGAACGAACACCAGTGGTCTTTCGGGCACGTTTTTTTCGCTTAAGAATTCGGTAAAAACTGAACGAAAAAAAGAGGAAAGAAGGAGACAACGAGGGAGCAGCAGCTTCGATGTAGCGCCGTTCAAAGCTGCGAGAGCTCCATCGACGTCGCAAAACATATGCTACGGTCACGAAGAGAGAAAGGTGACTGGGTATACGCAAGGCGTGCTCAATACCTCCTGTCTTCTTGGCATAGTCACCTTTCTAGCAAAGCAGCAACAAAGAAGGGAGTGTTGGTACTATATCGCGTGGCCACCACCATTCTCGCGCTCGCGATCACCAAACGACCGATGGTGGTGGCTACGGTGGTGGTGGCACCGGTACACGGATCGGCCAACTTCCACCACCAAATCCGCCTTCCTTCGATCAGATTTTTCTGTTCCTCGTATCGGTAACCCTGAAACCATTCTCGGCTTACGTGACCGGCCAACGAGAGAAAAGCTCGACGTTGATCTCCGCGCTCTTTCTCCTGCAAACGAAATGCCGAGGGTTAATTCGGATTGTCTGAAAAGACACCGCTATAAAGTCGCATGAAATATTCATACCTTTCTTCACGTTCTCGAGGAATTTTGAGCGGGACATTATATTTCGGGATAAATGTAGTATGGTCGAGTCAGGAGATTCACGGTGAATCGAAAAACATAGTTCTTTCATGGAGACGAATCTCTAATGAAGAAACAAACATTAATAGTTTAATTGAAATACGGTTTGAAACGTAAAACTAATCAAACAAATGATAAATATATTTTTTCGACGAGTCAACGATTGATGGTTTGTATAAAAACTTTATTTTCTCGGCCATATAAAATCACCAATATTTGTTCAAATACATGTTATTTTGACGCAACAAGATTACACCGACGATCAGCTTCGAATTAATGAAAACTATGTTAACTTTAAAATATCCTTCTGTTAGAATTAAAAGTTAATGTTTGATACCGTAACAAACGCAATGCTATCGCGAATAACTTTGTTCGTAGCAATAGCGATTATTTTGCACAGTCCCGTATGTAATTAAATTCATAGGATGAAGAGTATGCAGGAAAGAAGAATCAAATTTATTCGCGTCAATAAATAGTAAGAATAACAGATGAACATTGAACACTTTTTACGTCGATCTTTCGTACCAAATAACAAATGGAATTAACAAGAAAATATTTCTCAGAAACGATTCTTTGTTCCTGCTGACTCTTCGAGTATCGAAATTAGCAATATGATAAAAAATATAACATTTCTCGTAACATATGTTATAACGCGTTACGTTACCGCGATAAAGAAATGCCATTGGTGGAATTACACAGTCCTTTTTAATCCTGTCTCCGATAATTACGAATATATCACATGATAATTATGAACGTATCACATATATATATATATATACATATATATATACATATATATATGTACATTATTTTCATTCCTTATATCGTGGAAACACAAATACGGCATCGAGTTTACCCTACGCGGATCATTTGCTTTTCCCTCGGGCGAACCAATATAAATGAACATAAACGACTAGACGTACTTGCGATATTGTCACAAGTAATTTCTTACTTCCTCTTAAAGATCTCCTGAGAGCGATCAAACTATACACGTATTCGCGAACGAACAAAAGTACGCAACATCTGTATGTATACATATACAACAAACACGTAAAACCTTGAAATACTTTCTACGTACTTGATTACAACTTACGAATAATCTGTGCCTCGAATACATAGAGAAACTACCAACGTACAGTGTTGTATACACATTGAGAAACCAATCAAAATTCTTTACGCAAACTTGCATTTATGGCGACGATAAACGTTAAGTAGAGACGAACACTGACTTTGTTTAATATTTACAAGGTCGATGTCGTTAATTACCGTTATTGAATTATAAAAATTAAAATATAAAAATAACCAAATTGTTATCAATAGCTCTCAGATAGTCCACGAAGTTGTAAGGTGCATTTCAGTTCTCGCGTTAAATGTAGATCCATCCCTGAGGCTGCTACTCAAGACGTAATCCGTACACAGTTACGGTTTTTTTTTTCTTTTTTTNTTTTTCAAAAAATTTTTGTTTTTTTTTTTTTTTTTTTTTTTTTTTTTTTTTTTTTTTTTTTTTTTTTTTTTTTTTTTTTTTTTTTGTTTTGTTTTGTTTTATTAATAACTATGAAACGATTTGTATGTACATCAATTGAATACGGCAATATACACAACGACTGTTGTATGCCGTGACTCGATTCGGATTCGAATTCGAATAATATTACAAGATATTCCATACTTTGTACAAAATTCATTTTGCAAATACATACATAAAAGCGCAGAGTATCGCCATTCATCGAGAATGAAAGACCTTCTTGATTTGCTGCCCGACAACCACTGAGACACAGTGGATTCTCACTTACAACGATGTAAGCGTTTCCTATACATTTATAATAGCCTCTAGCGCGCGCACGCGGCCGTAATTAGCAATATGCGCCACTATTTATTCGAAATATTCGAGGCTATATATAAGATGCCCGTTTCAAGGGTAGATAATTGCGTAACTGATAAAATATCCTGTATAATTCTAATTACTAACTAATTCAATTTGCCTATACTTCTTGCGCAAGTTGCTTACAGAGTCTTTGAACAAAACAGGGTCAAGCCTCATATTGGATCGTAATAAGGGCATATACCCGAAAACGGCTACAAACGTGTTCATGCATGTTTGCCGTTGTATAAAGTGATCTGGATCATTCCACGGGGATCTGAAAATTCTACGTGTCAAATAAGAGAATAAATGGATGGCGTCACTCGTCGATACGATATTCTGCTACGCAGGTATAACGACAGTTTTTTTTCGATAGTATATTACCATATACTTATCAACAGAGACGAAGATGAAATAGATTTTTTTTCAAATCGGAAAAAAATTGAAGTACACGAAAGAAATGAAGAAAAAGGAAAAAAAAGAAACACTTACCATAAATGAGGCAGCAACGTAAACCCCATTTAAAATGGCGACAGAATGTATAGGATAACAGATGCACGATAAATTCATAATGAAATACGCGACACTTTTCCAATCAACTATATCACTGATAAAACTTCAAACTGTTTTTTTTTCTTTTTTTTTGTGGAGCACATGCAAAGCGAAACAAACACGAATATTTTATAAACTGAACAATGAATTAAACGAACGCGCACGGTGGTGCGATTTCATGGCGAAAACTTCGAAATAATGATCAGCCAATCAGAATTTGACCATTACGGAACAATCGATATCATGAAACATCGATTACGCGATCTATGATTTCATTAGTCAATTTTAAATTATCGAAATTTTAACGTTCTTCGGTTTAAAAGATAGCTATCAGTGCGTGCAGTTGTTAATGTTGCGAAACATTGTGTTTACTGTAGAAAAAGTAAAAAATTGGCGAATCGTTTGGAAATAACCGAAGAGACGAAAATAGTTGGCACCAAAATCAGACAGAAAATCATATTTACCTGCGCAGCAGTTTAATAAAGGTACGTGATACATACCTGATTCCAGCTATTGTGGTATCTTTATACAATTTCCGTTGAGTTACTTTAATAGGTGGTCTTCGCGTAACATGACTTACTAAAAAATTCATAAGTATGTCCTCGCAATTTTGCGATTGCTCGACAGTCTTGTGAAGTGTCGAACTTAATAATTCGGTATACAACGTATTATAATAACGATGATAAAAGGCGGCACCAGTTAGAATTATACTATAGTCATTTGTCCATTTACTTGTATAGCCCCACGAACGCTTTGTGATAGAAAGAAAAAAAAAAAAAGAAAAAAAAAAAAAAAAAAAAAAAAAAAAAAAAAAAACAAGAAAAAAAAAAGAAA
>SMSQ01025964.1:64715-91717 GCA_019453375.1 Ctenoplectra terminalis
AAAAAAAAAAAAAAAAAAAAAAAAAAAAAAAAAAAAAAAAGAAAAAAGAAGAAAAACGAGTATAAAAAATGTATTGTACGTATCAGAGGAAGAAACGAGTAGCGAGTAGAATAGTAAAATTACTTTAGAATCATCCCAATAATGTGATCTTGCTGGATAACCAACTATTCGGTCAGGAAACGATCGCCAAATGGTAAAAGCGAAATCAATTTCATCTGTATTGAGTGTGGCATCTTCGTCTAGAGATAATATGGCACTAGTTTTGATTAATGGGTGAGGAAAGAAACGTTGGGATATACCATCGACCGTAACAACATGTATCGACGCTTTGATCCCTTGCCATCGTGGTCTCCTTGGTAACGGAATGTCCGAGTTCCACATTAGAATAATCTAGAGTAGAATATTGTTCATTCGTGTCAATGACAAATAAAAAAAAAAAAAGTAAGATTTATTGACGAGATAAACTCACCTTATCTAGGTATTTGCTTTTCGCGAGACTTTTAAGCAAACGATATAGAACAGCGGTAGATCCCAACTGCGAGTAAATGATGGCAGTGAAGGTATTACCTGGATTACTTTTTGAAAATGGAAGTTCTTGCTGACTATCAGCAAACTGCGGTAATATTGTTAACGCCCCAGGACTAGTATTCCAAACAAGCTTTTCTCTTGTACCTTCCCAAGGTAGACGCTCGCGAATATTCTACGAATTTAATTCAATGTTACGAAACGAAAATCGTCTTCTTGTTATACGTTTGGTGTCGCTTTATGATATTACCTCGAACACTGTAAATACAATTTTTTCAATCGACGAAAAGTATCGTTCCCAAAGAAATTGCGTCTGTTGCCGTAATTTAAGGATTTGTACGTTGGACACAGACCGTACTATATCTGGAATCTACAATAATGTTTACCTGTAGTTCAACTTTATCACACTTTTAATAACAAGTTTTAGTTTAATTTAATTTACTTGAAGTAACAGTCTTTCGTCAGAAAATATAACAGCTTGTGTCCAATCAATTCTTTCGTGAAAAGGAAGTGCCCAGCCATTACTTAAAATAACTGGAATGCATCCAGCTCTTAAAGCTTCTAAAAATCGAAAACTACCGAGTCTTCTTCCTCTTGGTACGAGACAAAAGGTAGCATTCATTAGTAAAATTTCATAATCGTACCTGAAACAACGAATTAACCGTTAGGTTTGATTTTTTTTTAAATCCGAGCAGTTGTTTGTTAGGATATGTCTTCTTAATACTGACGTATCATATTCCTGATTATCTTGTTGACAGTGTTCATCTTGTAACTCTCTCCATGCTTTACCATGGCGGCAAGTTGTGACAAACACCAAGTCTTTGCCATTATGTAAATGATAGAGAGCATTCCTAGTTTCAGAACCTATGCCATGGACGTATCTTTTTCCCTTGAAAGCTGCAACGTATTTTTTATTGCTAGGAAAATTATTTTCTAAAGCTTGACCCGGTTCTCCGCCGCGTTCTGCATGTTGTTTTCCAAATAATGGTATAGATATATCAAACTCTGGTCTATGCCTAGAGATAGACATACTGGCTTTTGCGAGCATAGCGTATCCCAAATCAAAGGCTAACGACTCTTCTGCATAATCGGGCCACGTTCCAGAATATAAATTAAATACCAAATGATTTCTGCCATTATTCCAATATGGTAAACGCATCAATTTTGAAGGAAGATTATGCACAAATTCTGTCGACAACGGATCTCTGTCTAACGTATCAAGGGCTAATACAAATATACATGCTCGATTTGGATCCGATGTATAATATCTTGATTCCGTAATAACATTTAATATTTTTTGGTATAGCGGACTTATCACATCTTCAACTGGATACACGTACACCGTAAACCCTTGCTTGCATCTAGTAAAGTCGAAACAAGTCTCCATACGGCATTGCCTTGTACGTTGAGACATAAGTGGGTTTCCGTTTGATGTTCTTAAATCCTTGTCGTATAACTCTTCGTTTAGACTTAAATATGAAGGCAATCGCTCGTAAGGCAACTGAGATCTGCCTGCCCAATTTTCACTTTTTAATCGGTAACCACCGAAATAACAATAACCAAGAAACGCACATGTTACAAATAATAATAAATAGCGCTTCTTGGCTTGCATTTTTAATGCAATCAGGTTATACTCCGATATACACTGATTTTAAACATTATTTTTCACACGTATTATAGTGGATTTAATATTACTTCAATTTTATAAATACACAAATCAAAAGTTACTCCAAAATGGAATTGATTTCATTCTTAAAGATTGCTGAAACAGATAAAAAAAGAAGAAAAAAAATAAAAACATTTTCAGACGTACGCGTAATAACATTTGTGGAAAAAGCATCGATAGAAACGTGTGTTTAGTTACCTTCGAATTTATAAGATTCGGTATTGGTTATTGACAGTAACGTTTCGATAAATCTGGTTATTATAAAATACATGGTAAAAGACGTATTACTTCCACTGAAACGTCAGTTCTATATTTATGTTTATATATTATATTATGATTTACAAAATGTCGAGTCTAAATGACAGATCGTAAACGTCGATGGACGCTGCCGTGAGTTATAACCTATATGTGAATTATTGTTCTACTATTAATGTTGCACACAAGAGCGACAACGTCGAAAATACCAAAGTTGAAGTTCGATAAAACAGGGATAAACAGTGGATCATATTTTTTTTCCGACAATCTATTTATCTCGTTAGAACCGCACAGTGAATTTTTTTTCTTAGGTTAGTTCTGACGTACATACAATTCGTAGAACTCGCCGGCGTTATTACGCCCATTCGCATTTTCGGTCGGCGTCACTACACACGCGTGACATCGATCGGAAAACGTCTTCAAGTGCAAAATCATTGCACGCAGCGCATTAAATAATTGGTTTAAAAAGCAACGCGAGTTATGCAATGACGTTGGAACGATTCGACTGGCAAATCGCTTATTGGTTACTTCGTGCCGAGATCTCCACAATGTTTGATTGTGTGCGCAGCACTACGAACTACACTTCTACGAATCTAAGCAAAATTGCTGATCAAGGTTATCCTGCTACCTAGCGGTCAGCCGATAAACCTCCCGAGCCGTTTCACCCGCTTCGATTAAATTTATTAAAAGCACATTTTTTTTTATTCCAAATCAATACTTTTTATGGCAGACACACGGCTTACCGCGAAGCTTATAGGGTATCAATTAGAGTGAGGGTTGTTATGTTACACGGGGTGTTTGTTAAAGCGAACGTGAGAAAATAATAGGTGTAAAATTTTTTATAATAAAAAAAGCTTACCCAATGTTGTACGTCCCTTAAATTATGTTCCAAGCATTGAACGATTTTTTGGTGTAATTTTTTTTTAATCAATCGATCATAACTTTTTTGAAAATATTAAAATGTTCTTCGCACCGCTTCTACGTTTCTACATCACTCGTTCAAGTGATTTAACAAACTGTGTTTCCAAGTCGGATATTACTCCACAAATATGCAGCAGCGAAGATTTTACCTTGATCGTTGACTCTTGCGATCGTTTTTTCCGAGTACGCATATCATTAGTGTATACTCTCCGCATATAAATATTGGAATTCGCGTCCATCTGCGACGGATATTGTGTAATCTCTCGATGTAAATGTGTATGTTTAATAGCATGATTATTTATAGTAATATATCACGTGCCACTCTCATCATATTTAATGACTCATACACGTGAATATCTGTTTCGATTCATATTTTTTTATTAACCTTGACGATTTTTTTTTTAATACACTAACTGTGCAACTAATTGTTAACAATTGAATTAACACATTATTTTTACATAATAAAAGGCTTTTAAAAAAACTAAAAAAAATACATTTTTATACATTTCTGTACATTAAGAAAATAATAAACATATTTGGTATATTTAAAGGTAAAGAATAATTTTAATACAAAAATAAATTTTACGTTTAATTTTTAAGTACGATACAATCTAAAGCTTCGTTTCTTTTTCCATTAACGTTACATTCCGTTTCTGGTTCGCCGTCATAAATTTTAAGAGGTCTCGATTTGCGTTTTCCGTGCCTATTTCTAGTATCACGATTTATTCTTAATTTTCTTCCCGCTACGGTTGGCAATTCCCTCATCCTGGTCAAGTATTCTGCTGCAATTTGGGCACTCTCCATCTTAACCATTGCAGCCCTAAAAATATAATTTTAAACTTTACGTTTCGTTTCGTACGGGACATCGTCGAATAATTTTTACGTATCATCCTTATACGGAAGAATAAAACAAGTACCTAGAATCCTTGGAATATGGATTCAACTTTTTAATAGACAGACAACCCGGAATAGCTGCCTTCAGTTCTTCGAGCGTTGTTCCGCATTTAATGTTCGATATAAAAAGGCTATTTAAAATTGCAACATATTTGATTACTAGTACTTAATATATTAATCGATAAAAACATAAAATGTACTTACTGTCTTGTTACTTTGGTATCTCGTTTTACCGCGGGTATAACAATTTTTTTTCTTGGTACGACTAATTTTCTTTTGTTTTTTATTACCGCAGGTGCAACAACTATATGCTTTCCGTTAATTTTTGTGTCCTTTGTCGCTTTTAAGTTTCTTATCTTATCTTTTTTATTGCGAAATATCACATAGCAATATCTGCTAAATCGTCGAAGAAGATTTACTTTGAAATTGCCAGTAAATAATTTTGCCACATCTTCTTCGTCTCGTATAGTATGGGGCAAACGAACATATAGAGCTCTTTCCTTCTCTTCTCGTCGTCGCTGAATCCTCTTTCCGATTTTCATCTTAATTAATTTTTTAATACATTTATACTTATCGATTTGTAAAGAAATTAAATATATTTACAATAGGAATAACCACGCATTGATGGGACGTTAGGTTATATTTATATTTGGCACGTGATATTTAGAAAAAACTATATAAACATAAGATTCGTGCACTGTTGCACGTGCGTAAACGGAACTGTTGGTACGATCAAGTTTTCACAAGGAAAGGTCAAAGAGGACAAATTCTAAAAAATGTTTATAATACCGAGTTAACGGTTACTTAACCAATTGGCATTCGGTTCTTTCAGTTTGAAAAATAATGATTGGCTCGTGGAACACGGTATGTTCTGTTGGAAGTATGCGAAAGCATGAAAGCGACATCTACTCGCTATTCTGAACTAGTAAAAACGCAAGAAGTCACAGATGGCCGTCTCAAATCAACAACCGGTACAGTAAACGAGTAAAGTGACGCGATTATGTACGCAAAACAATCGCGTCAGACGCGCAAAACGTCGTGAAACATGTAAGAAGTTGTTGTCTTAAGTGCAATCGAGTTGAATTTTACGTTTCTTTTTGTTCCGAAACTCCGCCGACCAACGGTGAAAGCAAAACTTGGCTCGATCCGCGGCTGCTTTTACCAATTGGTTTTATCGTCGGTGACGTACGGTTTTGAACCACCGAGGCCAAACACGAATTCCTGTTCGAGGATGAGCGCGAACAATGTCCAAGCTCTTTTCGCGTGTTCTAGATGCTTTTCGAGGCATCCTTTCGAGGAACTTTCCCCGGGACAACAACTGTGCAAGGTACCGCTTTGGATTTTTATGTTTTTCCCCGAACTTCGTTGCGCTGTTACCGATTATTTTGAAGCGTCACTTTTCCTGTTTCCGAGATACGATGCTAAGAATAGAACTTTTAATTCAAATCTCTATTTCCCGTACAATTGATCTTATTTTGTATCGATCGGAACTTATTAAAATATCAGTCGGATCAAAATTTAGCTATGCACGTAGATCTGTTTTTTAACGTTCAAATTTAAGAAAGGTCTTTCATATGCTTCGCCAAGTAAGATAATTACCGTTTTAACCAATCGTTTCCTTTCGAATATATCCAATTTGATTTTTGGTTTTAACAAATATTTTTTTCTTACAGTATTGTGTGTTTTGTGCAAAAGCTTGAATAACGTGTAAACATTAAAACTGGTTAAATGTAAATATACGCAGTATAAATTTTTCACTTACGCTTCTTTTTAATATATTTTTACTATATTGTGTTGTTTATTTAGGAATGCAGAGGTGCATTTCCTGTGGTGAAATGTACATATTGTAGGTCAGAATTTCAACAAACAATGTAAGCATCGCATATATATATATATATATATATATGTATATCGTTTCGCGCTTAGAATAATTTATCAGATACGTTCTGAAACAGTTCTGTTTTATGTTTCATAGAAAGGGTAATACGAGCACTATATGTAAAAAATGTGAACAAAACGTGAAAGCTTATGGTAAGCCATCGGCCTGTGAATATTGCAATACCATAGCTGCATTTATTGGCAGTAAATGTCAAAGATGTACGAATTCTGAAAAACGTTACGGGCCACCGGTAACTTGTGAACAATGCAAACAGAAGTGTGCCTTTGACAGACAGGACGAAGACAAGAAGGTATTACGATAAAATAAACGTCTGTTTACATGTACGATAAATATTAATATTTTGATTAAAGGTTGATGGGAAATTACTATGTTGGTTGTGTACATTGTCGTACAAACGTGCATTGGCAAAAACAAAGCAGTCCGATGCTGAGAGGAGGGCACATTTGAAATTGGCGCAACAACGAGCAGCAAAGCACAAAGAACAAAAGTAATTATCCGTATACGTAATGTCACAAGGTAACTTTGTGCTTACCGATTTCAATTGTGTTCGTCATAGTTTTAATATTTCTTCGGTCGTAAGACAACCTGGTAATGTTCGATGTGTAAGCGTTTCGACCGAATTCGTGGTCATTTTGTTTATTTTGCTTCAGATTGAAAAGTCACAATAAAAGACCTCACAGAGTTGATGTTACGAAGCTACCGCCTCAGTCGGAAGGTGCAGACACAAATGGCCCGACGCCGGTGAAAGCAGCCCGAATGGTTGGCGTGCACGACCCACATGATCCCAACAGTTCGGATCATGTAGTCGCGGTTACGCAACTCAAAGAAAAGATAGCCCATCTCCAGAAACAAATATCCATTAAAGATGGGCAGTTACTTGCTAAGGATAGACAGGTATGTATGTTCCTAACAGAAAGAACTCTGAAATGTATTCAAGCAGAGCAACGCTGATTCAGTTGTAATTATTTGTGTTTACAGATTACAGAATTGAAAGCAAAAAACTTCACGTCGGAAACAGAACTGCGTAACAAGATGAAAGCAACGGAAAAGGAGTACGAAGCCAAAATATCGACGATGCAACTCAAGATCTCCAGTTTGCTGAAAGAAGTTGCTTCTCTATCGAAGAGTTCTAAGCGGGGCGACAGAGTAGCTGCCACGAAATCAGAAGCTGGGACCAACAGCGGAAGTGGAACAGACAGTCCTGTACCTTGATAAGGTAGGACATTTCACGTCTTCATTATTCTTTGTCAATTAATGTTCAATTGATCGTATTCTATATTTACATTTTAATTTGATGACACAACATATTTATTATAATAAAATGTTGTAATTGAGTATATATTTAACGTTTGGAATGGTACTTTGTTTGTGATTTAGCGTTTATGGCTTCTTAATATTTTATTTCTGATAAGAGCCTAACGTTATCAGGATTCCATTTTTTGCGCTTTTAGTTGTGATCTATTATTTCTTAATACGTGTATAAGAATGTATTATTTTCGCTACCTCGTTCCTATATTTTCATACGATGTTGCATTCTGTTGGAGTGACTTTTTACGATACAAAGCTCATCGTTTCTTTTTTCACCCTCGAAATATTTTAATGCTGTCTTTATTTTGCGACAAAAGTTACGCGTTTCAATTGGTTTCATATTATAATTCGGTAATTTGTTATCCAGAGTATTATTTTTTTTTTTTTTTGTTTTTTCTTTGTTCCTTATCGTTGCTTAAATATTTTGAATACGAAACTCATAGCATCGTTTATAATTTGTGTTTGCGTTTTTCGCGATTATGTAAGGTAGCACGAAGTAAATATGTTTTTTGTTGCGTGACTTCTAAACAATGTCTTTTCTAGATTTAAAAAAAAAAAAAAAAAAAAATAGTAATTTTTCTGGGAGATGAAAGACATATCTTAAAATTGTTTTCAGGGACTTGGTTAGCTGTGACAGCATACTCAAATGTCCATACCCGCATAAATCATGTGGTACATTATATATATATATAGCTAATTGTTTCCATTAACAAGGCAAAATCTGTATTATTTTTCTAATTAATATAGGAATGTATATTATCTTCGACGTGTACACGGAAAATCTTTCGCGTTCTTCTAACGGGGGATGATGATGATGATGATGATGATGATGCAAGTGCAAAAGAAAAAAAAATGTTATTCGTAAGTTAGGTAGCTTTCCTCATTTTGTTCCGTTTCACCACCATTTCGCGGACGCGAGTTTCTGCGATTCGATGTCGCGATGAATTTGTTTATGCGTTGAAAAAACCGCAGTTACTCGAATTGTACAATAAAGAATCGGAAATCGTATTCGATTCTATGGAAATGATTTTTAAACTTTACGATCGAAATTGATACTTGCGAGATACGAACAGTTATATGCAGACACATACACACATACACACACGATAATTGAGGAATAGTGCTGCTGTAACATTTTCCTATTTATAACGATGAAGATGTAACGACGATGAACCAGGATATGGTGATTGTAGATCAATTTACAATAAAAGGATAAAAACGATATACCTCGCCTTATAAGTTGAAACATATCCTTGGACTTCCTTCCTGTTAGAAGGATTCGTCTTTCTATTCGATCGTCGTTTCACGCGATAGCTCAGATTGACCGAAAACGACGAACGACTTTTAATTTTAAGGAGAGGTAACGTGAATGATTGAAGTTAGAACTTATGATTAGAGAGAAAGGTGTGAATGATAGGTAGTGATATGTGCATATAAATATCCAACAGCCATATATTTATTCTTTATTTTAAGAAACAAATGCTAATTGAGCATTACCTATTCAATAATTGTAATGATAATAAATGCGTAACAATTTACTATATACGAAGTGTAAGGATAATTAACATTTAATTTATAGTCGTTTAAATACGTACGAGCGTGTACACGTGTGTACAGTACAGTTGGAGTTATCGTTTAATTATTCCGAGATGGTAAGAACTAAATATTGCTTGTTTGTTGTCGAGGCGGTTAATCGCTTGATTCCTCCGATTATCTACTTTCAGCATATTTACACGATCTTCTTTGTTTTCCATTCTCTACACCGTTTTTTCGTCTTCTGTTTCTGTTTTTTTCGCAACTTAAATCTTACGTGCTAGGTTCATTTCTCTCTTTCTTTCTTTCTCTCTCTCTCTCTCTCTCTCTCTCTCTTTTTCGTTCTCCCGTTTGTTCGTCCATTCATCGTTCGTTCGTTCGTTTTCATTCGCACTATCTTTCTTGTTCTCTCTCTCTCTCTCTCTCTCTCTCTGTCGTTCATATCTTCACTCCGTTATTTATAATAATGCGTTTAATGCAGGCAAGGTAGGAAATCGAGGCAATGTACAGAATGACAATCGATAAAACGTCACTGGAAACCATTTCCGGAACTTCGATATTGTACTTTGAGCATGTAAAAAAATATACGTGACGTTGATTGATTCGGTTAATTAACACTTTTGCGATCGGTGAAGTTGAATAACGTCATTTAAGTTTCACGTATGTAGTTCTAGCAAGTCCGATCTCTGCGCATCTTTGTTTACGTATTATGCTAGCAGTTCTGAATTTTTAACAAAGACTATTCAACGGGTAGTTGTACGGTCGCAAAAGTATTAAAAGTGATGAATGGAATGTACCATCTTTGCTATGTTTGACGAGTGTAAAATGAATCGTGTGTCGTATCGAACGAATGTAGAATGTCTGTTCACGCAGGTTTTCGTTTCCAATGTCGTTTTCGGGGCATAGAATACATGCAGGCCTAAATTTACTACCGATAGTCAACATCGTAGAATCGATCAGTCCGTGTATTTTCTACGATCTTGACGCGATCATGGTAGTCTTCAGCGTCCTGCGCGTGTCTCGGATTTACCAATAGATCGCTAGTATAGCGTACACATCGTATTAGAAAATTTTCATTTGGCCTAGACATTCGGTAGGATGCTCGAGTTTTCCACATTGCCTGTTAACGTATGTATTTGCAAAAATCAGCGTAAAGGCCTTGCGAATCGTACCATTTTTCAATTGATTTTTTTTCTCTTTTTTCCTTTTTTTTTTTTTTCTTTTTTTTCCTTTTTTTTTTTTTTCTTTTTTTTCCTTTTTTTTTTTTTTCTTTTCCTGTGATAGGTACGTATAAACGCAGATTCGCCGAAATGAAATTAACTTTAAAGCTGCCTTAAACTTATGACGCGTCGAAGTATCGTTTCCCGGTAGATATTGTATGTTTAAAAGGTCCCTTTTCACTTAAAGAGGACAGTAAAACGGAAGAAACGAACTAAACGATCAGTTCCAAAAATCTTACAACGAGCACCATGATATTTGCAGGAACCATAGAACTTGTCACGTACCAAGCTAAAACGGATAGATGATGGATAGATTGCAATTAGTGGACGCGAAACCTTTGGATTCTCTGTTATTTTAAAGTTCACGCGAATTGCGTGACGATTTTTTTTTTTTTATTTTTTTTTATTTTTATTTTTATTTTTTTTTATCGGAACCGAGGCATTAAGAAAGTAAGTTAGGAATACTAATTGTCGTTGGACGCGCTCTGTGCTTCTTGCAATTGTTTCTTTGTTTTTCTTCCTGTTTATCCGGATCTTTCACCCTTGGAATCGTATCGCGATGCACGTAGCTTCTTTAGAATTTTCTTGTAGATGATTGATAACCGTGCGTATATCAGTCTGCGATACATCGTAAGGTGATATCGTTATCGATTGGTGATTCTAGCGTCACCTCGTTTCTGCTTGTTGCTTAAAAATTGATTCAGGTGACGCGTGAATCATCATTGATTACGACTTTAATCGATTCGCATCTAATGGTAGGCTGCGCTTTCTCAGTGACTTCGACTGTCAACGATTCGGCACTTAAAAATTAGTGGAAGTACGAGCCACGAAATTTTCTTCGAAACCACAATGAAAGATACGAAATAGAAAGAAAAAGAAAAAGAAAAAGAAAAAGGAAAAGAAAAAGAATCAGTGGTGGCCATTGTCACGAGTCTGATTAGTTCGTTGGAAAATTTTTCGGCGAATTTCTCTCGTCGATCGTTCAATAATGAATAATCCGTTGAACGATCGATCCTGGTGATCAGTATTATTAATATTATTATTAATATTAATTGCTTTCTTGTTCTCGATAAAAAAAGACTTAAAATATTTTTTGCCGATTACGAAACGCTCTAAAACTGTACTCCGAGTAATTTTACGTACACCTAGAAAGATACAATGCTTTACGTGCTAAACGTTTACGTTAAATCGAAGCGCAAATCGAAAGGTCGAAGAAAGGCTCAGGCGGATTTTGTAATTATACACGAAAAATGAATCACGAGACGCAGCCGTATGTTAGTTTTTTGACTAGATTTTCCTCCTTCGTGTGATTATGATTTCTGCGAATTTCTCTACCCGATGTTCCCGTGTTAGTGTGCGCTTTCGACTTGTTCCCAATGAAAATCACGCCTGAGTCTTCACCCCGATTAATAGATTATTTTGTACACCGGACACCGTGAGTCGACAGCTTTTCTCGACACTTGACGAATTAATGCCTTTTCTTCTGAATACTGCGTTTCCAGCGCGCATATCCCACCGATTCTAGTTATACTTTCGACGATACGAAATTAATAAGCATTTTTAAACGTAATCAGGTTACGTCACAACGAGTAAACAAGTTTTGTGCGCGATCGCGATAAGACGGGAAAGATAAGACGTTCCTTCATCGAACGATCAACCGTTCAACCGTTCAACCGTTCAGCTGTGATGATTTGAAATCGACGATTCCCGATTATCGTTTCACTGCAATTGGCGTTTGCGGTCGACGATGAAAAAAACTGTATATTTGAAAAACCGATCGATCGAAACGAGAAGAATAGCGTCGCGAAAAGGGCGAATCGAAGGGTGTGAGGGATTGAGACCGAATAGAAGAGAAAAAAAAGAAAAGTAAAAAAAACAGATTCGTTCGCGTGGACCGAGAGACTATGCTTTCCGTTTCGAAAATTCCACGACAAAAGGACGCCTAAAAAATATATATATTTTTATATATATGTATATGTTATGTATATGAACGTGTATAAATATAGATATAGATACTCGATCACCGAAAGCTTTTTTTTTTTTTCTTCTTGTTTTAACGTTACTACAGTACGCGTGTAATAAATTACCTAACTTCTGAAAAGGTTTCGTCCTATTAAAAGGATTACCGTAGAGCGCAGCCTACCGTGCTTCTCGCCAAATAACGACGATTTTACATATACATATATAAAGGTATTCATAAATTAGAGCTCCTTATATTATTACCTTTTTAAATTATCGAATAATTATTAGTAATGTTAGTATATACAGGTACAGGTCTCGTATAGTTGCAGTCGTGTCGTCACTGGTTGTTCGATCATCGCGTCTGTCGCTTTTGTTCCTCGCGCGCTTGTTTTCGAATACATATGCTGGCGGGTGCCGACAAAATCCGCCGTCTTTCATTTTCAACCGCCTAAGCTGAAACGCGTAGAAAATGGTACCGTGATACCGCGAGGAAGAAATGCATTTCATCGGAAATGCACGTTGTCGCGTTAAGCAACGGGTAACGGGTAACGGGTAACGGGTAACGGGTAACGGGTAACGGGTAACAGGAATCCAACTTTTTCACGACTCGTTGGAGTTCCGAAAAAAAAAGTTAGATCCGCATACCTTTCAATATCCTAAGCACTCGAAGGTGTGTACAATGATTTCGTAATAAAAATTTCGTGTGAATTACGTTCCCGTCGCGTAAACGCGCATTACGCTTCAGGAATAGATATTGCTTGTTGGACAGAGTTTGTCGTTTAGCCGAACGATGGAAGTATTTGTGGAAGTATTTTTAGCGATTTGTATACGAATAGAAAAAGTAACGGCCATTGTGTACCGCGTTAGTACGGTACCTTTTCTAAGCATCGCTTTAGGATAGACCGTGGAAGGATAATCGAGAAGCTCGGACGACTTTGGTACTCGCTTTCTCTTGATTCTATTCGAAAATGGCAGCGTGTGACGACTCGAGACATATTAATCCTATCGTTCGTTTCGTCCCTCTTATTCATTTGTTTCATGTTTCATGTTTCACTTTTCACTTTTCACGTTTCACGTTTCACGTTTTACANAACGGGTAACGGGTAACGGGTAACGGGTAACGGGTAACAGGAATCCAACTTTTTCACGACTCGTTGGAGTTCCGAAAAAAAAAGTTAGATCCGCATACCTTTCAATATCCTAAGCACTCGAAGGTGTGTACAATGATTTCGTAATAAAAATTTCGTGTGAATTACGTTCCCGTCGCGTAAACGCGCATTACGCTTCAGGAATAGATATTGCTTGTTGGACAGAGTTTGTCGTTTAGCCGAACGATGGAAGTATTTGTGGAAGTATTTTTAGCGATTTGTATACGAATAGAAAAAGTAACGGCCATTGTGTACCGCGTTAGTACGGTACCTTTTCTAAGCATCGCTTTAGGATAGACCGTGGAAGGATAATCGAGAAGCTCGGACGACTTTGGTACTCGCTTTCTCTTGATTCTATTCGAAAATGGCAGCGTGTGACGACTCGAGACATATTAATCCTATCGTTTGTTTCGTCCCTCTTATTCATTTGTTTCATGTTTCATGTTTCACTTTTCACTTTTCACGTTTCACGTTTCACGTTTTACATTCGTCTTCGTTGGTGGCGCTACCATAGAAAAAATATAGAAACGAGTATTTACAAGGAAGGAACTTTGTATGCTTGTGTAGCTGGAATCTCGTCGATTCGTCCACCCTCGCGTCAGAGAAATCGAACTTGTTCGCTTTACGATTAACGTACGTAAAATAACCAGCCTCCAAGAAGAGTATCTACTAAAAGCTTTGAATTCCTTCGCGTTAACAATAATCAAGCAACAACATTTAACAATCTCGAATTACTTGTTACACGTAATCTCACTCGCGTTTATCGATCGCGTTTCAACATTTTCCCGCCTCTCCTCTGTTTCTTTATACAATTTTTACTTACACGCTGCTTAACAACGAATCAAATAAACGAATGAAAAAGTACGATTCGAAAAATTGCTCTGTTCCTGTGACCCATCGAAGGGAAGCACGAACGAGTATTGTTCTCACCACCACTTAACGAGGGCAATTTCGTTTTCGCTTGTCGTGAGCAACTCGTTTATTATTCCACGGCTGGATTTTGCGTTTGAGCGAAAGGGCTCATACCCCCATTTTTAGGTGCACTCGATTATGTGAGGCTGGGAGGTCTCTATGACGCTTGGTCGCCCCACGGAATTCTCCAGGTTATGGAGAGACGTGGAGTGTGGACCATGAGTGGATCCATGCCTCTCGTAATTATCGATGTGCTCCAGTTCGCATTCTTTCGGCATGTTTCCTGCAATCGAAACAACGTTCTCCTTTAAAACTTCCTCCCACCTTGTTATCGATCGATTCGACGCAGTACGTAATTGCACTCGGTTGCAACTGGAAATATTTCTAAACGTAGGCTCGATTGGTGTTGCGCAAAAACGTTCTATATTTCCACGATCGAACTTACCGACGTTCATGTCGGGCCCGTATTCGTAGTACGTTGGCGAACCCACAGCTGCGGCAAGAGCAAGCTCGTCCTCGATATTATTTGGCCTGCAACTGGTTGTCTTCCAGTGGGTCCTAAGGCCACTCGCGCTAATGTACTTCTTGTCGCAACCTTGACAGGTGTAGGGCCTTTCGTTGGTGTGTAACCTCTTGTGTAACTTGAGATGAACGAATTGAGTGAACTTTGCGGGACACAGGTCGCAAGCGTAGGGCTTTTGGCCGGAATGCAGTCTCAGGTGGGTCTTCAGGTTTGAGGTCGAGCTGAATCTTTTCTTGCAGATCTCGCATTGGTGTGGTTTTTCGCCTATGTCATCAACATCTTCTTAGTTCTCTCTCGAAATCTCCAAAGTATAATTTTTTCTAATTATATATAAAAAGGTGAAAAAAAAACACAAGTCGACTTACCAGTATGCACGAGATGATGCTTCTGAAGGTGAGCGAGCTGAGTGAAACTCTTGGTACAAACGTTGCACTTGAACGGTCTCTCGCCGGAATGAGTCCTCAGGTGTACCTTGAGATTCGACAGCTGGCCGAATGTCTTGCAGCAAACGTTGCATTCGTAGTGCATTTTCCCATCCTTCTTCTTCAACGGGTAGGGTAACGACCTGTATCCCCTGGACCCTTGAGAGTTCGGACTGAGCGAGCCACTCTGCGAACAACCGTGATCATCCGGGGATAAGGAGCTCGCCGGCGAGTATCGGTTCAACGACGAAGAGTTGGCGTGAATGGTGAGGCCAGGGTGATGACCCAAGTGAAGATTGTGCGTGCCAGCGATTAACGTCTGGTTACTGTCGATCTGCATCGTCGAAGAGGTCGGCAGTTGGTGACTGCTCGTTGCAGCTTCCAGCCTTCTTCCATCGGCTCTCTCGTAAACCACGTTTCCACTAGGGGTCGGCGAGTAGGCGGTGCAGTTGATGGACAACGGCGCCACGTTGTGATGCAACGAGCCGTTCTGATGATAAATGCTGTACGGATAGGACGAGGGTGATTGAATCGGTGAAATAGGCGAGACGCTTTGGTTGGCACTCGCCGCAGAGCTAGGATAAACCGAGCTCGATTCGATTTGACATCCTCCGGAACCGGAGTACAAGATCGTAGGAGTGGATGCACCCGTGGGATTCGCAGACGGTGACGGACTTTTGGTCTTTCTTTTAGGTGGACAGCTACCGGATGTCGTCGAAGAGTGTAGATTCGTTGTGGATGTTAGTATCGTGTTGGACGATAAAACGTTCCCACTGGAATGATGATTGTTGGAATTGCTGGACGAATGAATATTCCCTGGATGAGACTGTAGAACATTGGTGGGACCGGTGCTGGAGTGTAGATTGCTCGTACTCGAGTGTAGACTGCCGGTGCTCGAGTGCAAGTTACTCGTTGGACTTTGCATCGGTAGGGTGCTGTTGCCGCTGGTGGAATTGACGCACGTGTCCGCTTGCATAGGCAAATTCGAGCTGGAATCTGGACTGCAAGGTAAAATGTTTCCGTAGCGGTGAGATTTTTTGTACGAATATGCCATTTCCGTTGGACTGGACGGCGGTGGTGTGACCGAGTCCAAGTGCGTCTGATGATGGATCTGATGATGTTGATGGTGCTGTTGGCTTCCGTTGTGATGATGATTGTGACTGTTGTTATTGTTGTTGTTGTTATCGGTACTGCTACGGAGAAGAATATTTTCGAGGATGGAACTGCTCGGGCTGGTCAGATAGGCTGGTCTCCCGGAAACACCTAAATTACCCTTCACCTCGGACTCGTAGAAAGGTTTCGGGTTTTTCTCTCCAATCTCATCTTCGTTCACCGTCAACAGGACAGCGTTCTTCTGGAGAATTATCGGCGATACAGGCTTCTGTAGCTCTGGGGTCACCGCTCTGCTCGGCAATTCTTGATCTTTGTCCTTTCCGTTACCGTCTAGGCTCTTCGATGTTTGAAAGTTCCCATAGGTCTTGGTGATCTTGATCTTAACCTTCCTGTATTCATTCTTCGCGGCTGCATTGTCTTGCTTGAGCACTTCGTTGTTGCACACCGATGTTTTCGCGTTCTTACTGAAGTCCAACACATAGTTGTTCTCCGAATCCGACTCGCTGCTCTCTTCCGGGGGCGTGAGGATCTCGTCGTGATAACCGTTTGAATGATAGCCTTCGTCCGATCTAACGGAACCATCCGTTGGCGTCATTTGCGAACGTCTCTCGTAAATCGACGAATCTTTTAAAGGTGACACCACATCCACTGCGGATGGGATTTCGGCTGGTAACGCAGATTGTTGTACTTGTTGTCCTGTAACAACGAAACAACGGTATGAAATATCGATTAATTCGTCCGATCGAATAAAGTTCGATAGAATTATGAAATCAAAGATGCACTTACGTATTCTTTGAAGCATTAATTCACCCGTCAATGGGTAATTGAGCCTTTCTGCGAACTCTCTGCAGTACCATACCAGAAGCTCTTGGTTCGGTAGTATCGGTTTGATCGTGTAAAAATAAATGTTCATCTACGAAGTAAGGATGGTAAAGATTAATATCGATCCGATTAGACTGTCGTGAATAGGTATTAACACGAGATCGTTCCATGAATTCGACTCACTTTATACTGGCATGCTATTAGATTCTGCGATTCGGATGAATAAGCCGGGTTTACGTAACGCATCCAATTTGATTTCTGAACGTCATAGCCGTCGATGTAGTAGAACAGCTCGTTGTTCTTGTACACCTATCAGGGAAAACGTACGATTTAATCGCAACGATGAACAACGATGAACAACAATGAACAACAATTAACAGCAATGTTCGATATGGATGGTATACGTTGACATTTGCACCGTAGCAACTGCGAGATATTGCACGAATCCTAGCACGAAACTAACAATAAGTATAAATTAAATCTTCCTCGTTCGAAGCAGTTAAAGCATCGGTCAGTCCGGAAATATCGGCGATTTAGTAGCGAGAATCAAGAGGGAACCAAGTTCTCTATCGTAACTCATCAATTCGTTACGAGGCATCAATGGCTTCGCGGGTTTCGCTTTAAGGCTCTCTAGATCGGCTGAAACCAGTTTCTGGTCTTTGCAGGCTTCTCTCTTTCTATCTTCCTCTTCTTCTCGTTTTTTTTTTTTTTCTCATTATCCGACAGACTAGCCGATGACAGCCGACGCTTGCGAAATAACTGCTACGAGGATGATTTTGAATATCCGTTTAAATGATTCTTACCCTCCAAAAGTACTTCCGGTTCGCGTCGGCCGGGACCGAGTCCTTGGTGTACACTTGGCCCACGAGAGGACCGAACCGTGTCCCCTTGGGAATGTAACTTGTGCTCCAAACTCCCAAAACCTACGCATACATTCGACACCTTTATTGTCTGTTAGCTTCAACCTAGGTAACATCGTTCTGTTTGTTTTGTCAAGTTCGCAGGGCAAACATTAATTTGATTAATCGATCCTTGAGATTTTTAATATTCAACGTTGACGAAGTTAGCGAAACCAAAATACTACGGAACGTATTCGTTGATTCGACTACGGTTGGAACGTACGTCACGTCGAACTGTTTTATCCGCGCGATATTTCTGAACATTTTCGTAGGTAGGTCTATTTTCGCGCGAAGAAATGTTATTCGTATTTAAATAAGGTACATTCGATACATCTCTATTGTATTTTCCACGATTTTAGCTTCTGATTTCGTCGTTTATCGCTTTACTTTTTCCCGTATAATTATTTCAAAAAGTTTCACCCAAAATGTCTTCCATGTTCCTTTTAATCGATCCGACACAATAGTTGGTCTAGCTCGAACTTGAAATAAGAGTTCTTACTGTCAAGCTGTGACCGAGATTATTGGTCTCGATTCGATGCCACCGAGACAAGTATAACGATTGACTTCAGCTCTAGGTCATACTCCGTAAGTTAATTAGCTTTGTTACTCGGTCAAGTTTGATTTACCGGTATTTCTTAAATCGTGGAAAATGCGCCACGATTGTCTGTTTCGACTGAATCAAACGAAACGAGTCCTCCTAGATTTTTGAAAGTTCGAATTCGCGGTTCAAGGTTAACTTTGGCAAGCCTAAGGCTGTGATTTAGAGAAATTATAATTATTCTCACGACTCTCACCGAGGAGGTCTCGAGAAAGGATTCTTTGGCGGAAGAACGTACATCGTTGAGGGCCTGAGAAGGTTTGAGGACCAAATTTCTTGGCAAGGATGCCTCCGCACGATTGGTATCGCTTGGCGATGCCGCCACATCCGGTACCAAATATACGGCATGCTGCTCGAATTCCTCTTCCCTCAAGGTCGCATGATCCCACTCGCTGGCCTCCATTCTTCACTGCACAGAAATGCATAAAAGATGTTAGGTCTAATCGTTAAGCTTTGACAGGGGAAAACATGATTAATTTTATTTATCTTTTATTATATCTAATTTTAATTTTAATCATAATTTCTTATTTTATTCCATTACAACTGTGCGTGCGTTTATTTAACTTATATAGTCAAGGAACTCAAAGGCTTGATACGTATTCGGATACCGTTATATTCCAGCCGTTTACTAATATTTAGCACATACCGAAGCGCCGTTATCTTTATATTTATCTTCGAACAATCATCTGTGATCGGGTATTCGGCGAATTATTTAATTTCGTAACAATTTTTAATTTTTAATTTTGAAATTTGATATTTGTGTTTGAACTGTTTCCTCACCGTTAACTGTAACACGTACGAAAGCGATTGTATCCTGGTGTTCGAGTCTCGGTTATCACGGGCGTAAGCGAAACGCGAAAATCGCGATATTATTAGAATCGACTTAGAAGTAACTATGTATAATGACGGTCAACAACGCAGAGCGTTATACATAAATAGTTTAGATTCCGGTAAATCGATACGATCAATAACTCCAGCCATTAACTTCGACACGCTTGTAAAAGAGATGCAACGCGTTCGTCTGGGTATCCTTCGTAACTATGGAGAAATTTTTTTTTTTTTCGCCTATCATCTATTTCTCGCTAGGAGTCCGCAAGTTTAACGCTTGCCTTCTTTAATTTTTTTCTGTGAAAAAAATGAGCCACGTGATAGGGAAAAAATTGCATTTTTTTTCTTGTCCCTCGATCAGCGGTGGTGCAACACTTTAACATCGCGAAAGTGAAACCCGTCCACGCATTGATCGACTGCAGGGGCGAGAGGGAGGGGGACAGGGCATAAACTCTGAGTTTGTCCCTCCACCTCTCACCCCCGCCCACCCTTCCATCGGGGGTTTTCGCTACTCGTTGAATTTCCATTTCCGTGGAAATCGCACACTTCCAACCCGTTTCACTATTCGTTAACTTTCCGCGTAACTTTTTTTTCCTTTTTACCCTCCGTCGTTCGATCTCTTTTCGACTAACAGGATTTTCTTTCGCTCTCGAGTTTCGGTGTTCTTTCGAATCGTATTTCGTTGGTTTGCTGATAAACGACACTTATTATTGTCATCAAGTTTTTCTCTTTCTTTATTTTCTTCATTTCTGCAGCCCCCCCCCCCCCACACACCCTTCATCTTTTACAGCGATACAACGTGTTTTTTGAGAAATATTTTTTTATTCAAAATGTTTATCAAGTTGGATTTTACGAGCGACAGGTGTGATTTAAAATTTTTATTTCGTGTCGATCAAAACGTTTTTTAACGTTACATTGTTTACGAATCTTTTTAAAGTTTGTACCTTACACAGGGCAATGTACTCCTGGTTAAACGATCGCTTTCATTATGTATAAAGCTAACATAATTGTTTATACAATATGCACAATATTTTTTTAGTAAGTATGCGATCATGTTTTAAATTATTACTAAAAAAAAGAAAAAAGAAATGTGAAAACTAATTTAATCAGTTTGCTTTTTGCATCTTTCAAGGGGACACAACACTTATCCGATACTCGTTAACTGTTGTTTTTACCTTTTTCTTCATTTGCTAGTAACATTTTGTTTGTTCGTAATAAATAAATAAAATTATCGATAGCTTTATCGCCCGTTGTGTATCGTTAACGTGCAGTACTCACACCTTTTGGTGCATCGGTTCGCGAGCTGCGAATCGACGAAAGTCCTACACCGTCTCGCGACGAGTTCCTTCGCCGATCTTTCGCTCTGTGTTGTGCTGACGCGGCTGATCACGGTCCTTATTGCGAGAAGATGATTTTCTAAAAAGATTGACAGGTCCAGTTTTACGTGATCCTGTGATTTCTCAGGGAGATCGGCATCCCGACGACTCTTGGGACACTCGGGAGCCTCGGTTGGCCTCGCGTTGAGGGATGAAACACGCTGGCTTTTCTCAACATTTATTTGAAAATGTCCCTCGGCAAGACGAAATTTCGATGTCGATAAGGCCGATCGCTGCCCGCCTTGGCGCTCCTCTACCGCCTATACGACGCTTATCGATTATCAGGACATCGAGAAAAGAAAATTGGGATCGGCGCTGTCGTTGCACCCGACTAATCAACCACTGACACTCTCCCTTCTGCTTGTTGATCAGCAACTATCGTTTCGAGTATTCTGACGTGACACCGTTATATCTTGGTTTCTCCTTCTTTTTCCTCTTTGCGTTTATTTACACGATCGTCGTTGGTTGCAGTTGAATCGAAGAAAAACTAAACCGGGAAACACCGTTTTCTCTTTTTCCTCTCGAAGACACACGCGAACCACTTCGACGCACTTCACCTCTTTCTGCCTCGCACCCCCTCCACCCTTTTGTTACTTTCCCAGGTTGACACAACGAAGACGGAACTTCGGCTCGAGAACTCGAAAATGACAAACGATCGATTTTTCTTCCGTAAATTTACCGCGAACAAGAAGATGACGTACCGGTGATGAGCGGGAACCTTTCCATCCTTGTTGTCAATGACAGAATGATCTCGCGGTTAAGCGTCGAACGCGAGCACGCCGCGTTTACGATGCCGATCGTTCGGCAAATAAACCAGTGGTGTAGCAACGCGATCGATTCGTTTAGGCTTTTATTGAAAATAAAAAAAATCCTTCGAAAACCGGCACTGTTCCGCGGTGATGAACACCGTTCTCGTAATTTTGCGTTTCAACCCTTTTTCGAGGGTGGTCTCCGCCTTTGGATCTCTTTGGATGGCACACGCAGAGCAGTGTGTGGAACTCGGGTAGACCTGACCTAGCCCAACGCGAGTCGGCTTGGCTTGTCCTCCCCCTGCGTCGGTATTGGTTGCTCGCTATCCCTCTCTCTTTCTTTCTCTCTCTCTCTCCCTCTCCCTCCGTCCTTCTCCCTTTCTCTCTCTCTTTCTCTCTGTTGAACACGGACGTGGTGGTGTGCCAGCAAAGCTGCCAGACCAGAGCAGAGGTGGTGCATTTCTCTGCGCTGCGCTTTCGATCGACCCGTTGCCAGAGGTTCTCTTCCTCCTCCTCCTCCTCCTCCTCCCCCCCCTCTTGCCTCGTCCTCTCTACTTCCACCCTCGCTCTCTTTCTCTTTTTCCTTCTCTTTCTCTCAATTTCCCTCATCGCTCGTTTTCTCTCTTCAACGCTTATCTCTTTCTTTCTCGTTCCCTTTCTCTTCTTTGTCGCCCCGTACTCCTTCGCACAATTATCTATCCTTTTCCCTTGCGCGCTCTCTCTCTCTCTCTCTCTCTCGCTCGCTCGCTCACTCACTCCCTCCCATCCCCGGTACCTCTCGTGCATTTCCCTCTTTCGTCCTCGTCGCACTGCTTCGCGTTTCTTCCTCTCTCTATCGGGCGCGCTCTCGTTACCCCTTTCAACCCCTCCAGCTACTCTAACGCGTGCAACCGTGTCCCCTTCTCTTTCTTCTTTCCTCTCGGCTATACCTCCCCGTTCCCTCTTTTTCTCCACCTCCTTCCCTTCATCTCTCTCTGTAACTCCTTCTTTCTCTTGTTTTCGGATTTTCCGTGTTATCGGTTCTGTCTCTGTTCGTCGATGCCGACAGGGTGCATGCGCCGATCGCTCCTAAGTTTAATTCTTCGAATAACTTCTCCCGATCGTAAGACGCTCTACGATGCTTCCTAATGAAAAAAAATATGACCCGATCCACGCGCGTGTGTCCTGCGAATCGGGCTATTTTTTGTTCATCTTGACGTGTATTTAACGAAATCGTTGCTATTGAGATTTCGAATTTGTCGAAAATTCGAATGGATTTTGTTAGGCAGCTTAGTTTTGGCAAGGGTGGTTTATGTAACGCGTAAAATCGATAAGACTAGAGAGCTGGCGAATGATCTAAGAATACATAAGCGTTCGTCCTCTTTTGCGTGCAGTTCGACGAGGAAAATATTGGAGGGAACTCGTTTGAGTACAAGTCGATTCAGCTTAAAGAGAAACAGGAATAAAAAATAGTTGGAGGACAGGTTGAGATATTTGAATTTAAATAACACGTATACGTAAGATGGTTTGAATTAACTACATTTCGTGCACCTCCAACCTGTTTAATTCGTTCCGATGGACTTTGGATAAAAATACGTTCGAATAATAATGTTCGTAAATAAAATTTTCATATCATCGTGCATAATACGTGATAGCTGGAAAATGATTATCATCGTTATTATCGAAGGACAATTTCTTCTGGTCTGGTAAATTTACAAGCCAGACAACCGTCTACAAAAAATCTGCACTGTTTTTCTCCCGTCCTTGTTTACACCTCCTTTGGGTATGTGCTTTTTCTACGGTGCGTCCCTCTCGCACGGTTTCTTCTCGTTCGTTGTCCTCTCGCAACCCCTTTACGGGAACGTGCATTTAACCCCAGCGCCACCCTTTACCTACACTCCCACCCTCTTTCTCCATTCACAGTTCGCTGCATACGCCGATCACGTACGAGCCGCATGAATGTAAATCGGCCGAAATCGATCGAGACCGGTCTGAAACCTAAACACTTAATTATTTTCTTTTCCAAAACCATTTATTTTCAGGTTACTTATCGTTACTTTACCCTGTCCGTGTGAAATTTTTCACGATCTCATCGACATCGATACATTTGTTCTTGACTCGAAATCTGGCCCAGAGTCACGGTCACTCGAGATAGGTAACCCCGTTCGCTTTGGCTAAACGAGTGACGCTCGTACTTGGCTCTTCGTTTCATCCACGCGTCATCGCGAATACTCAGCTTGGAACGATCGACGCCTCGTAACAGAGGAACGCGGGTCGTAGAACCTTCACGGATCCTAATCCCGAAGACCGGTCCCGATTCTGTTTGCAAGGTTACGAGAACAAAATCTATCGCAGTGCCAAAAGACCGATTTTCACCGCGATGAAATACCATCGTTTCCTTCGTTACGGCCGTTCACCGTGAATATTTTTGCATATTCGTTATCTAAACAAGCGTACGAGAAACGTTTGGCGATGTTTCGAGATTAAAGAAGATGGAATTGTCTAAACGAGGAGCTAGGATCACAGCAGTATAGACCTGGGACTCTGTATGGTGTAACGTAAAGTACAGAGAGGAAAAAAACATAGACTATCAGAGGACGGAGCGTGAGAGGATGTATGGAAATTTTCTATAGCGTACTCAATGACCCGGGAAAAATATTTACTGCGCCGACGATGAGGCATTGCAGTGTATCGACTCGCAATAATTCACTTGGCACTGTTCCTGAAATTAATAGAATATCATGCCAGCTGTGATTTATTCGTAATTCTGTGGAAATACCTCTACCGGTGGAATTAAATTTATGGCAATAATAGCGCTTTATCGGTCCCCGTGTGCATTGTCTCTCTTGCGTCCATCCTGTCTCGTTGCGCTTCCATCTTCCTCTTCTTTTACACCGGAATAAAATAATTTCGCTTTAATCCTACCATGCGTGCAAAATTTAACGGCAGGCTGCTTTTAATCCGGCCGTGCGCATGGCACCGAGTACTTTTGGCGGAAATTTGAAAATAATTAAATTTGTCCATCCCGTAAACACAGTGTCCTCGGCCAGATAAAAGTTTCGATTATTTTCAGCGAAAGTTGAACGATATTTTTTATATTTTTTCCTCGTCTTTTAATCAGGAAAAGAATTATCGTTTACTTTTCCGCTCTATCTTTGATGCCTATTTATCCTATTTATCCGATCGAGCCTCGATCCTTCAACAATTTGACTCCTTCAACAAGAGTGACTCGTATCGGTATGTGGGCGAGGCCGTTGACCTCTCGGTGAATTCGTGCGACGAAATTTCGTCAGCGGTGTATGGCTCATCCGAAATTTCACTTTTTCGAAGAGCACAGACGAGCTCGAGAGCCGCCTTGCGAATTTCCACGCGGCGCCCTCCTAGCGAAAGAAGTTTCCGCGTGAATCGCCGACGACTACTAACCCAGATACGTTCCCGGGTCGTCGATCTTTTCCCTCCTCCGAGGAACGACTGTACCAGATATATTAATTTCTTTCGGTTCAATCGCTTTTTGCGAGAATCACCGTCAGATACGATCGCGTAATTTCAAAATAATTTGCTTTTTTTCAGACGCTGTCGCGATATCGATAAACAGCGTTATCGATTTTTTTTAAATTGTTCGTCACTCTGGTTCGTGGATTATCTTCAAATTGATGAATTCTCTCGATATTCTTCGATTTCTATGGTTTAATAGAAACAGTTTTCATCGTCCTTTGAATCAATCTTGAATTTTTAAACGTTGAACAAACGTTGATTCAAGAATGTTGTTTATCGTTAACGGTTAATGACATTAGGTACTTTTCAGTCACGGTCGAAAGGGAAATTAAAGGTTCTCGATCCTTTGTCCTCGTAAAACGAATGACGGAAGCACGCCACTGTCTCGTCGCTGGCAAGTTTCTAATCAGACGCGTAATAGCGGCCACGAATAGAAAACCGAATGTAAACCGGAAATGCCGTTTCCATGGAACCCATTCGAATCGAACCATTCCATGGTACAGAGTACTTTAACTCTCGTACTACACTCGTAACTGTTACTTTAGAGAATAACGGGCCATAGGCGCGTATAGGTGTTTGTCACGCCGATTGCGTGTACACACAAGACTTTCCTGGAATAACGGGTAGAAATTCGTTTAGAGCAAAGCATCGTTGATTCGCCTTAATGTTTTCGAGATTTCCTTTTTCTTTTTCCACAAATTTTATCTTTTTTCCGGTAGATACGATAGTTGTAAGAAAATTCCAAATAGTTTGTTAAGTTTCTAGAGTTGTAGAAAACTGTTGCGTTTCGTTGAATCGAATGTTCCGAATCCGTTTGAACACACTTGTACGGGGGGGGAGGGGGGGAACGTGATCTATGAAAATGGTTTCGATCGGCCAACCTATTAGCGAAAAATCTAAGGATTCCGAAGGTCAGAAGCCTGTAGAGTTGTCGCATCAAATATTCGTTGGGTGTTCTCGATAGTTAAGAAAGGTCTGGACGTCTTAAGAAGGTCGATGCTTTGCCGAGTCGCTGGGGGGTCGATGACCCTTAAGGCTTTGAACCGGGACATGTTGCGTTTAAAGCTTTTTGTAGAAAGTGCTGTTACTCCACTGATCTTGCAGCGAACTTTACTTCTTTACGCGCGATAAAAAGCATCTACTATTTTCCGCGCATAGCTGCCGTCGTCTTTGAAAAGCTTCACCTTTCGTTCGTTTATTCTAAATATTTTCAACGTCGATCTCGATTAAGCAGTTTTAAAGTTTATCAAACGAAAGACGTTTAAAGAAGTTTATCAAACAGAAGCCGTTTGCTTCTTTCGATTAACGCTACCAAGAGTCGATTCCTAGCGAAAATCAAAGTCCCGTTTCCGGCGCATTTCTCAAGCTAGCCGGTCGATCTTTAAAGGCCGATGTACTCTTGGCTGGTAGCAAAATGTAAACCGGAAAAGCAACGAGCAAGTGAATTAGCGAAGTGAGTTCGCGATTGCCTCCCCTTCTACGCCGCTGCCTGTTCGCTTCGTCCTTCTTTCTCGTTCACCGGCACCTTCCATTCTCTCTCGCCACGGATCTGAAAGAAGGTCTCTGCCGGTCATTGTCCCACTTGGAGGTCTACTTGGACTTGGACTTGGACCACACCATAGGCATGGTGCGCTGAGTAACGAGGTTCCGATACCCCCATAGGGGACCCTCTTTTGCGCCTATATTCTATACGCAACACGTACCTACGTGTACCTACATGTACGTTCACAGACAGGGACGGATGGAGACAGTGTTTAAGCGGTGAACGAACTTTAACGCATCGTGTTCCTAGGTATGCGCGAAAATCTTCCTAAACTAGCGTGCCGCGTTTCTTCCTTCTCGAGAATCGTGTCGTTTTCTTTGCACCGCTAATGGGGCTATCCTTCTTCGTATATAGAAGAACCGATTTTAAAACTGGTTACAACATTGAACCAGTTGTAATTTGTATCACAAT
>SMSQ01025964.1:91727-120044 GCA_019453375.1 Ctenoplectra terminalis
TTCTCTTTCTCTTTCTCTTTCTCTTTCTCCTTCTCTCTTTTTCTCCTCGCGCCTTTCCTTCCGTGGTCATACACGCGCGTAGGCCTCGCTTCTTCGTCTCCCTCCTCGAGCAAGCGCGCAACCGTGTCTTCCTTCTCTTCTGGTTACTGACCTCCGAAAATACGAGCCGAAGGACCGAGGCGTACGCACACTTTTTCAACCTCCAACCTTTCCTCTCTAATCCACCTTTTCATGGTCGAGGGACGGTCCAAAGCAGAATCTGGTCGAACAAGATCAGTATCTTGAAAACTAGTATAATTTCCCATTGTCGCAACATCAAATATTTTTGAAACACCTTTTTTGGGAAACCCGTATTAACCATCGGAAAGCGAGACCGCCTAAGATTTTCCTCGATTTCTACGTTTCACTTTTTCGTTCGTATCAAAACATCCCATGTTCCAAGCGCGACTATCTCGAAGGCGGCGTTAAACGGGACGATGGCCGCAAAAGGTCTCGAGCGATGCAAAAAGAAACGACTCTTAAAGATGCTTGGAATCGGCGATCGGTTAATTATATAATTTTAATCGGCGCGCCGTTTTTACTCTGGCCTCGTCTCTTCCGTGTTTCTTGCCACTGGTTACTGACCTTCGGAAATCCAAGCTATCAGCCGGTACACGTTTTCTTTTCGCGTTTCTTCGACTTTGTTCTTAACGGCCGAGAAGCGACGACGGAGAATCTGGTGTCGATGACGATGGAAAAACTCGCGGCTCGATTTCGCGCCGTCCGTTCTTCGACGCCCCGATAATTATCGAATATAGTTACCGTTACAGACTTTACTCTCTTGCTACCACAGTTTTAATAATTAAATCATTCGTTTCATTATTGACGTCCGTTCGAAGAATCGTACTTCTGTCGGGTGAATAATCGCTCAACGAAAGAGAAGAAGACAGATCGCGTATCGAAGGGAGCATGGGTGGTCGACGTGCAGCGTGCGTCCACCGTGAACCGTCTTTCCAGGCGTTAAAGTCTCCGAGCCTCGAAGCCGCGTTGGCGCGTCCCTATCGAGCGATACGAGGTCCTGGACAGCCGTGTCGATTTATCGACCTTTAATACGTTGCGTAAGAGGCCCGTGGCTGGCGAATAATACGTTTCGCGCGTTGCGTCGATGTACCCGTTGGTACAATCGTAAATTTGAAAGTCGATTGAAAGTAACGAGGTGCGCGAGCGCGCATTCGCCAGAGGATGGCCGTGAATGAATTATTTTCTCCGTTGATTGCTCTCTGTTCGAAGATTCGAGACAGGAGAGAAACGTGAAATCGAGAAAGAAGGATACGACGAGAACAGGAAATGGTGGTGATAACGAAGAACGATAGGATGCAGCCACTTTTACATAATACCGCGTACACTTGGAAATAGCCGTGCCACGAAACGATGCCGAGATCGATCGAGCGTGTCCTGTCGAATTACTTCCATTGGTTGGTACTATTTTTTTTTTTCTTTTTTTTTCTTTGATTTTTTTTCTCATAAAGGATTTCTATCGAACCTAGAATGCCTAGACGAGCGTCTTTCTAGACAGCATTGATTAAAATGCACGATGCTTCGAAAGGGAGAAGGTGTGATCTAACATGCGGTAGAAGCAACGAAGAAGGTATTGTCTCAGAGGTAAATAACTGCGTCGTTAGGGTTATGCTCTAAGATCGTCGATCAAGATATTTGATCGTCGCATTCGACAGCGTTCTATGAAAGTTTGCTAGCGGGTTTCTTTGACTCCCATTTCTCGTAAATTTCAAGGAAACCGTTTTTATCGGAGTCCTCTTGCTCGCTAGGGTAAGAAATATCAAAGCAAAGAGAGGGATATTGATATCTGGACGGCGTAAAATGTCCAAGCTGTATTTTACGAGTACTATATATTCGTAGAAGGGTTGGCAGATTATTAGGAACTCGCATTATTTGGAAAGATTGCGATTTGGTTTTCACTGGCGGCGGGAAAAAATTCATCAACGATAGTCTTTCGAGGAGGAGAGCGATCGACCATACGTTGCAGAGCGGGTAACCGGAACGGAACGGAACGGAACGGTGCGGAGCGGAGCGTTCGCTAGTGGTTACTGACCTCTAGCATTGAGCACTCTTATGCTTGCACTACTTAGCTAGTTCGTCGTTACCGAGCTGCGTTACCGAGTTGCCGCGATCACGCCAAATCGCCACTTTTCTCGACGTACCTTCGACGTTACGGTGTTACCTTTACCTTCACCTTGCACTTCCCGCCGCCGTCGCCGCCGCCGCTTCCGCTCACCGAGACGCCGGAAGGCCAATACCGCGTTTCGCGACTCTACCGGAAGCGCATTCTGCGATCTGTGTCATAGACAACCCACGTACGAGGAATTTACTCTTTTTACCTTTCTTTTCTATTACCATCTCCGCCTAGTTTTCCAAACAATTTTTCTTCTCCTTCTTCTTCTTCTTCTTCTTCTTCTTTTTTTAACGTCGACGAGGTTTTCGTTCGATTAAAAAAAGGAAAGAGTCGTCGGAAATGGATAACATTGAAAAGTAAAAGGTTAAAAACGCGCGAAAAAAGCGTGGAAGTCGGTTCGCCGACCGGAGATCGACTTTCGAACGATGCTCAAATTAAAATCACGTTCGCGGAATCTGGAGAAAAATTGCCGATTTCCCTCGACTACCGTGTTGATCGTGCCTCGGAAACGCAAAGTATGACACAGCCAACGAGAGATGTCCGCCGCGAGTTCGTTAACCCTTGAAAATACTCTCTTACATCGTGGTTGCGTGCACGCCACACCGGGATGCACTAGTTTACTTCTTTCCACAGAGGTGGAGGTGGTTTTGTCCTGGTGGCGTGTACATGTACGTGTACGTGAACGTGTATGCGAACACTGCATCGCGACTCTTTACCGGTGCTTCGCATTAGAAACTTCACCTACATCGGCCAGATGCCTCTCTTCTTGCTTCGAATTCTGCACGGAATTACCGCCACCGCTATTTCTTCGCTTCGAACAGTAATTAGTTTGAACGATGCCACTATCCGTTCTGTAACCAGGAAAGTGTATAAACTCTGTCAGGTATATAGCGATTCGATGAAAACTTTCCAACACCTATGCTACGAGCGGATTTGCACGGTTAACGTTACGCAGCGATAAATATTTTTCAAGAAACGAATGCTTATTGCTTTGTTACGCACCAGTATTCTTAGTCGGATCGGCTGTATCGGGACGAGTGATAAAATTCACGAAAGAAAGTATTCCTCTTGATTCCGTGCCGTTAGCTGGAAAACCTACTTCACCTACATTGGAAAGACGCGTTTCGTTTCTCCGCGACGTGTAATTGCGATCGTAGTCTGTCACTGTTCTCGAACGCGATAAGAACGTTCGATCGTTTCGATCATCGTTGTATTGCGTCGAGTAATTATATGGAATCGTGACGTCATATATTTCGAGAGATACATCTTATCCATAATTTGAAAGCTATTCGACACCTTTCCTGTTTTAATATTATTTCCACGATAATACCACTTCTACCGGCAACTTGTTCGGCAACGGGAGCTTCCATTTAAAAATTCTAATCCGCTCCCATGGAATCAAGGTCCAATAACCCTCGAAGGACCTTGAGTACTCAATGGACGGTTCTATCCTTGAAACGGTCTCGCGCCGAGCCACTGAATTTCATCACCGTGTCCTCCACGAAAGGTTCCCTATCGCGACCTTCGTTTCTAAAGTATCTACGCGTGAAACGATTCACAATGGTACCCGAGTATTCTTGCTTACCGTTTCGCAATTATACCTTGACCAATCGACACCGTAAAAAACTTCAAAGGAATCTCGATTCCGTAACGAAACTCTGTAATCCCTTGTACAAATATCAGAAGTAACGCGAAGAAAAAAGAGAAAGAATTAAGCAACGGAAGATGCATCGAATCGTTGATACTCGAAAGGGAACGGGAGTATAGATCGATAGAGGAGAGTGTTAGCGTTACTTCTGGCCGACCGACTCGTTTTCGTTTGGGCCCAGAAATTCGAGCGGTACGTCCCTGACGGTCTCAACGTCTGGCTAGGCTAGGCACGGGAGTACTGTTAGCTTTGGGACCCGAGCTGGCATTGGATCGAAAGGAGAAACGAAAGAATAAGAAGAGGAGAAGCGAGAGACGAAAGAGGAAGAAGTTGAAAGGGAGGAGGCGTTGGTGACGGAGGGAAGAGTGTGGGGAACGGGCGGAGAGCTGCGTGGAATCCTAGGGTGAGCCATAATGTAACACCGAGTCGGAAACATCGAGGTTCGTCCTCGCTCGCCTCGAGGGACGCGAGCGAGGGACACCGCCGCTCGCTCGTTCTTCGTCCTCGCTCGCCTCGAGACCGCTCAGAAGTGAAGTGGCACACAATGCGTAAGAGTATTTTCAGAGGTCGACGACCGCTCTGCTTCCTCGAGGCTGTCCCTAGCGATGGCTTCGACCGCGAATCGAACGGTATCGACATCCTCGCTCTTGACGAGTCTTTCGTCGTTCTGGGATTTCGAGATGACTTAAAAAATTTTATTCGATCCTCTATACGTATCGATTTATAGGAAATTTATATTTAATAATAGTCAGTTTTAATTAAATATCCGATATCAGCGGTTCAAATGTCGAATTGGGTCAGGCTCATCGCTATCGAAGTCGCTCTTCTTTTTATCGCACCCTTTATATACTCTTTCTCCACCCTGAAGACTCTGTGAACGAATCGTTCAAGCGCGGACGATGACCAGTGAACGGCGAAATCGCTTACTTCTTTTGTCTTTATTCTTTTCCTTTAACCGATCCGCGTATTATTCTTACTTTTGCCTAGATACCAACATTGATCCGAGAAACATTCGTCTCCTCCGATTCCTGCTTCCCTTGACATCGATTCGTGAAACTTTGGTCGGAAACGTTCGACTTTGGTCAAAAAACCACGGGGTTACGGTTCAGCGATTTTTTTCGCCGCTTTTGCGACCGGTTTATCACATTTTTAACAACCGGTTCTTCTCCACCAACCGTTGGAATCGCATTACCGATTGTATGCAAAACGCACGCAACGCGGAAGTTTTTGCATCGCGTAAAGTTTCCGAGAGCAACAAAAATCGTCTTGGTCCACGGGTCCTGAGTTTCGTCCAACGATTGCGCGCAAAGGCCAGGAAGCTTCGTTGGATCCGTGCTAAAGAGATAAAAAGAACGACCGTTCTATTCCAGCCGGTGAGTCTTTTTCTGCGCAGGGTTCAATGCTCGAGGTTAAAGGCCCGACCCTGAAACTTCCAACCTGTCGAATTCGTAGCCTCCGGTGACTACGCTTCTCGTTTATCTCGTATCGACGATCGCGTTATTGTCGTGCTATTTCGTAACCGGCTAGGCGATATACATATAGGAGCACGCAACGATCCTCCTCCGCGTTGCTCGGTCGGTCGCGCGCAGGAAACACGGGCTACGTGACGCAACATCTAAATTGCCTGCAATGGCGCGCAAAAACTGCCTTTTAACACCTTCGTATATTATCGCGCAGCAACGCCACTATTATAACGGAAACATCGTGACCCACAAAAATATTCGTGAACCTAGGAACTCTCTCGAACGCTCTGGGAAAAAGAGCAACGACATCGATAATCATCTCTCGGTTCGGTTCCATTTCCCTTGCGTCAAATTTATTATTTTGAAATATTAACGGACCGCTAAATACAGAAGAAAAAAAAAGAGGCAAGATACGATGCGCGCGATGAAAAATTCGGTGGACGTTGGACGTCTCTATTTTAGACGAATCGCTAGACGTAGCGAGATAAACGAGCTCGGACCTTGACGATTTAATCGATCGCTGCGCGTTGCAGTGGCATCCGTTTCGGGGTGAGAACGGGGTCGCGCAAAGGAATCGCGCGACTCCTCTTTGAAAAGGGAATTTTCCCGTGACACATTCGTTTTTATCGCTATCTGGCTCGGCCACGAATCTCAGTCGAGGTTTCTGGGCATATACGGAAAGTCGGCGAGTCGTATGCTGCTCCGTATACGAGGCATTGACCCGACGTCGCCGTGTTTCGTTCTCGTATACCTGGCCAAGCTCCTATGGAACGGCTGGCCTGCTCTTCCCGTCGCCGTTCTCGCAGGTGTTCGTCGGTGTAAACCTACGTAAACAATTCCGCTTCTAACGGGGCCCCCTAAACGGCAGCGTTTTCCACTATGGAACACGGAACGATGTCTCGTCTTACGTAATCACCGATTTTGGTCGGACCCACTCGAGGTATCGTCGAACTCGCTGGCTCCGCGAAGTCCACCGGTGAGAAAGTTTCGAACGAATAAACTTGTCCGGGGAGTTCTAGCAGCGTCTAGAATGCTCGATTAATGACTTGGAACGGAGGTGCTCGATTGGCAGGATTTGGTAGAGATCGTTGGTAGTTGGTTATTCGAGAGGAAAATAACAAACCACCGTAATAATCAACTCCTAACCGATGACGCTACAAAGTATTATGCTTTTCAGCCAGTCACGTCTCGCACAAATCCCAAAGTGTATACGTTCGCGCGAGAAGATTAATTCTCCTAGAAATTGTGCGAAGATGGTCCGATCTTCTGCGTTGCGCAACGTTCTAGCGTCTTTCGAAATCTCAGGAAATCGCGATTTTCGCGATTTTCGCAATTTTCTCGCGATGGTTGATTCAAAACGAGCCCAGAAAAATGAACGAATGAAACGGTGCATCTGGTCAGAGTGCAGGTGCAGGAGAGGGTCGTAGGCTCGAGGCGCCGGTTGGCCGCACGGACTTAGCTGGGAACGAAGAAGACCTAGTTCGAAGGTAGAACGCCACAACGGCACTAGGTCACGCATCGCAGTTCCTGAACGCGCGAGCGTTCGTCTACGTATGCATGTTCGTCTGCGTGCGCGTCTGCATGTGCATGTGCACGTGCATGTGCATGAGCATGTGCATCGGGTACCCAGTACGCGGCACGCATACGCGACGAAAGAGCTCGACGATAGTCGCCGTGCCTGAGAAGACGAGAGAACTTCCTAGTCACGACAATCGCTGCTGTGAAATTTCGAACGTTCGAGATTTTGTTGATCCGTTGGCTGCTTTTTTAATATTTGTGTTTCAGGAAAGGGAGGAGGGTTTAAAAAATCGATAATACTAAGAGATAGTATTATGGAACTGCTCGCGATGTATTTTGGATAAAAATTCTTTGAGTTAAGTTTAAATTAAATTAAATTAAATTAAACCATGATAATTTCCTCGGAAGGAAATTTATTAACGAGAGACGAATCTTCGATCGCGTTTAAAAATTGTGCGGACGAAAATAATCTCGATTCCCTGGGATTTGCATACAACTTCCGGGCATCGAACGCTATAGGGATAACGGTTTCCGAAGCAACCTCGTCCATTCATGTCGAACGTTCCGATAGGGCTTTCACCCTCTGTCCTCCTGCTGAGGAGCGGCCGCCTCCGATCGGCTGGCGAGTAAGAGGCGATCACCGCGAGGACTAACGGTAACGCAGCGTCGTTTTGTCCCGATTGTGTTTAAGGAACTTTTCCATTCGTCGGCAACGAAAGTACCCCGGCCTGGTGTGGCCTGGTGCGACCTGGTGTGGCCTGGCGTGTGAAGCAAGCGCGTTGGAACCCGTGCGCGAGAGAGTGAATTTCGTCACTCGAGCCACCGACCAGGAAATTTACATCCGAGAGACGTACTGTTAAACGACCGCACGAAGCGAAGGTGAAACGACCGAGTGGACCGTTGGGTTCAATGAAACCGATAAACCTCTGAGCATCGATTCGGCCGCTACCGTGGACGCGTGCAGGACTCGTTTCTTCGACACTAAAATTCGAATTAAACCAGCTCCGTTTAACGTTCGAGGTAATCGTCGAACATCATGGGTAATACTGTTCAACGAAAGCGTAATATATTTTTCGGAATGGCGACGTTACTCTATTGTTCGGCGAACACTGGAGGCGACGGATTTCCAAGGGACGTAGGTTGACGAATTTTTTTCGTCTGCTTGGAAGATGGACGCGATGCCACGACAACAATGCCAACGGGATGAACGCCCTGACTCCTCTTCGTACATACAGACACGCATACACACACACACACACACACACGCACACACCATTCGGTAAAATTGGACGGAGTCTGCTCACTTTTCATTGATCTGTTTCTAGACGTTCGCAGTAAAACAATTCAGTACGAAATAAAGAAGGGAAAAAAGAAATTCATCTTCTGCTATCTCATCGATCGATCGATCGTACCCATTGAAATAAATTATCTCGAAACGTTGAAACTCGCGGAACAAAATTGATCCTATGGGTGTTAATTTTTAGATGCTGTGCCACGAGTGAACCACCCCGAACGGAGTCGGTCCGAGCAGAGCGCGATTAAAAGTGAAGCCTCTTGACCACGTGGCCGGAGGTCATAGTGGCGTAGGCAGACGTTACTCTCTTCGTCTGGTTGGCGGCAAGGTGGAAGCGAGCCGCGAGGCTGGTCGTGGCGGCAGTGGAGGCGGTGGTGGCGAAGCCTGGCTGCCTCGTCGAGCGGTATGGTAAGTGTGTTACCAACGTAAGTAGGGTGAACGCCCTCGATAGACCTAGACCCAAAAAGCGCTCGTTCCATGGGCAACTGCCACTGGCACTGGGTTAAGGCGAAGTCATGTGACGTGGTGCAGGCACATAAGTCGTGCACAACGCACGCACACCGATCCATCGCCATTACTTTCACGCGTATGCGTTCGTTTCTGCTCGCTTGGACGCGCACTCCGGGGTTCGTCGGCCTGACCATCTCGCGGAATGTCACGGAATTGTTTCGACTCGTCATCGTTTCCTTCTACGATCTTCTACGATCTTCCACGATCCTCCGATACTGGGACGCGTTACGGAGACCAAAGGATATTTGACGCCAAGTCAAAGTATTTAGGATTATCGTTGCTCCGCAGTTAGCCACAGTTTGAGATCTTATTTCGGTGACTCCGGTTCCTCGAACCTTTATGAATCATTGGTTCCCGCTTGTGACGCGTCAAAGCACTTTCCTTTCGATCGTTCATCGCCGAATTCAACGCGACGGGAAATCGCGAAGGCTCCAGTGATTGTTCGCACGTTCGGAGACAGTATCTCCTACCTTTGACAAGGAGCATCGTACTTTCGGTCGTATCTGATAAATTTGGAGCGAGCCAGAACGGATCGTTGGTCTAAAGATTAAACGAGAATTTCCCTCGTTTTCTACGATTCGTGTCCCACATTTCGACCGAACGGCCGGTCGCTCGCCGACGTTGTTATCCACTCCGGCTAGGCATCGAAAGAAAACAATAATATTTTTTTCTCGACGGCCGTTCACCTCGAGTCGCGAGTTCCTCCGTTCGATAAACAAATTACAATCGGTATGCGAATCGTCCAGTTACCGGTACGTCGATCGTGCGCGAGATTTTTCTCGCGCGACAATCGACGACCGTTTTCAGGTCCAATAATCTTGGGCTCCTTACCAAACTGTCTTGAAAATAGAAATTAATCCTTGGCGGGAATACAAATATTTCTGTCCTGTTCCGCTCTATATTGCCTGCACGGATTCGCGTTGCACGCTATCGCACCTGTAGCGCATCCTTTCCTAAAATCCTTGCATCGACCGATACTCTATTGTATTAGACCGATGGTAAAATCGATGAAAATTAGTCGGACGATACACGGTTCCTCGGTCACCGGTATAAGTAGAAACAGACGAACAACATTGGACAGATGTTAGGAAGGAAAGCTCGGAAGCAGAAAATCTGAATACCGTTTCGCACGATCCAACCGTTTGGAAGATCAGGATCGGGGCCGTTCGCTACAGGATGATTATCCAGGCTCGCATAACTGGCGAGGAAAGGTATGGTTGTATAGTACGTCCCGGCGGTCGGTGGATGGAAGTCCATCCTTGATGGAGGTTACTCCGGGCCATCGTCCCACATCTTCTTGGATATGAACTTGTATCTTCGTTCGACTTGCCGGTCGTCTCCCTTCGCTTCTCCTTCCTCGTCTCCTTCGTCCTTCTTACCACTTCCACCGTGTTCGCGCCGCCTCCACCACCAGCATCCTTACCATCCTTGTTTTTCCTCGTCTCTTCTCTACGTTACCTTCTGGTTGTGTTACGTTGCGCGTTGCTCGTTGCTCGTTGCTCGTTTCTCGTTTCTCGCCACTTCCACTCGTACCTGATCCCCTCCAGTCGCTTCAGATTTTCTCCTTCTTCGGTATTCTCATCCCCTTCCTTTGAGAGCTTCCTCCGAAAGAACGACGCCAGTGGCCTGAGTTACGCGCGATTCGGATTCCGAATGCCGATCAGCGGAAGACACGGTCTGCCCTTCGTTAAAGTTGCTCGGCTAACGGAGATCGAGGTATCTCGATCCCTTTCGAGTCTGTTTCTTGCGGAGACGCAAAGATTGGAAGAGTTTCGGTAGCTTTGGAAACTTTTGGGTCACGATCCGGATATACGTGGTCCTTTATGACGAGTTATAAGAGGAGAAAGGTCTTCGAGATTGACGATTATCAGAGATACACTTTCGGTTAAACGTGCTTGCAGGTGTCTTAAGGATTTGGCCAAGGTTCGAGCACGGAAAGTTACGTCAGTCTTCCTGGTGCTGGCAACGAATTCCCTCTCGACTTATACAGGAACGCCGCGGAAAGTCGGCGAGCAAGGTAGCGCGACCCGGATTACGCTCGAGTCATCGGTTTCCTTTGCGCTTTTCTTCGACGCTCTCAGGGTCAAGGCACTCGTCACTTTTCTCTCGCGATTCTGAAAAAAAACTTCGTAGAAGTAGAATAGCGCCGAGCTTCGACGATTTTAATTCTTCGAATCATTTTCTGTCAACGCTGATCGATTGGTCAGAATTCTTAGCGGCTACGAATTTATTCGCGCGATCGTTCCTTCTTCGCTTTTTTTCTTTTTCTTTTTTTTTTCTTTTTATAACGATTCCTATAGAAGCGTACAAAAATTTCGCGTGGCTATAAATATATGGTCCCGAAAGAAATGGTAATAGGCAGCGCACGGCAAAACGTCAATGGCCAAGGATTCGGCAGGCAGAGGCCAGGCAAACAGCGCGAACGTTGAACCGATGAATGACCTCCGACAACAACGGCCCCTGTTTTCGGTGTCGAAACCACCGCTGCGCCGAAATAATGCCTTCACGGCTTTGTGCTTTCGACTTTTACGATCGCTCGTTAAACGAATCTGCTTCTTCCCATCTGATCTTCCGAGTTGTCCGAAACGAAACGAAACGAAACGAAACGAAATACCGCTCTTTTTTCTCTGCTTCGCTTCGTTGCGTGGAATCTTTCGAACCTTTAATCGTTTCGATCGTTTCTGTCGCAATTACGATAAAGAGTTTTAGGAACCTCGTTTGTGGATTTTGTCGAATAAATGATTCAGTCATCTTGGAACGACGAGTCTTTCGAAAGGTTCATGGCCACCGACAATCTGCTTAGTCACCGCCTTGTGAATGGCCGTGAAAAAACCCACCGGAGAAGTAAAAGGCTGTAGGAGCGTGCAAAGGGCAAAGGGAACAAAAAATTTACACTTTTTATTCCCGAAAATCTTTTTTCCTTTTCCTTTAAAAAGACCTGTCCGTTTCACAGTCTTCAAACTGTCGGGAATCGTTACCCTTGATTCCGGGAATCTAGGAGGATTCGTTGACGAGCTAGAAAAGATTCTAAAAAATGATCTCAAGAAGAAAGAAAGGGGTGACCAACGACGTCGACCTAACAAGACCGAGAGAATTTTCAGGGACACCGGTCACAGGAGCGCCACGAGTGGAAAGAAGAAAGAAGAAAGGTAGCGGAGAGAGCAAGGAGGAAGGAACTCGATCGGGAGAGGGTCTCCGTGTGTTCGGGACACGGTCGAAGACACGAGACGCACAGCAACCGCTCGTTACATAAGTAAGGTAAAGGATCTCCTCTTCTGTTCTCCTTAAACCGATCCACATCCGCGATTATGCCACTTTCCATCGACCTCGCTTCACCTCGGCGTGCCGTGCGCCGACAGCACGTGTGTACGTGTGCAACGGAAGTTCATGATTCTTTTTGCGAATCGAATTTGGGGCTTTCTGAAATCGATCGAAAACGATTATGGGTTTCACGAAAGGGTCTTCGGTCGTTTAAAAAAAAAATTCGAACCAGATAGATCGAAGAATTTTTTCAGGTTGATCGAATAAAATGTTTCCGGATATTTTAGACTGAACTTCGAAATAGAAATTTTAGGAAAGAAAAATTGATTCGTCCGATTTGAACTCAGAAACTTGGAAACGGAAGATAGAACGAGGCCTGTGTTCCAAGCAGATCGCTGCCGAAAGAAACGAAGCTACGCTACTTTTAAAGATTTTAAAGAATTATTCAATTTTCTATTCTCTTTTCTCTCGAATCGGATGGTTTTAATTAGACACGAAAATCTCTTGCAACGTGTCCTGGTCGTTTAATCGGTTCCTTCTCGTTTGCGCATAGATATTTCTCGAAACTATTCCTTGTTCTTCCATGTAATTTTCAATTTTCCATCGAAACCTCTTGAAGACACAGCTTTGCTTCTTCGTAATTTTCTATTGACAAAAATTAAACTACCAGAAACTCCCCCGACCACGGCTATGCGCGCAAGAAGTAAGGTAAAGGATCGTTTGCCGAAGAAAAAAGTGTATCGAACGAATCGGCGATAATCGAACGGTTGTCGTTTCAGCATTTGGTTCCTTATTATGTAAAGCGATTAGCGTCGGTAGAAGACGCGTCTTGTTTCGTAGACCAATTTGTTACGTTTGCATTTTTTTTTACGAAAAACCCATTCGTTACGCTGGTCCGCTTTATTCTTCCTCTCCTCCTCCTTCCTTCACCTTCGCGCTGCAAAACTAATTAGCGTAGCGCGGCACGGCTACTCGATTTACACGAATTTTAATTAAGCGGCTGTGATCGCTCGTCTTATCGTTTGCGAAACCTACTGAACCGCGAGCAATTTTCGAAGAAACTGTTACGTGGTTTTACGCGCCTCCCACCAGAAGTCACGTAAGAGGGAGAGTTTGACCGATACGAATCCTCGGAATCGTAAATTCGCTTTTTTGATATTGCGCTCGAGAGGGGCGGGGGGGGGGGGCATTCTTGTAACAGCCACGTTAATTTGTAGGTATATTTTTATAAATTATTACGTCTTCTCCTTCGCTCCTCTTCTGTTCGATTGACGAGATAAAGGAACGCGTTGGAACTTTATAGTTTGGGTTATAGTTCTCCGTGAGATCGGTGACACCGAAGAGTCGTCGACCTTTCCGAATAATCGTCGACAACGCGACCTTGTCTTCGAACGATAGAGGTATGTTCGGTTAAGAAAATCCATCGAGAGGTACTTTTTAACCTATTCAAGTTTTTACGTTGTATAAAAATAATATTTGTTTATCAGAGAAACCAAAAATATTGAAAGTTTAGCGAACCCTGTGTACATTTTATAGTTAATGATCTTTTTTCTCGTGTTCCTTGAAACGATTTTTGTATAACACCTTGTAACAGTGCGTATCGTTATTATTTCTTTTTCTTTTCTTTTTTTTTTTCCATTCAAATATTTAACGAAGGTTCATCCAATTCATCTACCATGAATCGCTATAACCATCTAACGGTGGCAGGGTTGAACTAAAATTCTCCTTAAAGCACAGACGAGGTACAGGATAGATCTAACATCTTACGGGACTTTATGTCCAATGTTCTGAAATGTCGATTTTATGAGAATATGTAAAAAATGCATGGTTCCATGTGGAAAACATAGAAAAACTAAGCTCGTGACAAAATTTTTCCTTATCGTTAGATGGTCCCTTTAAAATAATGTAACTTGGTCATAGAATTTTTTCATACAACCATAAATAATAAAGATATTTAAGTATTTTTATTTAAATCTCTCAACCTATATACGCCAGGCTATTTTAATTTACGTAACTTTCTAGCTACGTTTAGTTTTAATTCTAACCACTGTTAATGCTGTGTTCTTATTCTCTGCTGAATCGGTAACATTGTGAGCGACGTTAAAATGGTAAGGAGGCACGCGTGCCCTCGAAACCCTGGACCTAAAAGAGCATCGAATGTTAGGTCTATTCTCTGTCTCGTCCGTGCTTAACGCATGCAACCTGATAAACTTATCGTAAACCTGATGAATCTACGTGTTTCATTTCGCGAATTGCAGTTGTCTCCTTTATCGTCTTACGTTTTTATCGATACTCGTAACTAAAATTTCTAGACGCTTAAATTTGAAATTGTTTCTGTTTCAACGGTGTTCTTCTTTTCAAAAATTTTTACGTTATCGAATAAATGTAAGATCGAAGATCCTTTGTAAATAATTACATTTATTTATTTATTTATTTATCAATTTTACAATATAACAGTGTATACGATACGCTGAATATAGAATAATCTCTGCTCTTTATCGTTTATTTATTAAGGCGATTAGTATGTGAGTGATCGGTAAGAACATATATTATATAGCACGTGTACTTTTTATTGGTCGTCACGATATCCTTTTGTCGTTCTTTTTTCTTCTTCCTTTGTTTCTTTATAGAGATGCGCTACCGTTTATTCGCCCACTCCGTTGCACGCTTATTCTTCCTCTTCTCGACGGTAACAAAGTTTCGCAAGGTACCGTATCAACAACTAATTACTCCTCGTAAGACGTTAGTTATTTTTTTTATTTCTATGTACTCGTGCGGATAAGGCCACAATTTGTGAATCTTCCCCGCGTGTGCGTGTCGCACACTCGTTCTGCATGCGTGTGTCAATATGCATGTGATTCTTCTTCTTTCTCTTTCTTTTATTTATCTATTTATTTTTTTATTATCCTTTAATCGTGTTTCCACTCGAACGTGGTTGATGCAAAATGCTCGGGAGCGTATATCGCAGGTGCGCAAGATAAAAGGTTACTTCTAGTGCCATCGATTTTCTTGCCCGAAAAATAGAGCAACAATCGAGTAAGAGGATCGATCGCAATTAGAACTTTATTTCTGTTGGCGCACTCGCGAATACGCGTACTCGTGGGCTCGTGTGAATAATTGGAATTGTTTTAGGGAAAGGCAACAGAGGAGTGAAAATTTGGTTTAAAATTTTGGGAACAATTGAAATTTAAAATTTCCCACCCGAACCCGGTTGTTTTAATTAATCGTTCGTTATACTCGAATCTTGTGCCAGTCTCGCTGCAGAATATTGCAGAAAGAAGGGAGGGGGAGAGAGAGAGAGAGAGAAGGGTGCAATTTTCGTGCGTTAGGCTTCGCGTTGGTGTGTATGTGTGTAACTGTTCGCGCTAGTATTCGTGTGTGTACGTGTGAGTTTAAGTTAAATGAAAATAACATCGTACGTATATCTAATTTAGTTCCGTAAGAATATATAAGATTCATCTGTTGTTGTTTTTTTTTCTCGTTTTACTTTTATTCTTCGCGCTTATCGTCGCGATCGATCCTCGTCGCGCGTTTCTCTATCATTGTACAAAGCGAAAAAAGAAAACAATAACGTTGATAACACCACGACGGTACGTAGCTTCGTTCCATTTCTAATTTATACGGTTCAATAACTCGACGACAGTAATTATACGTTAAGGCGGTTTGATTTTCGGGCTTTTTAAGGCATACTCCGTTCGTATCTCCGCTTCGCAACGCATCTCCCGTGATGTTTCTTACGTTCGTTGGTTCTTCTTCCAACTATTCCTTCGATTATAGCGACGCGAGGGAGAAATGGAAATTGGAATCACAAGTGACTAAAATGGCCTCTAAAAACTACGAAGCTAGGAAGTACTCCCGTGTCTGCTCGCGTTCTCTGCTTCGAGAAAATTCGTACGTAAACTCGGTACTATCACCGAGCCGACCGAGAAGAACAGAGAGCTTTCTTTGACCGATCGACAGGAAGAAATGGTCACGGGAAGGTGTCCGGTTTTTAAAAAAATAAAAAGTACCGCGTTTCCCGACTATGGGCACGTATACGTATAACGTTACATATTTTCTGAAAATATATAATCGATTGGAGGGCAGAAACACGGTAATTTTTATAGCGATGTTCGTTAGATTCAAGAACTGATGAAACAAGCGGTTTAACTATCCTTCTTTCCTCTTTTTCTTTTTTTTTTCTTTTTTTCCTTTTTATCCATGAAGCGGAGTCTTTCGGTTGTTCCCAAGGGAAAACCTTAGCGAGGATATTGTTACTTCTATGTATAGACTGGACACCGTATATCATTGATAATTATCGTTCCTTTTCCCTCTCTCCTTCTCGCTCGTTCTTGTTTGCTCGATTTCACGTTGCCCTTTTTACATCAACTTCATCTTAGCGCAATCGGGGCAGATGATGTCCTCGCCATCGGTGATGAAACCACGGCCGACCAGCGAGGTCTTGCAACCAGCGCAGATGAAGCAGTCGTTGTGCCAATGTCTGTCCTCGAAAGAGATGAAACGAGTGCCACCGATTCCTGGAACACGATCCGATCCATTAGAAATTAGGACGAAGGGAAAAAGAGGAAAAAAGAGGAAAAAAGAGGAAAAAAAGAAGAAAAAAAAACAAAATACGTACCGGTGATCGGTTTGGAGCAGGCGGTGCATCTCTTGGCGAACAATTCTCCGAAGCAGTCCGCGCAGTAGGGCTTGTCGTCGCGCGACGTGAATCGCTGGCCAGCCAGGGAATTGTTGCAGTTACTGCAAGTGAAGCAGTCTCTGTGCCACGGTTCGTTCTTGTACGTCACGCCGCCGCTGGTGATGATCTGGAACAACAAATTCCCTTTTATCTTCTCATCCACCATACGAGAATGCGTTGCCCTTCAAGTTAAAAGTTAATCGACTTACCTTGTTGCACTTAACGCATCGGGTGGCAAACTTGTCCTCGTAACATCCGGCACAGTAGATCTCTTGCTCGCGCGGGATGAAGCTCTTCGTTCCGATCGGATTCTTGCAGACCACGCAGCAGAAGCACTTCTCGTGCCACTGTCTGGTCTTGTACTCCATCTTCTTGGTACCTGAAACATAAACGGCACCCTCTGAACCTTCCAACTTTCCCTAATTGAATAGTACATTCGTGTTATTACAGGTACCGAGGGAGGCGAGGGAATTATAAACTCTAAACCATAGCCGATCGGTTCGCGAGGCTGCAAGTTTGCAGCAAGGGCTGCATTTTGCGTCTAGACGGTCGCGTGAGGCGCCTGACGAGCTCGCGTGTCCGCTTTGCTCGAGCAATTCCCGGAGGATGAATTTTCCGACAGCTCGCCGATAAGGAAGCCTTCTTCGAAGGAAAGCAATCGGGAGAATTGCTTGCGGCCTCATCTTCGTTTCCAAGAAAACTTCATTTTACCAGCAGGAAAGTTGTTTCGACCGGCTTTCGAGACAACTGTTCGCGTTTGCACGAGACACGAGTTAGAGAGTTCAACGACAGGTGCAAAAAGTCGTGCAAAACCGGAAGATCGCCAGCAAAGATAGGTGTCATCTCCCGCAATGCGGTTTCAAAGTTTCCTCCGTGGAACTTTCTAGTCACGGCCGCTAATAACCTACATAGGACGGCTCGTTGCACCCATTCCGCGCGTCTACGTAGGTTTGGTCGATCGTGGTCCTTTTTACCGACGAAAAGGGACTCGCGATAACTATTCGCTCCGGTTATTCTTCCTACTCGACCTTTGTCTTTAAGTTCGAAAGACCGTGACAACCTTTTACGTATTAAATCGACGTTAATTATACACTCTATATCTTTCTACGATCGATCGTAACATATAATTCTACCATCGATGAAATTACCAGGTTTCGAGCGAGCTCGTCATTGATCCGCTATAATTGGGCGTATCGTTAAGTCAAGTCCCACGCTCGCCATCTTTCTCGTCTTCCGTTTGCACGAGGAAACATGCGAGCTTCGAGGTTTCGTTACGCGGAATACGGAAGCGGCGTTTATGGTCGCAAGGTGTACGATTTTGTGCACGATCACGCGCCGATTTCTCGGTTCACTCTCGACCTGTTTCGATGTCAAAAGAATCAAGCGTCGTTTGCTAATCGAGATTCTTCGATGGGTCTGGGTTAGGTCTTTCCGAGCACCGCAGAATCTTCTCCCGTGGGCGTTCCGCCATTTCTCTCGCTCATTAACTTCTTCTTTCTTTGCGCCGTGCCAAGGGCAACTGGACTTAACGATGACTCGCTATTTCGAAAGGTGATCTAATAGGACCTAGAAGGGGTTCAGCGATCGGTTAAGCGACGCTAACCAAGAGAGAATAATAATCGCCGCGAGTTATTTATCGCAATTTCAATAATTTTTCAATTTTGTTCGCTCGGTTGCGTTATTGCGAAAATCTTTCAACAGTTTCCAACATCTTTACGAATCATTTCTGACGCTTCGACAAAATGGCAAATATAAGACCGTAAATCAACACGTGGAGGAGCTTGCAATGAATCACCGAGACGTATCGAGTTTGGCTGGACCATCTGTTGCCAGCTACGTCACTATAATCAACGCTTTATCATCTTCCGCGTGGACGTTGATAAATGAACAGCGAACCGTTACCGGCCGATAGTTTCCGATCGATCAGTCATCGCAAATTAGCCTGTCCCTTGTAACGCGTGCTCCAACCAAGATCGTTCCCGTTTATCAGGATTTTTGATCTAAACCACAACGGTCGAATGCCTAATTTGCGCACAGGAAGAACATTACCGTACCGTGTTGTAATAATGGAACACGTTTCGGTAACAATTTTTTTTTTCTCGATAACGTGGAATACAATAGCGTTCGAGCTATTCGAGAGATACCTAATCATTCGAGACAGACACTATTGTATTCGACCGAAGCTTGTCTATCGAAACCAGCAGAATATAGGCTCGAAGTCTCGCAAGAGGTCCTAATTACATAATTACGAGTAACGCGACAAGTTTTACCGATAACCGACACCAAGGATTGTGACACGTGTGCTTTTCCCGCGTTCGTCTCCGGATACGTTGTAGATAGCCTAGATTCCAATGGCTCTCGACTAAAAAAAGCAATCGCACACTTTTCGTACGCTATTCCTCCGGTCCACCGTGAGTCAGTAGGAGGTCCGTGACGTCACTTCGTTCGAGCAATACCTCCGTATATGTATAAAGTCTGATGGTCCAAGGCCGACGATGTGGTAATCTCACGTTATGCGCGTCGCCTTAGCTCGCCCGATCACCGTGCGTGCTTCGCCGACCTCATCGTCCGTGTAAAATTGCGCGCTTCGTTCGTTTTATTAGACCGATCCAAAGAAACATACTCGTCGACAAACTTTCTCGCAAATTTCTCGCTTTTCGAGTTCCACGAGTTACCGATCCGATCGCGATTGCAACGAGCGATCGAAATAGACACGAAGAAGAATCGAATCGAGTTTAAACGATCGTTGTTTGGACGAGGGTTGGGTATTCGGGGAAACAGTGGCGCCAACGCGGTAACCGCGGGACAAAGATCGCAACGTTCCAGAATCGAGGATCGTTAACGCGATCATTTCAAATTTTACGAGGTCTCGATTCGGCGAGACTCTGGTAATCCTTCGGAAGCCGCGATTCTCGGCCGTGTCGAGTCTAAATATAAATTCAGCAACGACGGGAATACCGTGCCTCGACTTTCCTGATCCACGACGCGAGCGTCTCTGTTGCAGCAGCTACAGGAATTTCGCGAGACAACCCTAGCTTCTCGACGTGTTTTCTCTCGCGATGCGGTTACTTATTGTGCAACAGGAAAATATAGAACACGCCAGCTACGTCCGGCTCGTTTTAAAATCATTTCCAATTGCATAACGCGTCTTTAAACGTTACATAAAAGTTTGCGCTTCGTTTTGTCGTGTCTACGACAAGGTTTGGACTCGAAGCCACCGATGCGGTTCCGATTGTTCTTCCACGTCTCCTTTTTCACGAGCCAATTCCAAGTTGTTCTTTCTTACCAAGTATTTTTAATTTACAAAGGGCTAGAGGACTATCAACCGTCGAACGAGATTGCGTCGCGATAAGGAAGCGATTTATCGACTCGGCTCGATAGATATTGGTACATTTACGTACAACAGTCTGGTATTATGCGAATGACATCATCCGTATTAATAGGAATTCTTATCCGGCTGCACGATTTTTAATCGTTCCGATCCTTCATTTTTTCATTTACGATAATCAGAACTGTTAATCGTGATCACTCGATCGATGAAATAGTCAGTGTTTTTCGGTTTATACGAGGGAAAAGGAGGAATCATCGATAGATGGATGGCTCCGTGAAAGTTTTCGGTCAGCGTGCACGGGAATTCGAATAAACAGCAGGTGACATCATTATTTAATCGCAACGTAGCGGATTCCAAGCTGTTTCGTCAATAAGCCAACGACAAATATTGCCGCATGCATTATCCGATGATGCCCGGTTTCGTTAGACGGATTTGCATTGCGAATTATCCGCAAACAGAACGAACGTTCGTAATTGCCTTCTAGAAAGCAGATCCTGTTCGATGTCAAAGTCGACCAATGAAAAAAGGAATTACTAGGCGACTCGTGCGTTAAATAGCACGTGTCGCGAGCATAGCCGGAAGTATCGAACGTTTTATTAATCTTACCGCTCGATCGATCACGTTTGCAGCTACATTAATCATAAATCTTAAACATACGATTAACATAGAAACCCGTTTGTTCGGTTCTTCGCTGCGTCTCTGGACGATTATCGCTTCTTTATTAAACACGCGTTGCCTTCGCCAAGACGCTTCCGCCTTTCCGCTCGATCCCTTTCGATGTTTTATCGTTGACGTAACGATCTTAGACGTACCATGAAAGCCAAAGTTATGGAATTATTTACGATTTCTCGCTAGGAACCGTATTCCGATCGAGTCGTGGATAATTGATGGATTAGTTAAGCAAGTGCAGTAATGGACAATCGAAGTGCGTGGCCGTGCTCGTGTTTCCACATAAGGTAGCGGTTCCCTTCGAATTCCCTCTTTCCGATCGAGCCTCTCTCTCTCTCTCTCTCTCTTTCTCTTTCTCTCTGTTTCTCCGTTTCTCCTTTTCACGATTCGCCGGTTGTCCGTCCGATCGGCTAGTTTATCGCGAGCCGGTTGCGCCGCGTCGACCCACGATCGGCGTGCCGATGTCGACCTTAGGAAAACTTTGAGAACGGGACCTTATCCGCCGCTCTCGCGCCCACCGGCTAGTTTTGCAACGTCCTCCAAGATCGACCCGGAATGTCGAACGGAATGCTTCTCGGAATGTTTCATTTTTTTGGAATCTTATCGAGGCCGGATAGCTTTGAGTTTACTTAAACTTTATCGAAAAGTATCGTAGCGTTTTCGTCACCTGGATCTGCTTTTTTCGGATCTCCCAAGAGGCAGTCTTTGCCAAGACAGCACCTGAACTTGACGTCACCCTCCATCGGAAACATGCTGAATATCCCGACATCCTCGTCCTTCTCTTTCGCCCTTCTTATTCTTTCCTCTCCTGCCGTTTTCGTCTGCAGGTGAAGCTTGCTCGACAGCCTTTCGCTCAACGCGTCTGTCGCCATTTTTCTTTCTCTCTCACCACTAGTCTTTTAATTTTCACGATAAAACGATCACTGGAATTTCGGTATCGCGATAGAATACTACAAATCAACCACCCTCGGATTTCTCGCTCTCGATCGTTAGCTAGCTAAAGTTTCTACCGTTAAAATAATCACAAAAGTCTTCGACGCGAGAGGAACTGTCAAACATGTTTACACCTCCGTTGTCCGATAAGATAATGTTCGTGAAAAAAAAAAAGGAAAATTTGTGACGCTTCCACTTGATATTTTTTTTTTTTTTTTACAAAATTTAAGACAAGAACCGATCGAGAGGTGAGAAAAGCTAGGATAACCTACGAGGATCGAAACGGAGCGGAGTGACGCGCGGTCACGACTCGAACACGACTCTTCGTCTACGAGGACGAAGAAGCAGAAGAAGAGGAAGAAGAAATCGGCCGATCGTGCGATTGGCCCGGAGTCTTGCGAGCCACTGAAGCCACCAGAGCCAGCCCCCTCGCTGGACTCACCGTGCACACCGCGAGCACGCGCAACGTGTCTTCTACTCCTGATAAGTTTGCCTTTCCGCTCCACCAGATACACTCTCCGCCATCCTGGAACGCATCCGCGAATATTTATATATTTACGCATCGCGTTCGCTCTTTCCAGGCCCGGCCTCGTTCGACGAACAGCTCTTTTTCACCGAGTTCGAGATTGTGTAACGACCTTCTCGACAATGTCGAAGATCGTGTTAAACGCAACGGTAGGTTGTTGCGGTCTGTTTCTGCGTTGATCGATCGATCGAAAGGTTGAGGAAACGTTCAATTTAATTCGATTGTCCAGCGTTGCGACCACTGTTGCGACCACTGTTTTCGTAGATATAATTTTGCGTCTCTCGCGTCGTATATCGTCTGCGTTAGTTTCGAAGTTGTTCCGCGATAGTCGTCAGTTTTGTATCTCATTTGTCGCGGCAAAGATTGCTCGTAGCGCGTCCAAGTAACGCCGTCGAACGAGAGTTTTCTCTAGACGATTGCGTCACGAAGCAGTGCGGTGATTAGGATGCGAGTAATTAGTGCCGAAGAGCTCTCGGAAAACATTTTTTTTTTTTTCCTCGACGAGATTATTATTTTTGTTGGAACGCAAAAGTTGAAGAAGCAAACGGTAAAGTATTTTGCCGGACCAAGGAACTGGTCGTTCGTGATTCATCGAAAGAATTACACCGAATGACACGTTCCTAGATAAAGCAATGTCGAATGCAGATATACAACGGTCAATTTGCTCTGGACAATCGTTGCGCTCGTTAACCTTCTTTTATGCGTGTTTTTCATTCGATTAACCTTTCAATTTTTCCATCTCGTAATCCACCTCCTGCAATTATAGAAGCCTTCCTTTTGTCTCTTTTTGACTCCTTTTGTCTCCTTTCGTCTCCTTTCGTCTCCTTTTGTCTCCTTTTGTCTCGTATAGAATACCCCGAAATCGATCGCGATGCATCCCTTTTCCGTGACGTTCATCCGTGATGCATCGCATTAGATTTGGCGAGCCGATACGCGGTTCGAAAGGTCGATCCGTATACGGACACGCGCTGGTACCGAGTCATTTTCACGAACGATTCCTCACCGATCCTGTCGCTATCTGCCTCTTTTAAGATTTAACGAGACTCCCACGCGCGTCACGTAAGTCGAAACCAGTCCATCGGAAACACGAAACTCGCTCGCGAAATCGACCATCCCTCCTAAGCTCCCAACTTTCTCTTCGACATTTCTATTTTAACTACTTTGCGGCTTAATTCGTATTCCCTGAATTTCGTGGCTACACGAATTTACTCCGACGACGTATCTCGCGTCGTTTATATTCGAGCGTACTTGACCGAATTACTGGCCCGTGATCTTTCCGCGGAAGTAGCTGCCCTCGAGCAGAGAGATACCTTTTCCCGAAAGAGAGAAGGATCTTCGATGCTTGATCGTTGAACTTTCGAGGTCCAACGTTTTTCAACGATCAACGATTCGTTGGCCGAGGTTATCGGTGGTCGTCTTAATTACCTCTGAAAGTGGCCCAGAACGGAGCACGGTCGCATAATCGAGCGTGAATCACGCGGTATATAGGTCGCGGTGCGCTCCACCACGCTGTCTGGGATCGTCGAAGGTTGCGAAGCGACAAAGCGATAATTCGTTCGGAGTTTGCGTTCCGTGGTCGTCGAAAAAGGTCGTTCGGATAATTGCTCGACAACCTTTTTCGACCCACTTTCTTACACCGCTTGCTCCGCTTGCTCCGCCGAACTTGACGCTCGCGAAAGAAAACTTTGTTCGAAACGTTCGTTCCGAACCGTTTCGTCGCGATGTTTCGTGTTCGGGAAAGTTAACAGAGTTACCCGCCGTGTTTTGTTCGGCTCGCGACGAGCTTTCAGTCGTCGACTCTTGGAGAAGTTTTCGTAAAACTTGTTGATCCAAAGTTTCGAACAACGCGCGCTCGAGAATTGGAAAACGCAGGGAGTTAAAGTTGCTTCCTTTCTCTTCGAAACGGTTCGCGATAATCGACTCTAGCGTCGAAGCCGAGCCTTGACTCGGTTGCCTTAATAAGAAACGTCGAATCCATAGTCGCGAAATCGCTCGTGATCGTGATTCATCGTTCGGGGACCAGTGCTGTTCCGAAACAGGTGGTTCGACCGTCTAGAGCTGGTCTTCGGTCCACGAGTCGGCTATTTCGGGACAATGGAGATCGTAATTTTATCGTTGCTCGAAACTTTCCGAACGCGAGCTCGCGATACGACACGCGTAAAACAGGCTATTTTCCAGTTATTTTAGCGATCTAAGAAAGAGGTTTCGAGTTACCAGCTACGTACCAGCACGGAAGATCTCGCCGCATCCATCGCAACGGCTGGCGAACTGGGCATCGTAGCAGTTGCCGCAGTAGATCTTGTCCACCTTGCTACCAAACTGTTTGTCCACCAAGGACACTCTGCACCTGTTGCAGAGGAAGCAGGCCTCGTGCCAATGCTTATCCTTGTACGACAAATCCTGCAAACGATTCGTCTCTAATTATCGTCTGGTCGTTCTTGTCTCTCGCAGGCGTTAATTGGTTCGGGTTGGATGACGGAACGAAAAAGAGGATTTCTACGCGTTGGAGTTGGGCGTCGGCTCGGACTTTGTCGAACGTGGAAAAAATTATATTTTAAGGAAACTCTAACTTGTTCTAGAAGCAGCGTCGTCTCGAGGAAATAGATTCGACGGGAGTGCGAATGTCCTGCTACCTTTTATCGATTCGCCAACATAAATTACGTCCAAAGTCGTAAACACTCGTCGAATCGATCAGAGGAACGCGTTGGTATTGAGACGGAACGCTCGTTTCCATTTTGGGATCGATTATAATCGCGAACTCGTCGACCTCTAAAAGACGGTCACGGTGTATCGTTCCGGCGAGGAAAAGGCGCACGCACGGATCCTTGGGTCTTTCGTTCGGTGCGTTAAAAAAGATAATGTTCATCGGTGCTGGCATAATGGTGGTTTCGCGTGACACCGATTTGTCGCGAAAACGAGCCGGCAGAAAAACGCTCGTTTCGCGTTTCCTCTCGTTTGGCCGACCAAGTAGGAGGAATAATAATGGCGAACCAGCGAGAAACGGAAATAAGCACTCGAAGCCAATATGGGTAGCAGGCACCTGCATCATCGTTTCTATTTCTAGGAATGAGTAAGTCGACGCCCATGCCCGTTCGAGTATCGCCATCTCGTCCCGTCGTTATACACGAACCGATAATTACCGATTTTTGCGCGCAATTCGACAAACTCTACCTCGGACCAAGGAATTCTTTAAATTTTCTAAATTTTTTCGCGCAACGAGACTCCAACGATCGATCTACCGGTATTGTGCGCTACGAATCTAAATTTAGGGGAAAACCAGATTTGTTTTTCGGTCGTTTGGACCTGATCCAAATCCACGAATCGTCGTCGCTTACGGAAGATCCGTTTCCATCGAACGCGTTGGAAAACCGAACGTTTAAGCGATCGAGGTCGACGAATCAACGCGTTTATCGCGTTAACACGGATCGGCAAAATACAGGAAACGATCGACGATATACGTACCTTGGAGTCGATACCAATGGTTTTGTTGCACTCCTCGCAACCATTCGCGAAAACGCTCTCGTAACACTTGATGCAGTAAGGATGCTCGTCCCTGAGCACGTAGCGTTGCCCGGTCAAAGACTCGTCGCACTGCCAGCAACAGAAGTGACCGCTGTGCCAGTCCTTGTTCATCGCCTTCGTGTACTCGCCACTAAAAATCAACTGCAAAGCAAAAAACACGACCAGCTTAAAAACAATCGTTTCTACCGCGTTTCTCTCGGAACGCTCGTTAGACCCGATCCCCAATATATAGATATTCATAAATATCGATCCTAGTTTACGAGTCAACGAAAACGATCGGTCTTCGGCGACAATTTTCAACTCGAAGGATCGAGTTAAACGCGATCCCACAACGATACGAAGACTTTTTTCTCCCGATACATCTCGTAGACGATGCAACGAAACAAACTTCGAATACGCCCCTCTCGCAGCATCGTTTTCTCTCGATTTTTCGTCTCACGAATTCCCTTCGTTCGAACGCAAAGTTCCTCGCAATCTCTCTCTTTCATTGCTCGGTACTGTAGTGTTTCGCGTATCAGCGATGGTGTTGCAACAGATATCTATAGATATCTGTAGATGTATACATACGTACATACATATATGTATATATATGTATATATATGTATATGTACCTTGGTTGAGTGGTGTTGTATGTGCTGGCTGAGTATTTTTTGTATGGGAGCATATTATCGTGACGTTAAAGAAACCCATTATACGTATCGTATGAATCACGCAGAATCGTCGATCGAGAAGCTGGCTAGCCACCTCGAAGCTCCGCGATATTGCTGCTCGCGAAATCAAGGTGCTCGAAAAGTTGCTCAAACCTCTCGAGTTTTCGTACCATTTTTAAATCGAGCGTACCAGATTTTTCGAGCGAGAAGAATCGAAAAGAATGAACGAGTGGAAACGAAGCGAAGCAAACTATACCGGAGGCGAGCAGTGAATTTTCTTTTCGAAGAAGAGAGTAGGTCGAGAGCGAAAGAAAAATAGAGCTCGCAGCCAAACGTGTTCCGTTGTTTCCGATACATCCGTGAAATACTTTCGTTTGGAAAATCAACGCAGAACGTGGAAAATGGTCCATCGTACGATCGCACGGAGATCAAACTTCACGTTTGTCCGTTTTTCCATTTTTCCGCATCAATCTTCGAACTTGGGTGGACGAATCGGATGGTATCGATCGAGCGAAAGAATCGCGGATTCTCGGGTGACGGCCAAGGTTTCTCGTAAGAAGTTGCGATCGCGAACGGAAAGCTCGTGGCCGATAAAAAAGGGGAGGGGGGTGTCGGCAAATATTCGGGCTGATCCGAGCTAGATCTGCAGCCAGCACATACTCTTCGATGGCGTGGTGGTTGTTCTGCGTGCTGTCGACCTCGGTGATCGTGACCTCGGCGTTTTGATCGTGGCTCTCCCTGCGCTTCGTCGTCTTCTTCACTTTGCGAACCTTACGTTCGGTGGTCGTGTACACTACACTGTCTACGTCTGCCATCGTGCTGCTCGTTTAAGCTTGTTTTCCCGCGTTTACAGTTTCGGCCGCGATATCGCGAAATACTCTCGGATTCCGTCCCACGAGGAAACGAGGAAACGAGGAAACGAGGAGAGGAAACTGGAAGCCGAAAAAGTGGTCCAGGAGAACGAGAGACGAGAGGAGGAAGAAGAACGCTCAGTGTTCGAGGAACGGGAAATATGAAACCGGAGCGTGGTCGGAGTGTTCCGTGTGTACCCAGCAGCTTTCGAGCTTGCGAACTGACTGAAATCTAGGATCGGTCCGCTCCGGGCGTCATCATATCGGGACGCTATTTTCGGCGTCCCGACGACTCCAGAAACGCGCCGCGCGCGTCCGTCACCCTCCTCTTTCTCACCCGTTCCACGATTCCGTTCTTCTCCCCCAGCTCCTCTTCATCCTCTTCGTCCTCCTCCTCCTCCTCCACCTCCTCCTCCCCCTCCCCCCCCCCCACCGTCGTCTTGTCGAAATTCTCGATGCAGCGTGCCGGGTGCAACTTTTCTACGACACCCCTCTTTCTCTCTTCGGCTTCGTTGTCCGCCTTTTTTTTCGTTGCCGTTCGACTCGTTAGCGGTCGACCGCGACAGGTTAAAGGTTTGCGACGACGCGACGGAAACGGCGGTTCCATTTTCTGGAATCCTTCTTTTTCCCTTTCCCTTTCCCTTCGTTTTTGTTCGTCTCCTTTCGGTAAAGATATTTCTGGACCCTTTACCGCGACTTCTTCTCAGTTCCTCTTAGCGAGACGAGAAGCAGATACGATTTATCGTTAGTTTCTAAATTCGAGGGGAACGAGGGTTATCGACGAATCAATGCGTCGTTTCACAACCTTCTACTTAATCGTAACGACTTCCAGTTACGAGCAAATTATGGAATTTACGTAGTCAGAACTCGCGGTGGTAAGACCGATTCCGTTCGAGTTACGCGATTCGTAAGAATCTATTCATACGAAGGAGAATCGAAGGAAATTTTGGACGCGATTCGTCAAAGAGGAATCGAACCGTTCGGTGATACATCAATGACCAATTTCCTGAAACATCGAACGACCGAATGACATGTTGATCGCGTGCCAAACAGGTGGTTCCTGGTTGGCACGAGGTGAAACAACGCGAAAAATAGATTCCGCCGGAAAAATAGAGAAGAAATCACCGGTGTAATTGGGTCGGAATGTTTCACACATCACCAATACCTTCGTCTACCCACGTACCGCATTCCTGACGCGGCTGATCCCTCTTTTCAGCGGTGATTATTAAAGCGAACGAGTCATTCGCGTATTCTGGTCCGCTTTGGAAATCGTAACCATGGTCGGCAAGTGCA
>SMSQ01025965.1:24708-41773 GCA_019453375.1 Ctenoplectra terminalis
TTTTTTTTTGTATTCCGGCCTGATAAAATTTATTTCACATCCGCTACTTGAATCACACCTAAGATCGGTACAGCGATAGGCCTCTGTTAATGGAATTTTAATAATGGTACCATTATTGGTAGTTAATGAAACTCCGTTAACTAATGAGGTATATCATTAATTATACAGAGGAAATGGGTTCTTAATGATCTTGAGTCGTGTGGACAGAGTTGTTAGTTACGTTGATTCAAATTCATCATTCCTATTTTGTGTCTCGTTGCTCTGTTATTGGTCTTGAATTCAAATTAGCGTTCTATGTTTAATTCTGGGTTGAAAGTAAAATAAAGTATACGCGATAATAAACTTAACATGTTTGTGTGATAAAAGTAGTGTAGATTGGAGTGGGATCGTGGCATTGTATCAGGTCTGAGATACCAGTATCTTAACAAGGACTTTTATAACATGCTTCAAATGTGTGAAACTAGTTGATAATTATTCATATTGTTCTGCGCACGGTGAAGAGTTACAAGTATGATTAATAATTCCACAGGACCAAGGATGTCAAAACGACTGAGCTTCTATGGTCTAGTAGGCCTGGCGTCCCTTTGCATCTTCTTCTTAGTATTTAATCAACGCTACAGCAGCTATCTCGAGCATCGACTGCAGCCGGTGATATCGGTCAGTAAAAAATCGGAGGTGGGGATTGCTCTAAATTGAGTCACGCCAAACACGCTCTTTCTGACGGTAAAGTCTAACTTTTGCACCTAACTTTTTTCCACTTGTACACTAACAATGAACTGTCAAGCCATTGCAGACAGTTACCGGCTCTCTTTCTCCCTGTTTCCACCTTCTCCTTTCCTTTATTTTCGTTCATGCAGCATTAGACATAACAATTATTGGAGATCATTGGAAATATTCCTGCTTGATGGATCACTGGGGTAATTCGATATTAATCTTGTATAGAAAAATTAACAAAAACACTGTAAATATTCAATATACCATAGTCATTATAATTGCACAGTTTTTGTTATGCCAGACTAATATGAATTTGGAACAGTTACTTATAGAAAAATAGAAGTAATATACATGTACATACGACAGAACTTTTACGGTTTAATTTTGTGTTTTGCATGTTTTCAAACTGATACTTCTTTTATTTCTGCACTCTTCATTTTTTTACCTGTACATATATCATTTTGTTCACACCACCGCACAATTTGGACACTAATTCACTACCTACATAAAGAAAGAGGGAGAAAGATATTGTTCTGGTTACATCAGCAGCATTATCGTGTTCACAATATACTATGCACTCTCAGAATGCTAAAGTATAAATATTTTCTTCAATATAGGATGTGGAAATAAGGCCACGCATCATCAAAATCCAAGATCCAGTAACGGTAAGCACCATGCATGTCCACATAGATTTACGTACTTTGCAATTTTTTGTTCAATAAAATGAATNAGGCCACGCATCATCAAAATCCAAGATCCAGTAACGGTAAGCACCATGCATGTCCACATAGATTTACGTACTTTGCAATTTTTTGTTCAATAAAATGAATACTATAAACTGGTTCCCATTACACAAATTGCAAAAGCATTTGTAAAAAGATTTAGGAGACGGTGAATACAAATTGGTCACAGAGTTTAAAGTAACCTTTATTTTTTTTCTTTTTTTGTAATAAAATTGACATTTTGCCTTACTTATAAATAAAATTATCCGGTAGGTAAGTGAATATTTGTCTCGAGGTTAACACTTCTCCATTCATAATAGGAAATTAACATTGAACATGTTTGGTTTGGAAATGGGAACAGACACAGTAGAAAGTACACTGCCATTTTTGCTTGCTGGTGTGAAAATAAATCATGGACCAACGGAACAGAGTTTTAAATTTAAGTCACGCGTGGTTTACAGGGATATTTTAGAGGGTCCATTGAAAATGTCACGCTTTCTGAGATACAGGAAGTCATCGATCAACAAAGAAAGGCAATCGACAGAGAAATGGAAGGGTACACGTACCCTAATGGAAAATATGGAGTTAACATCAGGTGTGTTAATTTTCTCATTTAAAATATTGTATGTGAGTACAAGTTTTAATGTGGTTGTCCAACTGTTACAGTAAACTGGAAGACTTAGTATTGGAAAAAGGGGGAAGACCCATGAGAAGCGTGATTTTAACAAGTTGGCGAAGCGGAAGCACGTTTCTTGGCGACGTGGTTAACGCACATCCGGCTAATTTTTATCATTACGAACCTCTACTTGATTTTGGAATCGTACAAATTAGGGGGCCACCACTCGCCGACGAAGCTCTTAGAAATCTCGAATCTTTACTGAGATGTGATTTTAATAATCTCGGTAGGAATACTTTTTGTAGAATCATTAAAAAAACGCAATAATATACCTAAACATGGGGTACAATTTTTCCTAATTATTCCAGATCGTTATTTGGACTACGGTAAAACACATCCTTGGGTCTTCAATCACAACACACATTTATGGAAACAGTGTCAGATTCACAAGAAAATTTGTTGGGACCCACGATTCGTTTCCAAATTTTGCAGACTATTTCCCTTTCAGTCAATGAAAATTGTTCGTTTAAGGCTGCGCGCTGCAGAGAAGCTGCTGGAACAAGAAGAGTAAGAGCACGTTCTAATTTTCCAATCAGCCATCCTGAGAAAAATTTCTCAAAGGAAAAAAAATAATTTGTTTCAGTTTAGGAATACGATTAGTTTTATTAATCCGCGATCCAAGAGGGATTTTACAATCGAGAAAGCACAGGGAATGGTGTCCTAGTGAACCCGATTGCTCGGACCCTGCATTGGTATGCGCGGATATGGTCTCCGACTTCAGCGCAGCTGTACGACTAGTAACAAAATACCCACGCACCTTTAGGTATGCTTTACTTTTGCAATCGATATCCGCTTAGATTATCTACATTATTCACAATGATACATACCCCGCATACATGCATACGGGTTACCCAACCTTCTCTAGAGCAGCTATCGTATAGTATAGCTATAATATTGTGGGAATGGTAAGACCGAGGTGAGAATGTTTAGTCTGGAGTGATAGAGGTGCGAATAAAGACTGTTTGGGACAGTGTGACCGAAGTGCGAGAGACGAGTATTTGGGCCGAGCGATAGAGGTGCGAGAGACGAGTGTTTGGGCCGAGCGATAGACGTGTGAGAAAAGAGTATTTGGACCGAGTGACGGAGAATATCGTGTGACCGAAGAGTTTCTGGGAATGCCTGAGCAGAGTGAAAGAGATTGAGAATAGAAGAAGAGAGAATGAGGGAATAAATGAACGGAGAAAATGCGTATAGAGGGGCTAGTCGAAGGATAGTCGGAGTGGAGTCGAGAAGAGTGAGTCTGGAGAAGAGAAATAGAGAACGAGTATTGCATCATTGAGCGATAGTTATTAGTGAATAAATCGTTATTGTTCTTAAAACAGTGTCCATTGTTGAGTATTTTTAGAGACAGCCGTCTGCAACCTAAAATCCCTACAATATAGCTATAATATCGATGATTGTAATTTTTAATTAACATTTTTAAACAGGGTAGTTCGTTACGAAGACTTATCTGTGGATCCCTACAGACACGTGAAGGAGCTGTACAATTTTTACGGTTTGGACTTTCATGAAAACGTGAAAAAATTTTTGGACACACACACGAAGAACGACGTGGGCGGTGTTTCGAGCACTTTTCGTAATTCAAAAGTGGCGCCTTTCCATTGGAGAACGGATCTCGATTTCGAGGAGGTCGATGAGATACAGAGGGTATGCGCGGCGGCCATGAGGCTATGGGGCTACGTCATGGCGTCGAACGCGAGCCACCAGAAGGATTTCGACCCCCTCACGGATTATCAGCTTCAATTGTGACACGTGGTGTAGCGTGCGATAAATGTCTAGTATCTGAACGTAACTATCACTGTGTAGAATGGTTATACTTATTAGCTTATCTGCACAGATCTCGAGATTATGACAAGTGCCCTCATTCACATTGAAAAGGTGGTGCTGATAGCTTGCCTAGACAAGCGCTTATGAACTCTTACGATCAATTCCTTTTGCCAATCCATTTTAGATCGGCGGAGAAAAAAAAACGAAAAAAAAAAAAAGAAAATAGCAAATTATTGGACCTCGTAAGACCAATGGTAAAACTTGTTCCTTAAAGAATTTAAGAGATGCATAAGTGCTCTTCGAGCTTGTTGCATAACGAACAGTCTCGATCTAGAATTTTAAATCGGGGTACACTGGTGTCCGGTTAAATTTGAATATTCCCGCCATTGGGTATATCGAGGTTGAACTTAACACTTTACCGACCGGTTCATTCGAGCGCGGATACATCGCTAACACCGGCTCGGTTTTGGCTATCGTGCGGAAATATAAACTCTTATTCTTGCAACTTTGTTTTTAAATCGAAATTCGTGAGAGCGCTTGGTATATCGTTTCTCTTATTGCGGGGTAATTAACACATTGACAGCCGGCGACCTAAGAGACATTTAAAGCCTGAGCGCTTATTCGCTTGTTTCTGATCACTGAATAGCCAAAAAAAAATATTTAAAAGATTATATATATTTTCGTAAGATAGAACATTTCATTTGCATATTCGTCATGTACAATTTAACGGTGATTAAAAATAGAAACAAAATCGAAATTTTTAATTTATAATTATAGAAAAAGATACAGTTTCGCGCTCAAGCGACAGACTCAGAAATCCGCGTTTTCGCGGAGCCGGCGCTCAAGTGACAGACTTAGAAACCCGCGTCTTCGCGGGGCCCGGCTGTCAATGTGTTAACCCATTGCGGACGGCGTGATTTTGAGTAAACCGTACCGCGGGGCCGAGCCGCTACCGCGATAGTCACTTAAAATGACGAGCGCACGTTTCAGCAGAAATGTTTCTTTAAGCGATTTTCATTCATAGCGCTCGAAGATGTCAAATTATAGACATATATGCAGATAGTACATGCACAAAGTTATTTTTGGCGAACGCATATATGCGTTTCTCGGCCATAGCAACGCGTTTGTTCGGGACACATATATGCGTCTTTCGGCCTTATCAATTGTTTTCGCCGAACGCATATTTGGGTTCCTCGGCCAAATTGATGGTTTCCGTGGAACACATATATGCGGCGGTAGTCCGCAAAGGGTTAAATTGAATAAATTTTTAAATTTTCATAATGTTAGTATTAAACAGCAAGCGTTGGATAAACGGTGACTGTAAAAAGCCGATTAATGGGCTCCCGGTCGTTGAGCGTTGGTCGCAAAAAGCCGATTAATAGGCTCCCGGTTGGTAAAGTGTTAAGAGATGAAGAAATAAACAGATTTCTTTGCGAAAGTGGTACGTATTGATTGGTGAGATTATCTTAACGAAAATTAATCCAAACAAGATACAAATTGAATTACTTTTTAATAATTGGAGAATTACCAAAACTTGAATGCGTGGACTTATCCGATTCAAATTTAACCAGACGGTTGTGTATTAGGTACATGGATCCAAGGAAGTTCCTAATACCCTGGCATGCAACAAGGAAACATCCATATCAACGCAAACATTGAACGAACCTAAACGATAATCTTTTTTAGAATTCAGAGTTTAAATAACGCGGTCTTGGTATAATAATTGTAATTGTAATGCATTAGAATTTTCCACTGAGATATTGAACAAAAATATTAGATTTGATGCATTTACATGAGAAATTATTTTTCACTGGGAATTTGGAAGAAAAAAAATCACGTGTAATGTGTAAACATTATTTTATTACGTAATTTTGTTTCTTTCAAAGAAGAAAAAAAAAAAGAAAAAGAAGTAATAAAATAATGCACACATAGGTATAGTTTATAACTCGCAATACTGATTATATAAAAGTGGGCAAGTTTTTAATGTTCTTCTTTGATTCGCAATTGTTATCGTTTCTTTCTTACACCCCGATATTGTTATTGTTTGCCAAAAAGTGTGTAAGATGGAAATTTATGCGAATTCGTTGGTGAAATTTTGTAAATAATCAGGATTATTTAAACGTTAGTGTCTTCGCTATTTGTTATGCCTGAATATTATTCTTTAAGGGTAGTTTCCATGTAAAGCGGCCTTGAAGCCAAAAACTAGATGGTGAAATTATATTTGCAATAATTTTAGAGAAATTTTAACGAAATGATATTATTTCAAGTGATGAAAAAGAAAAGAAAAAGAATGGGGATATTCAAGAAAATATTATTAAATGTACTGTACAGTTATTTGCATGAATTTTTTAATAAATTTGTATATTATATTTGTAACATATTTTAATTTCTAGAATCTTTTTATTTTTCAAAGTATAAACTTTGTTCGAACAATGATTACTCGTTCATGATGAAAGTAATTTATAAAAAAAAAAAAAAAAAGCAATTGCCCACTGGTATCAGTTAAGTATAAGTGCTCAATATAGACAGGAAATTACTTTATACCATAATTATAAGCGCAATTAAAATTACTTTTAGATAAACAAAATATTTTCCACTTAAATTTTTTCCAAGTAATGTATCAAATCATTGACTGCATTACTCATTTTTCCAGTTTTTACTAATTTCACATTTTACCACAATTACTTTCCTAGCGTTTAATTAAATTTATAGCATCGGTGGCATTATATGAACTTTTGTTTATTAATAAAACAACACATCTAGTCCGAATCGTGTTTATTTTATTTTACAACACCGTTTCATTAACCAAAACTCGATCATTAGGAATAGAATCTTTGTTACAAAATGTAATTTATACGAATGTTAAAAGCACCAAAAATTTTCATCGACTTAAACATGGGTCTTCTTAATAATAACAATGGTTTTGTCTACAATTTTTAAATTATACTTGGCTATTATTTACCTTCGTTACCAAAATTTCCGCCATCATTCTATTCCGGCTAACATCAGGGAGAACAATAAAAGCACATAACCAAAATTACTAGGCGTTTTCCGTTCTTCGCACGTGCTTCCTTTCTTGCCCAACGATTATTATTCACTGCTCTAAGTTCGAAACGACTGCTCTGTTTAAATTCGAATCGATAGTATTTAGCTATTATTTGTAATCATTTATTATGTATGCGTAAAAACGACCTTACTTGATATTCGATAAGCTTCGTGCATGCAATAATGCAGCCGTTCCGACGTGTACAGAGTACAGTAAGAGATCATTTTAAAACCTTAACCTTAAAACGGAGTAGTTACTATAAACGTGCACTGGTAATGGCTGCGTTTCCTGCGCATGCTTCCGTTAATATAAAGTCCATTTAATATTAAATTATAAGTTTCTATTGGACACTTATTTTTCTAGTTTATCGTGCGAATTAACTTGATCCAAGAAAACAATCTTTCCAATTAAAAAATTTAACTTATTTGTATTTCATGGATAGGATAAAAATTAGAATTTTGTATTTAAAAAATTGTATATTTTTATAAAGAATAAGTTAATATTATTTTATTCGTTTAGAAAGAAATCCGCATTACTTCCGGAGTTTTATCTGGAACAAAAATTGATAATGCGTATTAGAATATACGTCGTTGAACGAGATAGAATATAAATATAGTTTTGTTTCAGTGCAGAAAGTAATTATCACTTAAATTCATAGCGTATATTGATGGCATCATTATGTTATTTAATGTAGTTTTTTTATTTATTTATTTGAATCATTGTACCTTTTTATTATTTGTTTCTTGTTGGACTTTGCTGCACGATTTATTGCAGTACACCTGCGAAGAAAAATAAAATTTTGTTTATTTTATATTCAGATTAATTGCATATTTCGACTGGAGAATTGAAACTCAGTGAGGGCAAGAATTAATCACGCGGTAGATCATATTAGCGTATATTTCTTTGTAACATCATAGTTTTTTTTTAAGTAGAATTTATTATTCTATATACAGTTACCTACCTCATTTAAAAAAAAACCGACGCAGGTCATAAATGTAGAATCGTCTGATCCAACTAATAAAATAAATATATTATTAATTATCAAAATTACAGGATAAATATTATATATTTTACACTTTGATTTTATTAACAATTTTAATCAGAATAAAAAAGCGACATCAAATCTACTCAGACATATGCTTGTCGAGAAATCATCATGAAACAATTGTTAGAATTTATGTAAGTCATTGATAATAAAAAACGTTTACTTTTCATTTTCTGAAAAAACACTCCATGGCTGGTTATTCTTCTTTGCGGATGCATCCGTGGTTTTTTCTGTAATAAAATAATTCTACATTATTCTAAATAAAATACATTGTTAGTTATATTTTCTTTAGTATTAAATTTAGATCAGGAAGTGGGTATCACCATGTGTATATGTAAGACAGGGATAACTTAAATATTCATCATAAGAATCGTTGATATTTTCTGTATATTAAAAAATAGATTTTTTAAAATTACCTCTTCAATATTCCGTTCCTGAGTTAAAATTCTTTTTCCAGCTTATATTTTTTTTATTCCATGATCGGTGTAGATCTCTTAGATCATTCGAGTCAGGTTTTCAACCATTTTCACTGTTTGATTCTGAAATTATACATGTATATGTATATTACTATATTTTTTTTTTAATTAATAATTGTGAATTAAAAAAATGTATTCATTAAATTAAATATTCAGGTTTACACTTTCTACACAATGTTTCTGATTGACTGGGGCAGTGTTTAATATTCATCACATTTATTTTTAATGGGAATAAAATTTCTAAAATTCTATTTAACGCTATTTAAAAATTTATGCAAACATGAAAACTTACCTGTGCTATCAAATGGATTTGTTACAGTATTTTGCATCTCCATTTTTTCCATTCTTTTTAACTAAAAAAGGAGAATCTCAATTTATACACTGGTTGAGTTAAACAATCTATGTATAAATTTATATAATTTTTATCAGAGAATTCTGAATCACTCATGTACTATTCAGACTGGGGCAGTAACTTAACATCATATGAAATACAAATTTTTAAGGAATCTCGTATTTTAGCGTGAATGAAAATGAAAGATAAAATCTCAGAAAATCGAGGAAACAAGTATGAAATAAAAAAAATTCAAAAATGCAGCGAACGTGGACATAATTTCTACGGGGTGTTAAATATCCGTTAAATAAATAATACTCACTAGAAAAATTGCAAACATGCCGAAACTATAAGTTGATCAGCGAGAAGGCCATCCAAACCACGTTTTTGACTAATCCTAACGCGATTCACGTTTTAAGCTAACTCTAGAAGAACAAATAAATTAAATTCCGAATGACTGATTGAATTAAATGAAAAATACAATTTAAACACATTAATGTACTCAGAGTCGTATTTCTAAGTTGTAATCAAAGAATACATCATACGAACGAGACTATTTGTGCGTCATCATATAAAACAGAAATTCAGCGAATGCAATTGCAAATTAAAAAGAAAAATATAACAATGAATGGTACGATAGGATGCCAGCTGTTAGCAAAACGTTCTTTTTTTTGTATTTTTTGCAGCGATACACGCGATGAACGTGGATTATGACGAAGCAGACTTACCTCAAGACCGTCTTCGACGAGACCCAAAACGAAAGTGACCGTTAACTTCGGCGAAACTTAAATGGAGGATAGCCTTGGTTCACTTATATTTAAGAGAGTATGTTCAAGAGAGAGTGGTGCCCCTGATGGAACTGCTCCAAACTAAAATAGGAATTTTAATATCTTTATAATATTCTGATGAAATATCTACAATTATACATACAAATATAATTCATATAACAATGATGATTGTCATCAATATCTCTCAGTACTGAAATAAAAATGAAGAGATGCTAATCGTTAGGAAACATAAAATCGCTGTTTCGAAACTGTAGGTAAAAAAAATACAAGATTACTAGGAATTGTAACTAAAATCATTTTTTGTCTAATAAACAACTTCACTAATTGATAATAAAATTTAAAAAATATAGAAGTTACATAGAAGTTAGCTATTATTAATAATAAATCCTTCGTACATTGAAACGTATGATTCACCCAATTTTAAAACACTTTGTATAATTACATATGTGTATGCAAATACATATATGTTTGTGTTAATTGTTCGTCTGTACGATACGCTGTTAAATAAACAAGATAATTTGTATTGTACAACGTTTGACTTTAATTTCATTAAACCTAATCCACTTTTGGTCTCCATGAATGAAACTTAAGGTGCTTACCGAATGATATAATTTCGCATACCTTGGAACGTAAAAACGTTTGCAATGTGATGCAAGAAGTCTGTGCGATAATTAAATGGTAACGAAAAGAAGAGATTCAGTGGTTTTTAAATATTACTGAAATGAACGGGTTATCGGAGGACGATAGCTCTGACAGTAGCAACGAGTATTTGGTCGATTCAGAGGAAATTAATTTAAATTCTAGCTTCTTCTCGAAAAAACCGAAGGCTGCAACGGTTGACGCTAAAAGCGGCACCGAGAATGAAAGCACCGATGACGAAGATTTCGAGGATGTCAGTCAAACGGGCAACATCGAACTTTTTACACAGGTTTTAAAGAATTTGGAAAATTCTCAGAAACTTGACGCTGATGATGGAAACCCTGAAAAGGAAGAGTCACACTCTGATCATTTTCTACCAGAGACAAGAAAAGAAAAAATACAAAAGGTAAAGAAAGAAGAAAATGATACCACGTCGTCTAATGAAATAGATGAACTTTTGCTCCAGGGTGAGAGCAGCGTAAGTTCACCCGATAAAAAATCCTCTGGAGATGTAACGGTAAAGAACGAGGAAGATGCTGAGGCTTCTAATGAGTACACAATTCCAAAGGATGGTGTTAACATAATTTTGCCTGGCACTAGTTTGATGATAAATAAAAAAAAGAAGAAAGGTCAAGATCTGAAAACAATTTTAAAAAGGAGATTAAGAGCCAGTGAGATATTGGTAGAGAAAGTAGGATTGCTTTGTTGGTTGGCTTATGGGTTTCATCTGAACCGTCAGATCAATCAGCCCGAAATAATGGCTGGTGTATTGTCGTTAATATCAACTTGCAATTATCCAAAAAACAGAATTGATCTTGCCTATTTGGAAAAATTTACAAAATGGTTTAAGAACGTATTTACCTTTGAGCTAGTTGTAACCAATGGTAATAGAAAAATAGATAAAGAAACTTTGTTAAAGATACTGAAGGAGAAGAAAATTTCTGACTACAAGGAGCTCGTAGTGTTGTATGTTGCTACGCTAAGAGCTCTAGGTTTAAATTGCAGGATAGTTATATCCCTTTGTCCTCCTCACCGGGCGTTCAGCGATAGTCCGCTGTTCAAAAATGATAAAAAAGAGCAAGAAACTAAATCTAAAAGTAAATCTAATACATCTAGAGGAAAAGGTTCGAAGAAAAAGGAAGAAAATCAGGAAGCTTCTGATGAAAAAAAAGTGGTTCAGAATAGTCCAGAGGCAAAGAAAACTGCTAATGTGGAAGCCAAGAAAAGAGCAGCTGAAATTTTGCGTTCAAGGATAGAAAGTAATGCAAAAAAAAGTAGAACCGATACCGGTAAAGATTCTAAGGCTAAAAATGAGTCAGCTAAAAGCTCGAATACTAAAAAAACTGAAAAGAAAGAAGACTCTAAAGTTGTAGAACAGCAGAAGAGTGTGTCCAATGTAAAACAATTAAGATCCCGTAAAATTAATGTTAGTTCTGAAGACAATAAAACAGCAAAATCCACAGACTTGCCTTCAAAGTCTGATACCACGAAATCACAGTATTACATAGACCAAGATTCAACAGATTCTGAAGCAGAATTTCAGCCTAAACCTAAGCGTGCAGCGAAAAAGGATTCTAGCGACATTAAGGAAGAGGCGCCACGAAATTCTAAGAGCACTAAAAGAAATAGAAAATTAATATCCTCGGACAGTGAAAATGATGAAACAAATAAGACAAAGAAACCGCAAGATATTTGGGCCGAAGTATATTTAGAGTCAGAGGAAAGTTGGATCTGTGCGAGCGTAATGGATGAAAAAATTCATTGTGTGTCTGAAGTATATGTAAGTGACCTGCAAATTAATTCAATATTATATTTACAAACGTATGGATATAATAAATGTACTTTGTTACAGAAAAAAGCAAAAAAACCAGTATTATACGTAGTAGCTTGGAACTCTGAAGGCTTAATAAAAGATGTGACCAGACGCTACTGTGCACAGTGGCTTACAGTCACACGCAAACAACGAATCGATGAGAAATGGTGGCTTGAAACCCTGTCCTGTTGGAAAGAGAAAAATACTATTATTTCTAGAGCTGAAGATGAAATGTTGTTACAAAGGTATTTCAGTTAAACACTTTTATTCGCCACAAGTTTCTGTTCCTTCATTTCAAAATTTATGTTGCAGAGAATTGGAGCAGCCATTGCCTAAAACACACAGCGAGTGCAAGGGTCACCCTTTGTACGTCATTCAAAAGCATTTGCTCAAATTTGAAGCATTGTATCCTCCTGATTGCGTACCTTTAGGATATACTAGCACAGGCGATGCTATTTACTCCCGCCACTGCTTGCATACTCTTTATTCAAGAGAAACTTGGCTGAGAAAGGCCAAAGTTGTGAAACCGAATCAAGAGCCTTATAAGATAGTCACTGCTCGTCCAAAATATGATAAAGTAATTCACTTTCTACTACATTTATTTCCATAAAAGACGATAATTAAATATTAAAAATTATAGCTTTCGGGAACGAAGGTAAAAAATTTACCGCTGGAATTATTTGGCGAATGGCAAACAATGCAATACGAGCCAGCAGAAGCCAAGGACGGTATTGTTCCACGAAACGAGTACGGAAACGTAGACCTGTACCAGCAGTGCATGATTCCAAAAGGCACCGTCCATATAAATCGTAAGTATTTAGAAGAGAAAAATATTAGACACATATTTTTTTATATCACTTTCAAGACGTGATACCAACTCTTAAAGTAAGGTGCAGAACTTTCCAAACAAATTCATTTTTTAAAAAACATTTTGCACAGTTAGATTTGGCATTAAAAAATAGACAAAAATAGGTTTCTCACCTCCTACTTTGAGGGCTGGTATCATACGTTCAAAGCGAACGATGGCTGATATAAAAATATACGTATCTAATATTTTTTTGAGATCCGTATCATATAAAAATTTAATCAAAACTTATTCAAAATTGGCGTGTATCAACAACATTCCCTGTTACAAAAAATAACTGAATATTAAATAAATCAACCCATTGGAGGGCAATTCTACTATGCGTCCTCCAATCGTTCAATTGACACTGATATCAGTCGGTGTACAAAGTTAACAGTGAGCTAATACTGTACGAAAGTAGAATAACAGGGAATAGTAGAGAAGAGTGAGTAAATACGACTCACACGTTTGATGTACAGTTTCAGGACTAAATAGAGTTGCTCGAAAACTTAACATTGATTGCGCGCCAGCTGTGGTTGGCTTCAATTTTGGATCCATGGGTGCAGTGCCTGCACTGGAGGGTTACGTCGTTTGTTCCGAGTATGAGGATACATTGAGAGAAGCTTGGGAAGCTGAACAGGCCGAGGCAAATAAACGAGCCAGGGAAAAACGAGACAAACGGATTTATGGGAATTGGAAGAGACTAATCCATGGTTTGCTGATAAGAGAAAGGCTAGTGGCGAAGTATCAGTTCTCAGAGGAAATTAAGTCAGTGGCTAACAAGAGGACTAAACACAAGAAAACGGACGCGAAGAAGACTAAAGTCTCTTAAACGTTTTGTAAAAACGTTGCCTTAATAATATATCACCGGAAAGATATTATTTGTAGATGTAACGTAGAGTATTAGGGTTGTTGGAAAAATTTTTGATCCACGTACGTGAGGAATGGCATTGTGTAACTTAAAAATGTGTTGCGTCTGGACAACATGTTTCAGCGAGTACTTTGAAATTATTAAGTATTTTTATTTTACCCGCTGTAAAAAAAGAGACGATTAGTCATGAATACGTAAATGATCACATATTATATAGTAAAAGTGATAAATAACTAGTAATAGTACCTCATAGTTGAGCTACGAATTTTATCTCAGAAATTAGTCTTGGTTCGTAAGCTGTTCTGGAGCAGTTTATATTTCTTACAGTGATACGAGGAAACATATGAGTCAAGTTTTTGTGGATTGTGATAAAAGTTGTACAGAATTTTGATACGTATTGTTAAAGTAAATTATCGCTATGCATGAGTCTTTTCTTCTGATGTTTTTCATAAATTATACGAATACAGTTTCTATATTTTTTTAAACGCTTTGTTACGATTATCCTTCGAGTTATTCGAGAATTCATATTGTTTATTTAATATAACTTATTAGTGATACATAATGTATATAAAACCAGTGATGTTGTGTGAAATTATATGAAATAAATTGATATATATTTGTACATAAGTCAAAAATCATTTTTTCTGTCCAATGGTTCGTCATTCATAAGAAATAGAAGCTTCCATTGTTTATAACAAATTAACCACAGGGAATATCTTGACGAAACTTCTTTAACATGGTAGCCAGGATTTTATGCTTTAATTTGAGCCCATGATCGTTGAAAAATTCCATCTGGAAGTAGAGATATTCGTAAAAATGTAAAAATTACGAAAATGACACGATAGATCCCGCCTAGATGTGAACGGCTCGAGGAATCGAGCACGATTGAATGCGATACGCGGGTGGCGGTATATTTAAACCTCAATTTTGTAACACAATTTTTACCTGCTACAATTGGTACGTGTTTTACCTATTAAAATTAATTTATAAATATAGAATACTTACCTTTCTTCACACATTTTAAACAACTTAAATTTTTGATAATTAATTTACATATAATAATTACATCGAAATATCGATCGAGTTAAAATCGTTACTGCTCAAAACTTCGATGTATCGATATACAACGGAAACGTATCGATATATGAGATTTAAACTCTGTGTACATACAACAGTGTTTACTGAAAAACAGTAATCAAGTCTTTTATACAACAGTTTTTGTAATAAAATTATTTTTAATTTCCTGAAATAATATGGACCAAGACTATTATTCTACATTGTACACGTGGTAAGTATACGAGTATGAAACCTTCGAGTTATTACGAAGAAAGAAAGGTTAAATTCCATAGATAATTAATAAAGTTTATATTCTGAATGTTACATGCATTAACAATATAAGATTTATATATGATTCATACTTCATTATTTAAATACTTATTTCAAGGTTTGAAAAATGTGGAATAATATCGAACATAAGAACCCATCTCCGTCAGAATTTAATAAACGCCTTGAAAAGTAAAGATGTTGTTTTAAAAAATGATGGTCCTAAATCTGCGAAGCAGTATGTTTATGATCTATTGGTAGCGGAGTATTTGTTCAATCACAACTATGCGTACACGTTATCTGTATTTGCCAGTGAAGCGCCGCTTTTAATAAATTTCTCTAACAAGACGGTTCAAAGGCCCGGTGGCAAGGAGGAGGATAATAATGAAAAATTACAAAGCGACTATATATTGCACGTTTTGGAAACATTAGGTATAAATCCTCACGATGCGAAAGGACAATACGTTATATCACAGTACATTGAGAATGATATGCCTCTTCTTTTATGCATACTGAAATGTATAACTATGTTTTCTTATAATATACACAACGATGTACCAATAAAAGAAAATGTATCTCTTTGCAACGAGTCTACACAAACTGAATTTTCCTGGCAGTCCCACAATTCACGCGTAGAGAAATTACTCGCCTTGAAAAGAAAAGTATCTATGCACAAACAAGTGGTTGACGATAAGCTACGCGAAAGAGAAATGGTATTGAAAGAGCAGGCAGTGCTTATCGAGCAACAACTTGAAACACTGAATGCAAAATTGCATCAAGTTCAGGTAACGCTAATTTTAAGTCTGTAATTAATTAAATTAAATTAAAGATAATTAACAATATCCTATGTGTAGAACGTTATGCATAATATAAGTCTAAGAGAAAAACAGCTGAAAGAGAAAAGACAAAATAGTGAACAACAAATCACACAGAAAGAAATGGAATTAACTCTGAAAGAAAGATTATTGTTACAAGAAGCGGATAGGTAAATATATAATTTATAACATTAATTGGATAAACTTTTATGGAGTTATACATTTCGATTTAAATAGATTGCAAAGAGAGCAAGATAGCTACAAAAAACTGGAACAAGACTTGAAAAAGTCGCGTGAACAAAAAGCGGTTCAAACGGGACTCACTGTTGAACCGTGTGATTATTTTTTAAGAAACATGGAAGTACAGACGGACCTCGTAAATGATATACAGCAAAAAGAGAAGATCGAGGTTCTCACCAAAGAAAAGGAAGAGTTAAATGTTATTATTCAGAATCAACAATTAAGAATAGAACAAATAACCCAACGAGCTCTTCAATTGTCTCGACAAGTGGAAGGGATACGTTCGTTAAGACCCACTAGTATGGAAGTTCCGACCCAAACAGTTAACGCGAATACAATAATTAGCGAAAGTAGTTCTACAGAGGACATTCTTCAAGATGCAAAGCTGAGGCTTAAACGTTTAGAGGAAGAAAGTCTGAAAGCTGATCAGTATTATTACAACTTCATCAATTCCCCTTGATGTAACTTTTACAGCGATTTAGCATAAGTGAAATGATTTTCTAAAAGTATATATAAATATAATATCTACAGTACAATATTTATACTAATTTTTTTTTACTTAAAAAAGTAACGCAATAACTTTTCTCGATTTAAAAAGAAAAAGAAAAGGAATCGGGAATTAATGATACGAACACTGTGTTGATAAATTTTTATTTGCGGTCGCTATTAATTCCTATTATAAATTATATAAAATTTTAATTGTATGTACAAATTTAAGACTGAATAGAAACGTGTACCAAAGTGCTTTTGTTATCTACTTTATTTTATAAAACTGGACGTTAATATAATATACAAATTATTCGCTATTTTTTTCTTTTTTTTTTTTTTTTTCTTTATTATTCGAATTCTACCTTAATTACATGCAACACCAAACGTAGTATATAAAATGTTAAGTCAAATTTTTTCCATTGTTGTACATCATCTTCGTTTGGGATCCGAACTCCTTCTGGTACTC
>SMSQ01025965.1:42024-55469 GCA_019453375.1 Ctenoplectra terminalis
TGATTCATACTTCATTATTTAAATACTTATTTCAAGGTTTGAAAAATGTGGAATAATATCGAACATAAGAACCCATCTCCGTCAGAATTTAATAAACGCCTTGAAAAGTAAAGATGTTGTTTTAAAAAATGATGGTCCTAAATCTGCGAAGCAGTATGTTTATGATCTATTGGTAGCGGAGTATTTGTTCAATCACAACTATGCGTACACGTTATCTGTATTTGCCAGTGAAGCGCCGCTTTTAATAAATTTCTCTAACAAGACGGTTCAAAGGCCCGGTGGCAAGGAGGAGGATAATAATGAAAAATTACAAAGCGACTATATATTGCACGTTTTGGAAACATTAGGTATAAATCCTCACGATGCGAAAGGACAATACGTTATATCACAGTACATTGAGAATGATATGCCTCTTCTTTTATGCATACTGAAATGTATAACTATGTTTTCTTATAATATACACAACGATGTACCAATAAAAGAAAATGTATCTCTTTGCAACGAGTCTACACAAACTGAATTTTCCTGGCAGTCCCACAATTCACGCGTAGAGAAATTACTCGCCTTGAAAAGAAAAGTATCTATGCACAAACAAGTGGTTGACGATAAGCTACGCGAAAGAGAAATGGTATTGAAAGAGCAGGCAGTGCTTATCGAGCAACAACTTGAAACACTGAATGCAAAATTGCATCAAGTTCAGGTAACGCTAATTTTAAGTCTGTAATTAATTAAATTAAATTAAAGATAATTAACAATATCCTATGTGTAGAACGTTATGCATAATATAAGTCTAAGAGAAAAACAGCTGAAAGAGAAAAGACAAAATAGTGAACAACAAATCACACAGAAAGAAATGGAATTAACTCTGAAAGAAAGATTATTGTTACAAGAAGCGGATAGGTAAATATATAATTTATAACATTAATTGGATAAACTTTTATGGAGTTATACATTTCGATTTAAATAGATTGCAAAGAGAGCAAGATAGCTACAAAAAACTGGAACAAGACTTGAAAAAGTCGCGTGAACAAAAAGCGGTTCAAACGGGACTCACTGTTGAACCGTGTGATTATTTTTTAAGAAACATGGAAGTACAGACGGACCTCGTAAATGATATACAGCAAAAAGAGAAGATCGAGGTTCTCACCAAAGAAAAGGAAGAGTTAAATGTTATTATTCAGAATCAACAATTAAGAATAGAACAAATAACCCAACGAGCTCTTCAATTGTCTCGACAAGTGGAAGGGATACGTTCGTTAAGACCCACTAGTATGGAAGTTCCGACCCAAACAGTTAACGCGAATACAATAATTAGCGAAAGTAGTTCTACAGAGGACATTCTTCAAGATGCAAAGCTGAGGCTTAAACGTTTAGAGGAAGAAAGTCTGAAAGCTGATCAGTATTATTACAACTTCATCAATTCCCCTTGATGTAACTTTTACAGCGATTTAGCATAAGTGAAATGATTTTCTAAAAGTATATATAAATATAATATCTACAGTACAATATTTATACTAATTTTTTTTTACTTAAAAAAGTAACGCAATAACTTTTCTCGATTTAAAAAGAAAAAGAAAAGGAATCGGGAATTAATGATACGAACACTGTGTTGATAAATTTTTATTTGCGGTCGCTATTAATTCCTATTATAAATTATATAAAATTTTAATTGTATGTACAAATTTAAGACTGAATAGAAACGTGTACCAAAGTGCTTTTGTTATCTACTTTATTTTATAAAACTGGACGTTAATATAATATACAAATTATTCGCTATTTTTTTCTTTTTTTTTTTTTTTTTCTTTATTATTCGAATTCTACCTTAATTACATGCAACACCAAACGTAGTATATAAAATGTTAAGTCAAATTTTTTCCATTGTTGTACATCATCTTCGTTTGGGATCCGAACTCCTTCTGGTACTCACAATTAAGGATCATATTTTCTTTGAAATTATAGATAATTAAAAGAATATCTTTTAAACCCTTAAGTTTAAAATTTTTTTTTTTTTTTTTTTTTTTAAATATGTATTAAAAAAAGGATATTGTTTATCCCGACTTTCGCGGCCTTCCCGTTCATGAGTACGTTCCTTTGTGTAGGGTGACTTTTCCTGAAAATACATTCTCATATGAATCTTCTGAATGCCATGCTATCCTGCAATTGACGTTTGGGTACTTGATAGTATCACCTAGTTTTTCTGGTCTTTGCTATTGTCTCCCATTTCGTCTTTTCAATGTACTCGAAGCGGACGTCTTTATCAACTAAGAGGTCAAGGAATAGTGTTAGAAAAATGATTAAAAAGTTAATTTATGGGCAGAATGTGCGGGATAAAATGTAAAATTGTAATGTTATGGGATTTATATAAAAAAAACAATACGTGTAACGCGCTCTTTTGAAATGTGTTGTTCAAGTATACTTCTATCAAACAGGACCATCATACGCGTTTCTTTTTCAAATTCATTCAAGTTCTATTACGTATGGGAAAGACAAGTAATGACCTACTGATGACATAATCAATTTTGTGATCAGTGATTAAAATATTATACACTACTCAAATCGACCATTTTAACAAATACGCAAATACGTAGAAAAAATTGTATTAATTCGAATAAAATATCCTGCGAAATTATTCGAATGTATTCTAATCAAGACACAGTGTTTTATATCTTCGATATATGAATTGTGATAACTTTCAATCAGAATTACTAACCTTGTTGTAATGATGCTTTTCTCTGTGCTCGGGAATATCACCGTTTTGATGCGTTCCTTTTGCTAAAAACGACAATTTTCATTATTCATACAAGGAAAATAATGTTAAAATGAACTTAAAAAAAAAATAGCAAAAATCATTTTTACTTTTCTCGTCGTCTTTTCTTCTTTTCTGTTCGGTTGTGACCGCTGACTCATCTGTTCTATCCTGTTTCGATCAGAGAAAAATAACACGTGTTAAATTATATACATACATAAAGAAAAAAAAATATTAAACATATTAAAAATGCGAAACATACTCTTTTCCTTGCGAATTTCTTTTCTCGACGCAGCTCTTTCTGCTCGTCCCTTATTTTCCCTTTACTCGAACGCTCCTTTTTATCGATAGTTCCTTCGGTGCGTCTTCCTTCCTGTTGATGTTAGAAATAATATAAAAATGCACAAGGAAAATGTTACAGTAAATGTTCAATAATTCCCACCTTTTGTACATTCTCAACTTTTCTTCTTTTGGCATCTGAAATTACAAGATATTAATTTCATAATTTAGATTCAATTATGTACATTTGATACAATATATAAAATTGCTAATTCTATTAATTTATAATTTATAATCTCAGTCTTTATAGCGTTTGTAATTCTTTTTTTCATTGCAAACCTCTATCTGATCCATCCTGAGTTGGTCCAGAACTAGCACTACTGTTTGATACACTAGAAAGATCACGGTCTAAATTATCTACACCACTGCTGTAATAGTGTTCCTCCTGTAATTAAATTAATAACGTAACAATGTATCTTTTAAGCACCGTATAATAATCTGTACAAAACATATAACTACCTTATAGTATTTCCGATCTTTCTTATCAATCGGATCCTCTTCTTTAATTTCGTCCTTTTTTAAATGTTTGTCTTTCCCTTCCGAGCTTTCTTTACTTTCTTCTTTTTTCCTGACTTTCTCCGAACTGTCGCTATATTAAATAGAAACTCGGTAAAAAAAAAAACCAAATCTAATCACTTATCAAGTAGGAGCTTAAATATTTATCACGCGACTTACTGATGCAACTGATTCGATGCACTTCGTTTTTCTCGCTGATCTTTATTTTCTTTGTCTATCCTACTATCCCCATTTGTAATTTCTTTACTCGATATTCCATCGCCAACTTTTTCCGATACATCACTGTTTGAAGCGTCTTGTGTTTTTCCAGTCTGTTAAAAAAAAACAAAAACAAAAAAAAACAAAAATGGAAGAATTATTTTATCAGAAAAATAGGGGAAAAAACGCGTTAACAAAAATGAAACAAACCTTATCCCCTACGTGATGGAAATCTGCTTCGCGAATCATGTTTGGAGTTTTGGCTTTTAGCTGGCCACTGTACGATGTAGCCAGAACGTGTAAATCCTGACGCTGTCCGCGTTCCTCTTCTCTCACTTTCTCTACTTTTCGCTCGAGAATTTGAGACAATTTAGCCAGAACAGGGAAATGTGGCAATATTTTTATTAATATTATTAAGGAATTTCTTATTTGTACATAGTCCTTGGAATCCAAACAAACTACAATTGCCTATGAAATCACGTACAGGATTTTAATATACCAATTTTTAATTAACCCTTTGCGGACCGAACGCGCTTCACCGTTTCGTTCCAGCAGGTCCGCGCTGGATTCGCAAGTGTGTACCAGTCGCTTATCCGCTTGGTAGCGTTTATCGTGGAAAACATTTATGACCTTACTGACGTAACGTACTTATGAATTAGTAGATATATAAAATAAAATTGTAAATTTTTTAGGCACGACCGCGGCACAACACAAAGCGATGTCGAGGCACACTCGACATCGGACGTGCCAGAACGAAAAGCGATGTCGAGTCGCACTCGACATCGGACCGCAAAGGGTTAAAAAATAAAAATATTTATTCATTAAATAATTACTTTTGTGATCTTGTAATGCCATTTGTGGCACACGTGTCTGTAATTTTCAAACCCAACCATATCGTTCGCTTCGGAAAATTGATTGCTAACACGGAATTTAGTTACAAACCCTGGATAATTACTACATTCCTAAAATGAGAACAAAACGTGTTACAAAATCTTGGAATTTTATCAATAATATTATAAGATGATATACCTTATCGAATATGGCTTTCTCAGAGTGCCACCTCATTACTGTTTCCAACATGGCGCATAAAAATCTGCCGTAACGATTTGCCTCGTTTTCGGTACATGAGGTAACTGAATATGTTATATCACAGAAAAGCTGCAAGAATAAATATTATTCGGTAAATAACTCGATATGTAACGTGCAAATTTTTTTTTCCCTTTTATACTTACTCTGTCGTAGCAAAGAAGGGTCGAAAAATTTGCAGTCTTTAAAGAATGTATAGTGTGAACGAACTTGGCGCAATACATGGCATCCACTGTTGTAAATGTACACCGTGGAAACAGACACAACTGTAGGAATTGTGTTATCGTTTCATTTTTTGCTGACTTTGCGCTTCGCGATAAAAACCACGTGTCCTTTTCTTGTCTAATAAATTTATAACAAAACGATCAAATAAGAATTACTTAATTTTACAAAAAGAAAATATTAGGTCGTCCGATAAGCTCTTATACAAATTTTCTTTCCTTTTATTAAATTAATAAAATTCTACCTTAGATATGCAAAAACTTTTTCAACGTGCTCCTCCTGTTTTCTCCTTTCGTCTTGCAATTTTTCGATTAAAGTGGTATATCGTTCTTGCTCTTTCTTTCCCTTGCTAACATTCTGCAAGAAAAAGAAAAAAAAATTGTACGAATTTAGGACCAATAATCGATAAAAATCGTTGTTCGTAGAAAAAGGTATTAACACACCACGTCTTTGGAATCGGCGCTCTGTGCTGCGAGCTGCTTTAGTTTATTAATTTCCCTCTGATAACTCTCCACAGGAACATACAAATCGTACATAGACAGGGACCAAAATGTCACAAGGAATTGTGGCGAGATATCTTCCCATACTTTTAAAGGATGTAAAGGCCTGACTGACAGAGCAACAGGCGCCATGACTGCTTGAGCAGCTTCAGCGTACTTCGCTTGTTTCATTGCAGTAGACATTTTTTTGTAATTTGGGTCAGCTTTACGCAGGGCATCATATTTAATCTGAAAGTAGCATGTAAAATAATCATTTCGCTAGCATTTATCTAGGAACTAATAGACGTATCTTGTAACATAATATAGCATTGGAGATTGCAGACATACAATGGAAAAAATAGTATTCATTGTATGCTGATATATTAAATTAAATTTGATATACGAAAGTACTATGAAAGCGATTCTCCTCAGAGACCTCCTTAACGAAAGGGTTAACTGTAATTTTAATTTACAAGATTGAAAATTAGCAGATACCAGATACGTATAATATTTCAATACTCTACGTTTGACAGTGTCAATATTAAAATATTATACGTAGTTTATATTTGCTAATTTTTAATCTTGTAAATTGAAGTTATAGCGTTACAGCAGTGAATAGCTATTGTTAACGTGTATGAATATTGAAGAAATCATAAAGCAAGGAGTTAATCAATTTTTTACAGCCAACGTTTATCTACCGCTTGCTGCTTAAAACTAAAATAAAAAATTTTATTAAATTTAATTGGCCTACAATAGTAGAAAGCGAATGATACGCTGAGCACTCTCGTGAATTTTTATTTAAAAACAGAGTTGCAATGAAAATAGAGTCGGTCGATAAAGTGTGAGGTGCATGACTGTAATTAAAAAAAAGAAAGAAAAAAAATCACTTACATTAATGGCATGTGCAAACATTGGTCTTGCGAGGAAAAATGCGACATCAGAATGTATATGATTGTCCTGGAGCATAGAATGAATGGAAGGAAGTCTTTCCACGTATTCGTCTACCGTCATAGTAGATCCCAAAAAGGTACCGAATTGAACTAACGTATCTTGACACTGATCGTACAATTTTCCTGCGATTTAAAATCAGATTATAGTTGAATAAATTTTCCTGTAAAATATTGAAAGAACAAAATATGTTAGAAATTATTACAGTGCTCACCAACGAGCTTAAGGTGAGATTTATCCGTTTCCCTATACACGACACAATGTTTTTGCTGTGCCATCAGAAGGCACAGTGCTACAGCAAGATCATGCTCCGCAAGAGCTTCTTTTAACCGTTGCGATGATTTTTTAGTATTGCGTACTTGACTGAAGTAACCAGCCTGAAATTTTGTTTTTAGTATTTACACGGATACTCAAGTGTTGATTAAATTGAAGTGTTAAAAGAAAAAAAAAGTTACTTCGTTTTTTAATAAATCTCCTCCTGCCATGGCATCTAGCTGATCAGAAGTCATTTCTTCAGCAGCTTCGATACCTGCCATTTTTTGTACTATTTCTTTCAGTATTAGTAAATCTAGACTGAAAAATACAATTATACAAAACAAATTAAAACTTGTAAAAAATTTACAAAAACTACGATTCAAAGAGGAACGTACCGTATAATAAGAAAAAAAAAACAATTTATCTCTTATATACAATGTACCTTTTTTGTGCTTTAAGTTGATTAGCCACGTACTGCAGCAAACCGGTAAGTTCAATATTATACTTTTTAAATATGGCTCCACAAAACGAAGCGAGAGATTGAAGCCAAAGAGATATACTGGTGCCATCGTGTTTAAACCTATCTCTGTCAGCACCAGCCAAAGCTTCAACGAGACAGTAACCAAGTACGTCATAAGAAATGTTAGTCAGGTATTTTAAGGAATCTACAACGGGCCCTGAAACATACGAAACCATAAAATAATTTATTAATTACAATAAAAACAATCTTACAATCTCCAATAAAATTTTCATCCAATCATTTATGTACCTATAAGATTATCGTACAATTGTATTTGTACAAGAACGTAATCGAACAATACACCAGGCGAAGAATGCGTGAGTTTGCCTATCGATCTTCCTACGGGTTTTATCGTTTCCTTGCTCACTCTTTTCATGATGGATTTAATCTTCTTTTGCGCGTCCGCCCTTTTCCGTAAAAGTGCAGCGTGCTGTAAAGGCGTATCGTTCTTCCATCGAGCGTACAAACAGTACCGATTCTGATATGGATAGTATTTTAAAATGTTCCAGAGCTCCTCCGCGACGCAACAATTGCAGTCCATGAAAGACAACGAAGGCAGTAACGCGACATCGAGAATTGTCAATACGTCGTAATATAAATTGTTATTCTTATCAATCGGTTGCTTATTCGAGTCCAACGAACACTGTTTTATTGCTGCGTGACACAATCTCATGATTTTGTACATTAAAACAGGGTCGTGGTGCAAGTTGGGACCGAGTACTATCAGCATCGGTAATAATTGATCGTGAATCTCCTCGAGATTTTCGATCAGCTTCGGAGCAAGAGAGCTCTTTAAAGGTGGAACTCTTCTGCCTTGCAATTTTGACGATATTATACAATATCTGTAATATAACGGAACGGAACAGTATCAGAATTTAATTATAACAGCGCGGTTGAAGTTTATACTGATTTAATTGAATTATGTAATAAAATGTATCGCAGAAAACATGACTTACTTCCGGTAAACGGGTTCGATAAGGGACTGAATCATTTTGCACAGCGCTAACGCGATAGGACGTTGATCGGTAAGGCTGTGATCCGGTAATCGATTGAACAAGTTTTGTGCTACTTCCCAAGCTCCTATTTCTAACAGTGCTTCGCATAATCCGAACTTTTGATTACTTGCGTATTTATCCTTTTAAGTGATAACGGGACGAGTAGAATTTTTATTCGCGATAAGATTAATTTTAACGGAACTGTACTTGTCTAGATACCTGTGGATTTTCTTTTTCCTCCGGTACATCCTCCTTGTCCTTGGTAGAAATTACGCTTAACTTTCGAACGTACTCCTTTGCCTGTTTCATTGCCTGTTCGTGCTCTTTGATGATAGTCTTATCATCGGGGATTAACCATGGCAATATATCGTCCAATTTAATGACACCGTGTTGCAACATAAGCGCGGTGACTTTTTGTAACGAAAATGGAGTAGCATTGATCGTCGAACAATATTTAAATCCTAAAACTTCACACAGTACCTGCTGATCACTCATATACGAACGAATTAAAGGAATAAAAAGCGCATCGTCTTGAGGTCGATTCTCAAATGTTTCTAATAAAATATCGAGTACTCTATTAGGGTCAAGATTGAAATATCCTAGAAAAATGAAACGCAGAATAACTCCATCAATTACATCAACTGTATTACAGAATTCACAATTAGGTATGCTTGAACGAAATATTTTACCGATAAGAGATTTAACGATCTCTAATATCGATGCTACTTCATTTTCTGGACGTTCCTGATTCAATTCCACTATAAGTTTAGAATATCCTTCGCTTTCTTCTCGAAATAAATTAAACTTTCGCTGTTTATAGCTGTAAATAAACGTATTGTATCAATTTCGATTCGATCAAAATCTATGTTAAGCATTGCGGTGAAACAGATAGAGGGAGGGGAAAAAAACAAAAAATACATACTACAATTTTGTTTTCACTTTGATGAATTTGGTTTGAAAACTTTTGTTTTTTAACGTTCCTACATCTTGCAGCGTGTCAATTTCTAAACGTTCCTTCAATATCCTATCTGTGAGAAACTATATAAAAAGCAAATGACATAAATTAATTATGCCATTTGAAATTTTTTTAGTAGATGGCAAGTAGTTTGATCGCTTTTGTTATCCTATAAAATGATACCTTTTCTGATTCTTTTACAATATAATAAAAGTTATTCCTTTCTTCATTATGTACTTCTGCGTCAATCAATGTAAATATATCCACTATCGCAGATGATATTGCTGCATCAATATTCTGCAATTAAGTATACTTTGTAGACCAGAGATATATTAAAGGAGCCAGATAAAACGAGATCGATACAATATTATTTCCAAGCGTCTTACCGTCAGTTCACCTAATGTCTGAACTACACTGTCCTTTTTTATGTTCCCATGGATTCCATTCGATATTAATTCGTACAATCCTCTTCTCCATTCTAAAAGGAAAGACAATACCACACGAAAATGTAAAAAAAATCTAGAATCACAGCACGGTTGCTACATATTGCACAATATCTTACAAACACAGAAATAACTTAATAAACGTTAATCCTTGATACTTCGTACCATTAAAGTAACATATATCCGCATAAAAAATCAAAGAGGAACTTAAGGACTTAAATTTCATTTCATTTTTCAATCGTAATTCATCGAAACAAGGAACAACTGCGATCATATTTTATCGAAACATAAATCAATTTCCTACGGTAAAAAAAATGTTCGCCAATCCAATTTACATTTACAAATAAAAAATATACATATACTTGAAAACACCGGTGCTTGAAAATACTTCAACGCAACTAATATTTATTTTGGAGAAGAAAAAGAAAAATGGAAACGCTTGAAAAAAAACTAAGAACGTAGAAAACGAGGGATTTGAACGCGTGTAATGTACACTTGTGAAACATGCCTCAAGCTGTTAAGGTAAATGAGAAGAACACAGGTGCTCACCTGCAGTGTTGCCTTCCTTAAATTTGTGCTTGATTAACTTGAGGCTGCAAACAGTTGTTAATTGACAATTAACTCTTCAGAAGAGCGAGAAACAGGAGAGATAAGTTGCAACCATCAATTGCACATAGTATGCAGTATCAATTCAATATTAATCGAACGCACTTCGGACGTTAACGCGTTTAACCACTTACAAATCATTTTTTCCATGTTTATCCCATGCTTTCCATATTTCTGTATTCCACACTTTACCAGCCATTTTAATTCCATGAAAAGCTTTTTATGATTAAAAACAATTGTATCAACATCACAGGTTAATAGACTCCATTTTCCACCATTGCAAGCGTCCTCGAAGCTATCGTGGCGCGATCTTGCTTATGCCATGCATTATATCTAGTTTCGGATCTTTGTTACTGGGAAGAAAAAAAAAAAAACAGGTCACTAATTGCCGTTTAATTAGCTACCAATAAAGAATTAACCAAGGAAACAAATATTCGAACGATTACTAAAATTTCTGATTGACGAAACAACTGATTTGAATAATAAAAAAAAAATATATGTAAAACGCTCGTCTAAAATTGGTAAGCTGTCTTATCTGCTTTTTATTTATAAAAAAGATATTGTTTTCGTTATAACGATACATACAGGACACGGACGTAATTATAGAACATTGATTTAATTAAAAAATTCAGTTTACGTTTTATGTAACGCGGCAATCTAATATGCGCGCTTTAAGTTGGTACGTAAGCAGATATAAAAATAATATTAAATTGGATTTTTTTTAAATTTATTTATACGCGAAATATGTTATAATATGACGAATTAAAAATAATTTTCTCAGTTTTACGCGCGTTGTAAGTCTATTTTGTTTGATAAACCTTATCAATATACTGCTACCGGAAACTGATGGGTTTGGGAACGCCAAGAACTTTGGTTCTTTTACGTGCAGCCATAAGTCGGAGAGGTACTGTCAATTTCATGTAAAATAGAATCGAGAAACATCTGGCTGTGATCACTTAGTAATAAATAAGTCTTGGTATAATTATGTCGATTAATTATTGCGTAGCAATACGCGTTTAATATTAACACCGATAAGTTAACATGTTTCATGATATAGAATATACACTGGTGCAACGTTGTTTTGTTTACTGCTTTACCTTCGACTAACATAATGTAAAGAATTGTAAATTGTAACTCAATGTTATATTGTAACAATATATCAGCTCTTCGAAAACGTTGTATCTCATTTTCGAAGCTTTTTAAATTTTCAACTGGTTAAAAAATTTATTTCCAACTTCTGTGGAAAATCAATTGGTTATGTCACGTTGCGATGGTAAATTGAGAAATTTTGTTTTCAGTACGAAATGGCCAAATCCAAGGAGAAGAAGGGTAAAAGTGCTATCAACGAGGTTGTTACACGTGAATACACAGTGAATCTCCACAAACGTCTTCATGGAGTTGGATTCAAGAAGCGTGCTCCACGAGCTATTAAAGAAATTCGTAAATTCGCTGAGAAACAAATGGGAACTCCGGATGTCAGGATTGATACACGTCTCAACAAACAGCTTTGGTCTAAAGGAATTAGGCAAGTTGCTTGTATTTCATAATTGACCCTTTGTACTCGAGAGGTGACTCTCGCTCACCACTTGGATTAATGCAGCGACTCAAATTGCGTATAATATAATTATTTTATTTCAACTTTTAGCGTATCTTTACATTATACAAGACTTAACATTGAATCTTAAGCTTGATTTGTGCGATAATCGAACTTTGGTTCGTGCAATATTTCAGAAAGCACTCGTCAAAATACATTCTCTGTTCCTCGGGGCAAGTATCGCAAAAATGTGTCCTCTCTAGTGCAAAGGGTTAAAATTCCTCGAAATTTAATCGTCGATGTTTAAGATTCAAATTTCAACACCGATGTTTCCTCGATCATCGATCCTAAACAAGTATTACATTTTTTAGGAATGTACCATTCAGAGTTCGTGTACGATTGAGCAGAAGGAGGAACGACGACGAGGATTCTGCGAACAAACTGTACACCCTTGTTACGTACATACCAGTTGGTACCTTTAAAGGTCTACAGACAGAAAATGTTGACGCCAGTCAAGATTGATTTATCTCTAATTAATAAATAGTTTTCAACAAACTTTATCGCCTATTATTATCTCTACATTTTCTCTTCTATTTAAGTTCAAGTATTTAATAACTTCTCACTGTTTCAGCGTAGAGCTATTTTAATTTCATTAAAATCGTCGTACCAGGCATCCCGAGGTATTGATTTCCGTTGAATTATGAGAAGCCTTAAAATTCTCCGTTAAATTAATTAAAACAAGTTTTGAAAGATTGAAATGTAGAAAAAAAAATTCCTATGAGCTGAATTTGCCGATTATCGATGCGCATCGATCACAGTGTTGCCGCCAGGACAATCTACAGAGTTCTCACGCCATAATGTTCCTAGATGACTGGTATCAGGATTGGTCACACCGTAGAAATATTTGTGGTACATCGTATGGCGATCATGGCTAGTGAAAAAATGTTATCACAATCGAGCAACTTGAAGAAAGTTTATTATTCGTATGGATTCTGGCATTACGATACTGTATTAAGGCTTGAATAGTATACATTCTGTAATAGAAGCAGTGAGTGTAAGTAATATCAAACGATCGTACGAACGTGCGCTGATAATATAATTTTTCTATTAATTTACGCGATACGCTGAAAAATAATAGGCTTGCTCTTCGTTTGTACTTATAATGACACGAGTCGCGGTGATCTTTTATTGAAACGCCAAGCGCAAGCCTATCTGTACGTATCGTTTTATTTACATGACTGTCGGCACGATTTTTTATATTTGTTTTAACTCGCCGCACCGCATTTTATCAGACTATTCTTAACAGTCTTGTTTCGATGCTCCTTAGGTGTTTGTGTAGCCACAGCGTCGCTTCTCACCGAGGTTACATTTGCATTCAATAACGATTCAGCTAATACGATCGGGGTCCCATTGTTTATCGTAGCATACAAAAGGCGGTTGGCACGTGCGTGAATATTTTGCATCGTTGAAGAAAAAAAAGAAAAATAAAAAATGATTTATGATGAACGTAAGTGCAACAATCGTCTGCTTCGACTAATCTGATTCAATTCGTCGATGATCGATCACGCGGCCATTTTTCTTTTTTTCTTTCTTTTTTTTTTTT
>SMSQ01025965.1:58622-68666 GCA_019453375.1 Ctenoplectra terminalis
AAAAAAAAAAAAAAAAAAAAAAAAAAAAAAAAAAAAAAAAAAAAAAAAAGAAACCATCAGATGACTCTGCACATTTTTATTCTAGCATATATTATTTCATATTGAAATCGTAAGCATTAGTATCTGACTTATCTCTTTGTTAGTTATTTATGTGCGCATCGCATATCAAGTAATAAACTTCACAGTACACGGAACTGTCTTGCTGTACGATCCATCCAGTGTGATGTGTAGTAGAAAAACTGTTTGTTCTTCTACGAACTAGTTTTGTATGCATTCTATACTCCATTGTTCGTAGTAATATTTGTTATTAAGAATGATTAACAAAATACTTCCAAACACTGTAACTATACCAAATAATTTCTATGCATATCCTATGTTTACCGAGTTATCCCAACTGAGAGTACAACTGGGTTAAAACGATTTAATGNAAAAAAAAAAAAAAAAAAAAAAAAAAAAAAAAGAAAAAAAAGAATCTGTTTGATAATATAATAAAAGCGTGTATGTTTCAGATAATATTATCACTGGCATAGTAGTAATTAAAACGTGGAAATGACACCTATCGTTGCTCCAGTACCGAATCAGTATTGAAAATTATCTTGAAGCAGAAATTTACACTGCCGTAAGTTTCATCTTGTTTTTTTTTTTTTTTTGTTCTCTTTTTGATAATGATTGAATAAAATTCGACATTTACAAAAAAAGTTTCTTGTTAAGTCGTTGGAAAAGAAAAGAAAGAAATGAGGAAAAAAGTAAAAACATTCCTAAATTTAGAAACATATTAAATTCTTCAGAGTCTAACGATGTATCAGCTTTTTGTTTTTAATTTTTTTAATTTGTTACTTATATAATCATGTTGTTAATTTCAAGATTTTAAATTTCTATTTATACACGTGTTATACTCATTTAAATGATACAGGACAGATCACTTTTAGTGAATTCGCATATTTATCTTGAAAAAAAAAATATATATATATATATCAAATAATGTACAAATTTTCTGTTCTGGCGGTCTTTGTTTGGATAAAATAATTGTAAAAGCCATAAATAATTATTGATGCGAACGTACAGTACAAATTAACATTTGTGTTTATGAAAATCCACCATCGTAACAGAGTGCAATAATAGGTGACATTTGTACGCTTTATCAACAGTCATTTAACACACGAGCTATCATGTAAAATGTATCCATAGTCATTGTAAAAGAGGAAGGAGGTAAACCTAAACTTCCTGGAAACTCGAAGGATCTCTTGCACCTATGTATCTCGAATTATTACTTAAAACCAAAAACAAAAGACTGCACAAATGGAATTTACCTTCCTCTTAACGAATCACATAGATGCGTACAGAAAAATAACCATAAACATTAAACAGGATGTTGAGTGAAAAACCAAGCAGATTTTGTGTTTAAGCTGGGCAAAATGTAAAAAAGCAATACATACAATCTGATTAAAAATATACAGGATGTTAAAGAAAAAAAAGAAAAGAAGGTCTAACACTTTAAGAGTTTACGGTGCAACCTGGATCTTGAAATGTTAAACATTTTCTATTCCTCTCGGTGAGCTATGAGCTCATAAATTCACAGACCCTTTTTTTTAGCACTTTGTATATTCACACAGATTAACAAAATAAAAAGAAATGGAAAAAAGCAGCTACTGCTACCTCGTATTGCAAAAAAAAAAAAAGTGTAAGATCTCTATAGTGTTATTAATCCCCAGTAAAAAAAAAGAAAAGAAAAAAAAAAAATATGGAAGACTAACAAAACTGATTTTATCCAAGCAAGGAGTAGTTTGAATCATGATTATTTATGAGATATATTTGAGTGTACAGAGGTTCACCGTCGCCACACGTTGTTCGGCAAAAAATGTGATCTTTGTGGACTTCGTCGTGGGCATAGAAAAATGTGTTTAGATTATCTTTCTACACCCCCTACCCCCCCTCCGTAAAATGAAAACTTCCATACAATTTAGATGAATAATGTCGTTCAATTAAAATAGAGAAAAATGCGTTGAATCTTGTCTTGTCGCCCAATTATGTATATTTAGAACTTTATACGACGAAATATATGTGAATGTGTAATTAAGATTAGGGAAGCAAACCTATACAATAAACCTTGATCTTAGTAACAGTGCAATCGTGACGTGTTCGTTCACCATGATCGAGAGAAAGAAAAAAAAAAAAGAAGTCATGCGAGTTGTATTGTACGAACACGTCAGAACCCAATCAGAGTTTATTGTATTAGAAACGATACAATCAATTGGTGCACTTGTGATTTAGTGTTGTACAACCGTACGCGACCTTCGACAGGATTTATGTTCATCGAATCGACACGTAACGAAGGGAAAACGAGGAGGAAAAAGAAGAAGAAAAAAAAAAAGATTATGAAGTTTTTAAATTTTATCGCCGGAGAAAATGTCGCTGTGTCACGACACCTTTGTTCTTTCGTTCTGCATTATGCGATAAATAGAAGCGTGGTCAAGTGCTTTGCGTGTAATGCTCGTCGGCATGTGAAGAATGTTTCGTAACATATATCTACGGTTCCGGCTTCGTGTCTCTAAAAAAAGAAAGGCGTAGGAAATTGTGTGTAATTGGAATGATGAGATTTCAAGATTATTTTACACGGCGAATCATTTGCAGGACATATGGGAAATATTCAATGTCTACAAAAAAGGAAAAAAAAAAGAAAAAAAAAAAATTAATGTAAGGTGAAAATGTAACGTAACATAGCACCGAAATTTCCCATCCCCTCCCCCGTGTGAATGTCTTGGAATGTTAATGTAATACCGAATCAAATTAATCCATAATACTCTTTTAAGTAAGGGAAAAGCACTTTTGCACTGAATAAAAAAAAAAAAATTGAAACCTTTGAATTCGTGGCGCGATTAAAATGAAATAAAAAAAAGAAAAAATGAAACCGTAGAAAATTTAGGATTCCTGTTCCTTGCGTTTTAAAATTGGCGATATTGCCGTTTCCGCGAGGAAACAATATTTTGCATCAACATGTACTGATTATGTAACAGATTGTATTTACTTGCACAAACAAAATAAGAATTGTATAACAGAAAAATTGCTCATTCTTTTTTTTACCTAATCTAATTTAATGTGCACCCATTAAGAGAACCCATAAATGAAAATTTATTTACAATCATTAGAATATTCTGCAGTTGTTTCAGGAAAAAATGGGTCTTGTCCCATAGAAATAAGGCCAGGTTATGGGTTCCCTAAGTAAGTTAGAAAACGTGCAAGAACAAATGTTTGATACCTTTTTTTGTTTTTTTTTTTTATTTTCATTAAAAATCTGTGAACCATAGCTAGAACAGAATCGAGTTCCAAATACAATAATTACTTTATGGTAATGAAAATATTTATTCACCAACATGGGGTCTAGCTTAATATGGCTTCAGTGAATTATATCAAAGGTTTATTCATTATATTGTACAGAATTTGATCGCAGTTATAGTGTGCATAGCGGATTCATACTACATGTTCTCATAGAAAAGATCTCTGAAAAAACCTGCTTGAATAAAGATATAAGAGATTGAATATACGTTGTTCGTGTAAATAAACTTGCATCCGTGAAATCATTCCTCTAGGATTACTATACATCTTTTCCCATCGTTTATGAACGTTCGAAAAAATATTCCGCCATCGTGGCGACGCCTCTATCGCGATAACGTCACAGAGTAACACCGAGTCAAACGTGAGGCGCGTTAATCGATCGGTTTCGCAATTGGAATAAGAAAAAGATTTGTATAAATACTTTACATAGCGATGCCACGAATCGTACTTCAACTATGCTTTATGAGTTCCTGATACCGAGCGCCTGCTCCAGTTCCGCGCGTTTTTGTTGGACCTTCGTGTAGAAGTACCGGCACACAGCCTCCTGCGCCCAGGGTTGATAGTAGAATTCCGCCCTGCGTTCCTCTTCCGGATTCCCAACCACGTCGATCATAGTCTTCAAGTCCCTCGTTTGAGAGATTATCCACTTGTTGATGAACTGCTGAGGATCTTTGGCAAAGCTTAGGAAGAACTCTCGGTTCGTCTTCAATTGGTTGATCGTTTCAACTGTTTCGTGGATTTTGTTGTCCAGACTTTGGATCTCCTGTTGGCTCGCGGTGGAGAGCAGGAAGTTGTTCATTTGGGTCTTTAACGTGTCATCAACCTCCACGTCTATGTCGTAACACGAGGTCTGCTTCGTTTCCGTGCCTAATTTCAAATGTAATAAAAATTGTATTATAAACGGAATTTTTTTTTTAACAAACCTTCCAACTTGAGGTGTACTTGTTAATTATTACTGACGGATACCTTCGACACTAATAACATGATTAATTACGATAGGGTCTGGGGGGTGCAGCAGAGGATTCAAACGCTGCGGTATCTCCGCGAATTTCATCCTCGCACAGGCGAATATTTGCTCCAGATATTTTTCACAGTTTATAAATTCTCTCTCGTGGCTGTCTTGAAGCTTGTGCGTCTTTATGAACTGCCAGAGAGCGGAGATTATAACGGGTCGCGTTTGGGTATGTACACCTAAAAGTCGCGCTAATCTGGGATCCAGTTTGAACTGTAATCAAAAAGTTTCCTTTACACATTTCTATTTTTATTTATTTTTATTTTTTTTTCAAGTATTCCGGGTGTGCGAGAACCTGGAAATACTGAATTGAGAAAATCGCGGTATTCCTGGTGAGATATTTTTAGAAACCTAACCCAATGCAACCTAACTTAACTTTACTATTCCGATCTAAATCGATTCGGCTTTATCGTATTACGACTGGTTATTCGTAATTTACCGGGTTCTCGTACAGCTCTGTTAAACATGATACGAGGAATGCAAGAAATTACTTGTAACGGTTGATAGTCAAGCAGCAAAAGAATAGTGCAGCGAACATTTTTATCTCCTGGTCTTTTTACTTGGAAACCGTCCGTTTCCTGCGTTGTCAATGTACGGTGCCATTCAACCAAGTGATTGTCGGGTCCGTATAGATCTTTGTCCAATTCTATAACCAGACTTTTAAAGAAGGAAGAGAACTTCCTTTTCACCTGAGGAATGTTGTAATATGCATCAATTTTTTTTTTATCGGTGTGACGTTCGGTTTTCTTTTTTACGTTCAACTTTACCTTGTTGGGATCATTTTTTGTCTCGTCTAAGAGCCGTCCTTCGACACGAAGCTCCCAAGACGCGACCGAGCCTTCTTCTCCCTCGCCAGCCTCTTTTGCCGGATAAAATGTATTAGAAATAAATATTCGTAATTTTCTCTTCTGTTTCATTGGACGTTTCAAAGCTTCCTGTATATCGAGCCGTTTTCTCATTATGGTCGCGTCCAATTTTCTTTCAAACGCCAGCAGGTCCATGTAAGCCTGAGATTCGGGCACTAAATCGCGCACTTTTTGCGGCAGTATTTTATCTGCCAGCTTTTTCTTCTTCTTGGATGTGGAATGTGAAAAATCACTGTTCCAAAAATACCTAAATGAGTTTGTGTAAAAATCATAGATTCAAAAATCAATAAACCAATTTTGAAGCTTATGAAATGCAGTGAAGTTCCTGGTGAATTCGACGAATGGTTTCTTTATTTTTTTTTTCTTTCTTTCTTTCTTTCTTTTCGTTGCACATTGCTGGTTTTATGACGCGAACGAATTAACGATCCAAATAATTTTTAAATCAAAGTAATTGACATATTGCTTTTTGAAATGTGGAATTATAAATACTACAAACTATTCTATTTCAAATAAAAAAAAGAAGAAGAAGAAGAAATGATTAGTTAATACATTCATTAAATTAATTACTTAACGTAGCGAGTTAATGAGCAAAGTAGTACAAACACAGATGCAAAATAAACAAAAAATCATGCAGCGTCGTTGCACTTACGGTTTCTGTTGTGACATAGGAATACGTTGATCCGCGCTTCTCTTCCCTACTGGCGGAGTAGGCATCGGTCCTTGACGCAAATTTGAATAAGGCTGAGTCGCTCTTATTATACTGGCCGGACCAGGACCGGCGTTTGCCATTTGTGGAGGAGGAGTGAAACCGGATCTCTGTTGTATCTGCGTTAGAAATTAATTTATAAGCTCCCTGTCGTTCCATATAATTCGATCGTCCTGTCGATTATATACTCACGGGAAAATTAGGGCCGGAATACTGTCTTAAAGTTGGAGGCACATTCGACGCCGCGTATCTTTGTGGTGGAGGGCCATTATTCCCTGTATTTGGTACAGGAAACCTCTGTGCCATGTTTCTTTGGTGATTATCCCACTGATCGAAACCAACAAGCTTTTTTACTTATACAAAATGTTCCTATGCTACTTATAATGGCAAGTAATTCACGTTTTATCGAACAACAAAATCATATAAGAATCGCTATCAAGGTGTACAATATTTTATTAAAAAAGTAAGTTTATTTACACATCATAGTTGTACATAAAATCGTTTATTCTTACAGAGAAGCGAAAGATGGTATCTTTTAAGCGAACAATATCATTTTTCTGTCAAGCTACTGTGAGAAAACAAAAACATAACCTTGAAGGATGTACATAATTACAACCTTATTTAGGCTACAATTTAGGATACAATTTTTACAAATATTGTAAAATTATTAACGAAACGGTGAAATTTACTGAACAACAATTAGGAACTTAAGGAAAACAGGTATCGAAACGCTGCGTTAGAAATTTGCTTCGACGTCCGTCAAAATGGAGCGCATTTTTGTATCCCAACACAGTTCCACTTGGAACGCTTCGTACTGCAACGTTTTATCGCTCAATGAGAACTTAAGTTGAGAGGAAAAAAAAAAAAAACACAGAAAGAGGGAAACCCGGCGAATAATAAAAAAAATAACCTACGCCTTTAAAGCTTCTGTCCACTTTCTGCCAGGGTTAGTAAGCTCTCGAAAAGCGGCGGATTACGGGCGAATAATTTTTCCGTTTCGTCGATAAAATGGCGCCACTGTCGGCTGCACCTTTTAGGGACTTTTTCTCCTGCGGCTCAGCTGCGGGGTTCGATTTTAAATTATTCGAGGCTTATTTACACGATTAATTACTGTAAATATTAAATAATTATTGAAAAAAAAAAATTCATTCATTCGATCGTTTATTAAGCAATTAATTTAAAAAGAAAGCGTTGTATTTTTAGAAGCTATTTTTCGTGAGACTCTTTTCTGCAATTTCTTACTAGATAAAAATGTTAAAAAATGTGTACCATGTAGGCGTTTTATTTTTAACGGATTGTGTATGGTAATAGTGGTAAATAAAATGTTACTATATCCCGATTGCTTTTTTTTGAAAATAATTTTTATACAAATTCGCGGAATTCTTTAATTATAGAATAATACCTTGAATTTCTTCTAACATTGAATAAATGATTTATAGACGGTAATAATAGAATACCTTGAATACCACCTGCGCATCCGGATTCTCATGAAAATAGTAATTAATCATAGGACACGTGGAGATTTATTTAATTTAGGACGATCAGTATTTATGAGAGCGTGAAACGCGGTTAAATTCAAAATTTCTTAAGGTGTCGGTTGATTATGGATTAAGGTGCAAAGTGGCTGTTGGGAAAGATAATGGTTCCTCGCTTCGATTACGTTCGAAATAGACGGAATTATTGGAACTCGGCGAAAAGTTTGCATTCTGAAAACGAAGAGGGGAAATGGAAATACGCAGGACGCCACGATTATATTTAAACCTGAGTCAGTAGCCAACGATTTCGCCAGTAAATAATCTTCCATATCATTGGATCAGGAGTCCCATCAATTGTGCAACGTCTTATCAGGTCGCGATGAAAGTTTGTTTAGAAAACAGCCTTAAAGGGTAATCCCCGGCTCGGAGTAAAAATGGCGATTCTTTATGATTTTTTTTCGTCCGATACTAATGGTGCGACCCGCTTCAAATTTTGTACGCTTATTTATAGGTGTTTAAGGAAGACGTGTATATTTTTTTTTATCAAGATAATTGTTTTGTTAATCGTTTAAAAAAATATATTTACCGTTGTTTGGCTGAGCTTCGTTATTTCGAAATAATCTTTCTTTAAGTTTAGAAAAAAAAAGTTCTTTGTAGGATAGCGCCATCTTGATTACGAATTTTTGAAACGCCTTTTGGCGGGTTTTCACCCTCGATCCCTTGGCTCTTCGCGTGAATTCAAAAAGTGGATCAACGTAATAATACCTCGACCTATATAACGGTTGGTTATTTAAAGAAAAAACCTGCGACAGTTTACGCAATCAAATTTTTGTTTTACTTTCTTCTTCGAATATTTGGAACACCGGGCTGCAGCGAGGGATAGGGCCATTTATCGTCTGACTCTTTGGGCTACAATATGGCGGACTTGTAGCCGGAAGTTGAGGAAGGTATGTTGAAATGAAACAAAGATATCGTCCTTGATAAAAAAAATTCTGTGTTTTCTTACTTCGTTTTTTATAAACTAAAATTGTACTTGATTAAAATTTTATTGGTTAAATTATACACACTGAATAATAATAATACCGGTCAGTATTAATATCTCAAAATAAAACAAATAAATCTTAGTTTATTATTACTCTCGTACTGACAACTGTCGCAAAACTGCATTTTATAAATTAATAGTAAAACTACTATTATCATTATACTTAATAATAATAATAATAATAGTATTCCACTATTATTATCATATATAATAATAATAATAAATAATAGTATTCTATTGTTATTATTATACTTAATAATAATAATAAATAATAGTATTCCACTATTATTATTATATTTAATAATTGTAATTCTAAAATACTGAATTATTATTATTATACTTAGTAATAATATTAAATAATAGTATTCTATTATTATTATTATACTTAATAATTGTAATTCTAAAATACTGAATTATTATTATTATACTTAGTAATAATAATAAACAATAGTATTCCACTATTATTATTATACTTAATAATAATAAATAATAGAATTCCACTACTATTATCATACTTAATAATAATAATAAATAATTATGTCCCACTATTATCATTACATTATAAATTACATTAAAAATTTTTGGAAACGCTAGAAAGTAATGCTAAAACCCAANAAGTCGCGCTAATCTGGGATCCAGTTTGAACTGTAATCAAAAAGTTTCTTTTACACATTTCTATTTTTATTTATTTTTCAAGTATTCCGGGTGTGCGAGAACCTGGAAATACTGAATTGAGAAAATCGCGGTATTCCTAGTGAGATATTTTTAGAAACCTAACCCAATGCAACCTAACTTAACTTTACTATTCCGATCTAAATCANAATTCCACTACTATTATCATACTTAATAATAATAATAAATAATTATGTTCCACTATTATCATTACATTATAAATTACATTAAAAATTTTTGGAAACGCTAGAAAGTAATGCTAAAACCCATGCACATTGGAATACTACATTGGAACAAGAGCCATACATGGACATAATTTCCTACAGTTTATCCACTGCACGTGGAATGATACTTGTTTCTATCGTGGAGGAACAGCTTGGCAGCCGCGATTTTGGAAATCCTACGTCCAAGTGAATAAGCTGCTAATATTAGACCGTTGAAAAGCGTGGAAAGCACGAACCCACGTACACAGACAGACGTGTGGCGTCGTCTTTTTCGAAACACACATTGGACAGCTTCCTCCTGAAGCGTGGGCCGTGTTTCCGCCATGTTCGTCGGGTATAAGAGGGACCAGCCCTCGGTCCAAGCACTTCAGTCCTCTACAAGAAACACCACAGGATACAAGAATGGCTCTCGAACGTCAAGTGCGCGCCAAGGTATGAACACGAGGATCTATGTGCGTCGATCTTGATCGTGAACATGAAGGATCGGAATTATTTAGTCGAGTGTTGCAACTTAATCTTGCCGAGAACCCTCTTCGAAGCCTGTTGTGATTTGTTGTGAATTTTATCATTCGTTTTTGTGGCCATTTGTTTGGGACCAGACTGGACATTCTTTTTTTTTTTTTTTTTTTTTTGGGTCTTACTACTTGGAATATCGTTGAAATTTTTTTAGGGGAAAGGGGTTGATGAGTGTTTTTTAAATTTGGGGGGGGGGGG
>SMSQ01025965.1:69956-82740 GCA_019453375.1 Ctenoplectra terminalis
AATAAATACTTTATAATCCCAATTTACTTTCCCGACTTCCATTAATATCCGCTGTATTTAATCAAAACCTAAATTTTAACCAAAATTTAATTAAAACGGTTCCCAGATTACACCGAAAATTCAATTTCAAAACTTATTTCGAATTATCCCACTTTCCCGACCCCTCAATCCCTATTCTAACCTAACTTTCTTATCTTTGTCGCAGACATACAAACACTCTGAATGGAAAGGACCATATCTGGGACCTAAACCAGCAGAGGAATGCAAACGCGAGTTCACCGAGGAACAATTGCGCGCCGGGGAGTCCGTGATTGGTCTCCAGGCTGGTTCCAACAAGGGTGCCACCCAATCAGGCCAAAGCATTGGTGCCACCCGCAAGATCCTTCTAGGAAAGTGAACGACCCTATCGACTCGTTTAGACTCGAGAAAATTTGTATTTTGTATGTACGTGTATATACATATATATATATATATTATGTATTTATTTTGTATTTTGTAATTAAATAATATATATAATATATATTTATTATTTACCAACGGTCTGGTTAAATCGCCATTCTTACCCAGCCCATCAACGATGATTCAGATCGTCCTAAATTATCAAGGATTACTAGAGATTTAGTGTAAAAATATGACACCAGATGGCAGGTCGACGTTCGACGCCTAGTAACAATGTTTTATAATTCCTTGCGATGTTTAATAGAAACATTCACGTCAACGTTATCGTCCATTTGATCTTTAAATACAATCCCTCTGCTTTCTCGGATGATTTATGACGAGTATTTTCGAAATTGTAACAGAGACCTCGTTTCTAACGATTTCTTGGTTATGATCCTTGTCTCGGTTGCGACAGACGATGTTGGGAATTAAATCTGAACAATGTCGTGTTCCAAGAGGAAAAAGAGAAAAAAAAAATTTGCGTTACCAGAAACGATGGAATTTTGGCAAATCTTGAGACGATGTTTTATAGAAGGTATAATTAGAATTTGGGAAATAAAAATACGCTACTGGTTGAAGGTTACGATGGTTTACCGAAGGTCTAGACTAGAAGGTTTTTAAAGAGCAAACAAACTGAAATGCACGCTGCTCGGATTCGCTAGGAATTATTTTCTAGGAGCGTACTAATGGGTAGGGACAGGAAAATTTATTAAAAGCATCGTGTTACCTCGTTGGAGAGCTTGCAGTGCTTGTTGCAGTCGATGAATTTATAATTAATTTCGGTGTAATGTAATTCCGCTTCGATGCCATTTAACTATTTAGCGGTTGTCGTGTATGTTTCTTATCGATGAAGGAAATTAATATTCTGTATCGTTTGATGGATGTATTCATCTGTGAGATGCAGCTGTACTTATTTTTTAAGCGTGGTTATTGTGATTTTTTTTTTAATGACATTGAATTGGTAAATAAGGGGATTTGGTAATTTAAGAATAATCTTTGGAAAGAAAATTTTACGGAGGTATTTGAAATTGAAAATGTTTAATTTTGAGGCGTGTTTGGAAACAGCAAACTAAAAAAAAAAAAATAAATAATTGGAACTTAGTGGAATATTAAAAATTGCAAATTAGGAATTTAGAGGAATATTAAAAATTAAAAGTTCAGCAGAGTATTTAAAATAGAAAGTTTGAAACTTGGAGAATATTAAAAATTAAAAATTTAGTATAATATTTAAAATAAAAGAATAATAAAATTGGAACTTAACAGAATATTAAAAATTGCAAATTATGAATTTAGAGGAAGATTATAAATTGCAAATTGTAAATTTAGAGGAATATTATAAATTGCAAATTATGAATTTAGAGGAATATTAAAAATTGCAAATTATGAATTTAGAGGAATATTAAAAATTGCAAATTATCAATTTAGAGGAATATTAAAAATTGCAAATTATCAATTTAGAGGAAGATTATAAATTGCAAATTATGAATTTAGAGGAAGATTAAAAATTAAAAATTTGGCAGAGTATTTAAAATAAAAAGTTTGGAACTTAATAAAATATTAAAAATTAAAAGTTCAGCAGAGCATTTAAAATAAAAAGTTTGGAACTTAACAAAATATTAAAAATTTAAAAATTCAGCACAATATTAAAATAAAAGGAAAAAAATTGGAACTTAATATTTTCAATTCTCAAATGTTATTTATTCAAGTAAATATTCGATATCCAAGCGAACTATTTCAAACTCCTCTGAAAACACCCACGATGCGACAGAATGGTGAAAAATCCTCGGTTGAAGACAAACAACAGGTGGAAGAAAATTGAATCGCAACGAGAGGTGTTGGCTTCCGACATCGTAGTGGCACGAAAATAGTGATATTGTAATTAGCATTGTGTATCGTCGTTGTACACACATCTGCCGCGATATACGAGAGCTTGGCACGGCCTTCGTCGCAACAGATCGGTCTAAATTTATTTTTGCTCCTTCCAGATGCGCGGATCTACGCCGTTACAGTTTTGGAAATCGTTGGAGAAACATGTTCCATCATCGTTGGCAAATATCTGTCGGCCATCTTGGATTTAGCGTGAAACTTAAATAATCGTATCGCGACTTATTTGTCGTAATTCTTTATGAAATAAGGACTCGAAATTGGACGAGATCATCTGATGTGTCTCCTCGAACGAGACTGGTGGGTGTATAAGTGTTATTTACGGAACGAAAAATTATTGTTTACTGCCAACTATAAAATTCGCTCGCAAGCATGTTTACGTATCTGTCGCATAATCCGTTTCGGAGATGAAATTGTTATGATTCATAGAAACGATTCGTCGTCTTGTAAAATTTTTACGGACCATTCTTTGCAGCAAAAATTTCTAAATCATTTAACTTTTAATAATAAAAATACAACGATTAAGGTATATTTATTTTTGTACGAAAGAAATTACAATAGATATTTGAAAAAATATATAATGCAGTAGGAACAAACGCTGGACCATATATTTTAAAGAAAATGGCAGAAAATACTGAAAAATGCACGGTTAAATATTTATAGAATTTTTTTTTTTTTTAATGAAAAATTACGAACCGATTATTTGGTCGTTTTGGTAGTTTCAGTGTTAATTCGAAGGAATATTTAAATCGTACGTCTTGGTGGAATGTTTGAAAGAAATAATTTCAAGCAATGTTTCGGATTAAAGACTGGAAATTATTTTTGCGGTTAGTCATCGAAGTTCAAGGTTGTAATTATTAATCCTGAGACTAATGTTAGTTGAAGGAATGGAATTGGAATTTTGTAGGCAAGAAAATGTAATATTTTGTTCAAGTATGCGGACAAATTGATGCGAATTGGTGTAATAAATTAGGAGATAAAGATAGGAATTGTTTCGTGGCGGTGTGGTCAGGTACGAAGTACAGTTGTACGTATTTTTAACGAAAATTGTGAAAGGAACTTCATTCAGTTGGTTTGCTTCACTTTTAGATTTAAATTTTAAAAATAATAGCGTTCACAAAAGTGTCAAACCTTCTATCTTTTTTTAAACTACGTTCCACTTGTTTGGATATCATCATTATTATGATATGGAGTATCTTTCCACAGTAAAGAAATTATATTGCAGGTGTTACATTTATCACAAAATTAGAACAGAAGGTTTAAGAACAGTTCAATTTTTCCTAAATTAATTTTCGGAACTTGAAAAAATAATTTACGTCTCTATATTTAATAGCAATTATAATATTAACGTTATCATGGTTTGATTCATTGAAACGTTCGTGTTAAACTAAAGAAGATGGCACCACTTGCTGGCTAGAATTATTGCAAAAATATCGTCTGGGTTTCATCGAGGTATCCTCGAAGCAGTTAATGTGCCATTGCAAGAAGATGGCACTGCATCAACCGTATGCGTCACTAAACTGTTAATAAACATTCTACTAAATAATCATCTGCGATAATGCAATCTCTCGAAAAATATTACACAAATAAAATAAAAAATAAAAAAAAAATACAATTATCTAATATTTTAATTAGAATCTACATCAATGCTAAATTACCATTTTTATTACTAACCAAAAAATGTAAAATATTCTAAAAAAAATCTACGCTAAATTAATTTTAAATGCATTTATTTATCCTTCGTTTTTTAAGGAGACTTAAAAATGGCATAATTTCTCGCATAATTAACCATGATCCACAAGTTGTTAGAAGAGACGCGTAAAAAGAATGGAGGAAACGAAAACTGGTTACCTAACCTCTAAATGATACGTAAGTCGTAGCTCGTAACTTTTACTTTTGGTGAATGTGAAATAAATTGAAGTTAACCAGGCTAGGAAACGTTGGACTCAGGAATAGACATGATCGAGGTAGTCGTTCTCATTTCTTACATACTTGGCGTGAGAAGCAACTGTGCCTTTTGATATGGCGCCAGCCATAGTCGTAGCATCCGGCACCGAGTTTTAATTTAAATCCCTTTTCCACAGGTTTCTCCAAGACTCGCAGTTAATCCGAGTGATTTCGTGTCGGGTTTCTGCGGATCGTGTCTTAGAAAATTTCCCAATTTACAGATCTTGGCACTGGCCAACCAACCAGCGTTATTTCAATGATATAGCGAGCTTATGAAATTGTAAATAATAGCAACAACGATATTTTTGGGCACCACTTTTGAATCGGACGATACGGAGGGAGAAAAGTTTGGAGAGTTGAAGATAAATTAATCGGTTAATTTTATTTGTCAAGAAAATTTGGGAACCGAGACGTGGAGAATTTGAATTTTCTAAATTGGGAATTTTTAAATTGAAATTTATATTTTTGTATTAAGTTAATACTTGTACAGTTTGTTTAAAACGATGACCGGTTCAATTGGGGCTTTTAGCGGGAAATTAATGAGCCCGATTGTTTCGCTCATTTTTCACACCGTGCTATGGTACATCATTCCTGAATCCGTGTTGCATCGCAAATGCATTTCCTGGCATTTGCGAGTCGTTTAGAAACTGTATACGACGCTCAAATTTCTCGTATGTCATATTCATATTTCATCAGGCGAAATGGCGGGCCAAACGTTGGGGCAGCTTGTTTTTAGAAATTTCTTTGAACTTATATCATATTTAGGCCACGTTTCCAGTTGTTTCTCCGTTCGGTGAGCATAATTTCACCAACATGGCGTTAAAGTAACCTTCAAAATATGCTTAAAACGATAACTTTACACAAGCATAACTTTCGATCCTCTGTATTCCTAAACTTAGGACATCGAAAGCTATTAATTGACAAAAAAGAAAATCCATAATATCGCGTCCGTTAAAACATACTTCAACCATCGAATATCCCCCAGCAGACATTCAATCCGGACAATCGGGTTCCCCAGTGATATTTCATGAAGAGACCAAAATTCGCGCAACCGGTTCGCCGGAGTGTCCAGGCTGATCCCCGTGCGACCGAGTCATTATGTCGGTCTACTGTAACGAGTTAGCCGACTAGGGATTGGCAGCAAGCGGGGAAATATTAAATCGGCTATGCAGAAGAGGCGAGGTGGCTGATATATTTCAGCTGGGTTACCTTGAAAAATATTCGTCACCGTGCTAGCGCGGTTACGGGTACATGAAAAACTGGGCCGGCTGCCTAACTTCTTGCCTGCCTTTCTATTATCGGATCCCTATCAGATATCATCATTATTGAGGGAACTTTATTGGCCACCGAAATATCCCCGGTCGCGAAATAAATTGTCGCACGTGCGACGTGTAACGACTAATCTGCTTTGTCACGTTTAACGAATGCGTTAATGAGCGATTAACGAGCAGAGCGGTGCTCGAAGAGAAGATTCGAACATCTGGGCCCTAATTGCCCGAGATTGCTCGAGGAATCGATCCTCGGAGCACGAGCTTGAGAGACGTTGTGTCTGAGACGGGGGGAAACCTTGTTGAAGATGGACGAAGGTTAGGCGAGAAGTAGGTTAATGGAGTTTCTGAATGGTTTTTCAGAAAGTATCACTGAAAGAGTAGGAGTAAGTTAGGTTGGGTTTAGGCTAAACAGATTTTCACCAGGTATCAATGAAAGGGTGGTGATACTGTGATTAGGCTAGAAACCATTTTCAGAAACTGTTGTTCGTAAAGTAATAGTGATTCGATTGGGTTTGGATTGAGTTAACGAAAATTTTTAGTTAGGTTTATTGACAGGGTGCTGATAATAAGGTTAGGTTCGGTTTAGGTTTGGATTGGGTTAACAAAAATTTTCAATTAGTTTTATTGACAGAGTACTGATAATAAGGTTAGGTTCGGTTTAGGTTTGGATTAGGTTAATACAAATTTTTAGATAGTTTTATCTACAGGGTACTGATAATAAGGTTAGGTTAGGTTTAGGTTTGGATTGGGTTAATAAAAATTTTCAGTTAGGTTTATTGACAGGGTACTGATAATAAGGTTAGGTTCGGTTTAGGTTTGGAAGAAACTTAAAATTAGGTGTGAGATGTGAAATGACTCGAGGATAAAAGCTTCCACTTGAACAGGAAGACTAAGGAAAGAATTTTCTTGAATTACTTCAAGGATCAATTCTTATAAAATTAAAATTCCACTAAATTTTTACTACTATACTTTTTAATATTGGTATGCAACAGAAATATAATCCACAAGATCATCGATAAAAAANGTTTATTGACAGGGTGCTGATAATAAGGTTAGGTTCGGTTTAGGTTTGCATTGGGTTAACAAAAATTTTTAATTAGGTTTATTGACAGAGTACTGATAATAAGGTTAGGTTCGGTTTAGGTTTGGATTGGGTTAATAAAAATTTTCAGTTAGGTTTATTGACAGGGTACTGATAATAAGGTTAGGTCAGGTTTAGGTTTGGAAGAAACTTAAAATTAGGTGTGAGATGTGAAATGACTCGAGGATAAAAGCTTCCACTTGAACAGGAAGACTAAGGAAAGAATTTTCTTGAATTACTTCAAGGATCAATTCTTATAAAATTAAAATTCCACTAAATTTTTACTACTATACTTTTTAATATTGGTATGCAACAGAAATATAATCCACAAGATCATCGATAAAAAAAAATATGAATCAATGACGAATAATGTTTTAAATAGAAGAAAAAAAAAAGAAAAAAAAAATTTCGTATAATACGAACGAATCTTAACGAGTCGACTAATTGAATTAACAATTTACATGCTAAACCAGGCGATTAATTTCGCGAAGTCGTAGACCGTATAAACGTTACATCGTAAAAGCCAACCAACAATGGCGGTTAATTAAGCCAGGTGTTCGAACGGGTGGCGGGTGCGGCAACAAAGTGCGCGAAATTGTATCAAAATTAGGATGCTGACTGTGCCATTGGAAAAAGGAATTGAAGACAGTCCAAGTAATATTGGCAGAGCGGTTCCTGGTGAATAATGAACCTCTATATTTAGCTACACACGAGTAAGCGCGTAAACGTAAGAATAGAACTTTCTTTGATGATCATGGTTTTCTTTTTTTTTTTTTTTTAAATAAAAAGTTTTAAGAGACCAAACGTTGGAATCGATGCTATGAAAATTATTGAAGTAACTCAGCGGCAAACTGGATCCGAATTTCGCGCATAAATTCCCCAGCACGGTAAATTCGATCAACCAAAATTCGATGGCGAATGGGCCGCGTATTTCATCGTGATTGATAGGCAACCGGGTACCGGAAGCTGCGTCGTAAATCTTGCAATAATTAACTCTGGTAAGCTGCACCAGGATTTTTGTCGACCTGTGAAGTGGTTACATAGTTTTGTTTCTATCAGTTCAATAATTAAAAAAAAGAAAAAAAAAATTTGAAAGGGTACTTTGAGTCAATTGAAATAGCTGAGATTGTTTAATAATTTTAGAAAATTAAAAAATGCGATGAAAATAATTGTAAGAAACGATTGTTACATCAGGGAGAATTCATGTTGTCGAAATTCAGGAAATACCAGGACACTCCATCCACATCACTTTGTGCATTTTGTAACAAAGACTCTTCTTTATTGTTGTAAACCCAAAAGATAAATAAATAACAAGATTTGGGCAGACAAGCAGGAAGAAAGCGAGATTGGGATTAGAGTAAATTGTTTGCGTGGAAGACAAGTGCCGTCGCCAACTATCTTGTTTTACCCGAGATGCAGTTAGTGATTCACACTGTTTGCGAAACGCGAAATTCGTCACTAGTCATTGTGTCTCGATTCTACTTTTAACAATCACTGTATAGCACTTCTCCTCTTTAGACTCTTGGGTGCTCGCGTTGATTTAACCAAAAACGCGTCCAAAACGAATCCAAACCTAACCCAAAACAAGTCCAAAACGAATCCAGGCCTAACCCAAAACGAGTCCAAAACAAATCCAAACCTAACCTAAGAGGAGTCCAAAACGAATCCAGGCCTAACCCAAAACTGTTGGAAACATTGCTGGAAAACTAGCAACGTTTGGACATCTTAAGAACTGAAATGGAGTTTCTAGTGAATTAAGATGGAAGAAATTACTAGTACCGGGTGCAAGAGTTACTAGAGTGGTAAATCTTCGGCACCACTCCGAAAATCCTTGTAATTAATCTCTCTCAATTGAGAACTCGATAGAGCCATTGTGCTTGTGCCAAACTGCTACATTTTATAAGTAGGTCGTTCACTTAACTAAAACCATGACGTTAATCAGGGTATTATTTATAGTTGGTAGAACTGCGAATCGTAAAATAAATTCCCTATACGCGTATATGGAAGTTTAAGAGAGAAATAAATTTTTATCGTGCCCACACGTTGAAATAAAAAATCGGTACCATTATTCGAACCACGAAAACATGACATTGGTCACATACACAAGTGATCTATCAACTGGATATTTTTATTGCTAGAAAAAAAAGCAATACAAACATAAGATTTAAAATGTCCAGCATGATTTATGGAACACCCCAATTTATCTAACAAGTCAGCTAAGTTTGAACCGAGATTCCATTTATACCGATTTATCTAGATTCAACGTGGTTCCAAAATGAATCTAATTCCCGATTTATTTCAGACGAAACGAATTTAACGAAGTGTCTCAGGCGAGGCAAACCTTCGGGATAACTGTTGGGCTTAAGTTATACTAAACTTGAACTTCGTTTAGAAGCGAACAACACTATGACCAGGTTAAATATAGACCGGATCAAGGATTATCTCAAAAAATACCCTAAGTACTCAAGATTTACTCCGCGGTTCTCCTGTCAGACTTTATTTACATCTAATTCCGATCCAACCCTGACCTAACCACGACCGAACCAAGGACTATTGCAAAAGATGGTCTAGATTAAACGCAGGCTTAACTTAGAGCCAAAGCAAGGTTAACTTAGACTGGAGTCCAACCATGATGGATCCCTGATTGAAGAAAAATCGAATCTAGGGTCGAAAATTAGTTACTAGGTTCGTCATGAACCCAACTCAAGGTATATCGAGTTTTACCTCTATACATGACTTAAACTTCATTTAAGTTTCAGACGTAACCCAAAATATCTCCAACCATAACTCTGTTCTAGGGAATACTGTAAATCACATTAGGGTTAGTTAAAATATTAACACATGATTTGAGTCAAACTAAGTCGAACCTAACCTAGGCTTATCATAAACCATTTTAAGTCACAACTTATCTCCAAAAAATATGCTCCTAGGGAATAATGCAACTTACACTAGGGCGAGTAATCAAATTAAACTGTAACTTAATTAACACCCAAGTAAGACACGATTTATTCATTATTAAGTACCTAACCAACAATTGTCATAAACCATCTTGGATCATAACCTAGCCCTAACTTAATATCCCTAGAAAATGACACCCATCAGTCTCAACAACCAGATACCTTACTTTCTCCCAGTCCTACCAACTTAACCTAACCTAGAACACTTATAGACCAAACAACGACCAGCCAGAAAGCAGGAGTCTCTCTTGCAGGCTCTAGTGGAGTAAAAAAACATACCACTTGCACTAGTTGTTTTTTTCCACCAGCCATTTCCCCCACCAAAGTGGTCTCACCCCTTCGTCTTTTTTCTTCGATTCCATTCTCCTCTGTTCGGACTGAGTCATCCTGCGTGCAAGTGTCTCGAGGGCGTCTGCTAAGTCACATGCTAAATTTGGTTACCTTACCATCGGGATTGTATTACGCGCGTGGGTTTATTCTAATATTTCGGATGGCCGCGATGGCAACTAGGCCGTCCTCTTTCTATACTTATATCTGCTTTCCTAAGCCTCGCGCTCTCGACCGGTCGTGATAAAGAGGAAGTGCCTCGGTCTCGTCAAACGATCCACCACGAAATTCCCATGAACTTGTTGAACATTATCGGAACGTTGACACTAGTGAAGAGAATCCGAGATTTCGCAAAAGAGGCTCGATTACACTTTTTATTTATACCGCATCGTGTTTGTAAACACAGGTTTTATTTTTACGTGATTTCGAATTTATCTTCGCGGGAGACAAATGGTTTTACAACTTCTGGGTATTTTTAAGCGGAAAAATCAATCTTGCGAGACTAGTGTTGGGAATAAAAAAGTTTTCCATTTTATTTTCCTTCGATTTTAGAGGAATTTTTTCTTTATTTTTTTTAATAATGCGAGATGTATAATTGTTGGTAATTTTTAAACAGGAAAGGTAATTTTCAGTGGGTAAATTGTTCGATTCTGTTTCGCCGAGATGGTTTTAGGTTAATTTTAAGGATCTTATTTTGGAATCTTCGTGGGATAATGAAAACATGTGGCAAGAGTTCAGAGAAAACGATGGAAGATTCTGTGAATTATGGAACGAGGGATCGAACCGATGATTTTCGAGGGATGGCTCGTAGAGAGCTCTTCCGTGATCATGTAACGCCCGCAGCGGGACGGAAATAATTTCAGCTTGCGAAGAGGGGTGAAGGAGAGAGACGGTCAAGTGGAACGAGTCAAGAATTTCTGCATTATGCGCTGCACTGGCTCAATTTAATGGCCGCTAATAGGGCCCTCTCCGGTGTCGTACAAAATATCTGCTGTTATCAGCGATACTTCAACGCCTGACGAGATTTATACCATCTTGTGATAAAATTTCAACTTCCATCCATCTCTCTGCACATTTTAATTAAAAATTTTAAAGAAACTGTTAGGTTAGGAATTTTTAAAGACCCTGCTCCCATAAATTAACTCAGTCTAGGGATTCTAGTTACATTTTGTAAGAAATCTTAAAGAAATTGTAAGGTTAGAATTTTTAAAAGTACACTGGTCCCAAAAGTTAAGTCTGTCTAGGGATTCTAGTTACATTTCGTTAGAAATTCTAAAGAAAATGTAAGGTTAGAATTTTTAAAAGACACTGGTCCCAAAAGTCAACTTAGTCTAGAGATTCTAGTTACGTTTGGTTAGAAATTCTAAAGAAATTGTAAGGTTAGAATTTTTAAAAGTACACTGGTCCTAAAAATTAAGTCTGTCTAGGGATTCTAGTTACATTTGGTTAGAAATTCTAAAGAAATTGTAAGGTTAGAATTTTTGAAAGACACTGGTCCCAAAAGTCAAGTCTGTCTAGGGATTTTTATTAACTTAGTTCTTGGTAAGATTGTCATTAAACATTTTACATTTACGTTGCATAGTTAGATGCACGTCGAGAGCATTGCACCCCTTTGGTTAAATATAAATAGTGACTACTTTTTGCGATACGATGAATTTTTAACCACTTCCTCTTTGCGGCTGCTTCCGCTATTTTTAACGCGATCGAACGAACACCCATTCTGAGAAACATAATCGAATTCGGTTGTCAATCAACGAGACAACACGCCACGATGACACGTCACGTGTCTCCGGACAATGTTCTAGTTATAAGCGTGTATCCGTCCATTTTTTATCGCCTTTCTGTTAAAATAGCAACAGAAACTAGTGACACTTAATGATCGGTAGAGGAACACCGTAATATTCGAAACCTTTGTCGAGCTAAATTTCTCTAACCTTTAACAATTATAATTTTGTTAAAAAATTTAACTTGCCCAAATTCTACACCAAGATCCTTAATTTAACACCAGAACCATCTACGATAAAAATGTACCAATTTACACTAAAGAATTCAAAATAACAGATATTTAAAAAAATATATAAAATGCAAGAGAAATAAAAATTTATATTAAAACTAAAAATGCGCCATTTTGCATTTCATTTTCTTTAGACGATTTTACGGGAATTTTTCTTTATTTTTTTTCAATAATACGAGATAATTTTTGGTGAATTTTAAGTACAAAAATTAAAAACAATTGTAATTTTATAAAATTTATACGAGAAACTGCGAACCAGTTATTTTGACCACTTCGATAGTCCCCAGTGTGAAGTCGCTATAGAAATAAGTTAAGACCCAAACCTAACCTATACCACGAATTCTGTCTCCAATAAAAATTTCCAGAAAAACAATAACTCTTGGGTGAAATTTTGTGAAACATCGAACGATTGTGNAAAAAAAAAAAAAAAGAATATAGAAACAAAAAAGATTACTATGGTACAGATGAAAGAAAAGGTTTCGAAGCTTGTTGAATAATTGTATCCGTCAATTAGGCTCGTCAAAAACATTTTTGACCCACTGTACATGCATACACACCTACTTAGCTGTTATAAACATTTAGATGTATATATAGAAAAAAAAAAGTGTTCAAAATTTCGACCTGGCATCGACGACAGTGGAGAATGAACCGAGCACACGGTTCGAGGACGAAAGTGTGAACACGAGCCAGGTCGTTCAAATTTTTTTTTTTTAACGTTCCAGCAACCCCAAACCCTACACCTATTTTTCCACCCCTTATCTATTTGTCTTCTCTAAGAAAGAAACGAAAGAAAGTACAACAACACGAAAAAAAAAAGTAATCGAACAACTGATCGAAAAAAAGCCAAGCAAAAAAAAAAAAAAAA
>SMSQ01025966.1:0-22902 GCA_019453375.1 Ctenoplectra terminalis
TTAAAATATTATATTTCTAGAGTATAACCCCATAACAAATATAACTCCACGTCTTTATTTCGTATCGTTTTTTTACTACATACGTGTAAGTTAAAATATTAAAAGAAACGCTGTTGATTCTTATTTTAAAATGTCTAAAGAATATTCAGTAATTTTTGAGACCCCAAACAATAAATAGTTAAAACGCGACGTTATTATAGTTTGAAGTTATTAAAATACGTCACACTTCGTGTGTATTGTATGAAATTTTTATACGAATGTACAGTAAACGTTAAAAATACATTTCTCTACATCAGGCAAAGGTATTGTGGTACCAGGTAGAGTTGTTTCCTAAGATATTAATTCTTCGTTTGAATAAAACTTACTTAAAAAATGTTGTAGATCTCATAAAATTAGGACAAGGCCCCCCGGCGTTTATTGCCGTGGGTATAAACAAAAGATAAGCGAACACCGCGTGAGAAAAAAGGTGCGTTGCGAGTGACGTCAGCGAATGTAATGACGAGACAAGATCAGTACATGAAAACTATTTTTCTTTGAAATTATGCTTCGCACCAGAAGACAATGGCATTTGTCGATGTTAGAAAATCGCGGTAAGCAAACGGTTGAAGCAGGCCATGTGCATTTCGTCAAGGCGCTTTTCCCTGTTAAAGGAAACTCCTTGGAACTCTGGGTAATAAAACTAAGGCAGGCTATACCGACGGGAACGGCCTCACGGCTAACGGATAGTTCGAAAGGACATTATTGTATTGGCTTTCGCCGTAAACGCACGCATTATTAAATCGAGTATTTTAAAACGCCCACAGAGTTATTTTTAACCTACCGCTTAATTCTTGATTCACCTTACATCGACATTTGTGTCCTTTCTTTGGGTTTATGATTTGTTAAAATTTTTAAAAATACATAGTTGTGAGTAGCCATAATTATTAGGATGGCCGAATTGTTGGGCGATCGACATTTTGTGTTTACGTTACATCGATTAGCAGAAAGACAGTTGTTAATCGGACCTGGATAGTTTAATTGATTACACCAGTTTCTCAGCAAGCGGAAGATCCAGGTTCGAATTCCGGTTCAGGAAATTCGATCGGACCGACTTTCTTTTCTCTTAAAATTGTAGAAAAATGGTATCCTCTCTGATTTCAATGATTTTTGAATATGTTGTAGAAATCGATATTTTGAACAACTTTTTCTGATACACATAAGAAGCGGTTTCGCTTAATTTCTGAGAATTTTGCAAAAAAACTACCGGTACTAACACAAAATTCTGCTTATAGTTGTGCTTCTGTGGCAGCTTATGCATCAGCATTGGTTGTCGATTATCTTCTGTTTATAAACGGTTAGGCGAACTTAAAAGTCCCGTGCCCAACTGCATAAAATATGCGGGGCTGCAAAAAAATGTCTGTTTTAATTAAATTAACGATGAATGTCGTCAATATATTTGATTTAGGTTTAGGTGAGATATTATCAATCCGATCGTCACTAGACGGCCGGCAGCGCTTGCACGAATCAGTAACAAAGTAATTATAAAAATAATGACAAAAATAATTTTTTTGCTGGAAAAAATAACTAACACATTTAGTTGAGTTATTTTTATTTGTTAGTAAGTAGAATTATTTTGATAGTTTATAGGTAGAATTCAATGTGTTAGTACCAGCAGTTTTTCGCAAATATCTCGGTGACCAAAACCGAGCGGTGGTTACACGTATAAAAAAAAATTATTCAGAATGTCGAATTCTAGAAAACATCAAAAAATCATCGGAATCCAAGAGTGCATCAGCTTTCTAAATAATTACCGTTTCTTTATTGATATCTCAAAAATTAATAATGAGATAAAGCTAAAATATTACATTTTTGGTCCAAATTTCACACCGATTGGCAACCAGAGCCATTTCGGAATTGCAGCCAAAAAATAAAATTAAACTTTGAAAAAGTGAAAAATTGAAAAATCACTTTGAAAAATTGATGAAATAATGAAAAGAAATCATGACACCATCAGCTGTATCATAAATAATTAAAAAAACACAAATCATCCAAAATACATGTACGTTGTTCTGGAAGACCGCTTAAATTAATTGTAAGTTAGAAAGATAATAGATTTGTTACGAAGAAAAAAAATTACAATTCGCAAACATTTTCATTAACAAACCATTAGATTTCTGAGAAAAGTAAATTTTTCGGACCAAAGGAAATTTAATATTCGGGTTTCAGATAGACAAAACTTAGCATGGAGAATGAAAGAAAAAGCATTAAACAGTAAAAATATCGAACCCACGATCAAACACGATGGCGGTACATTATGGATGGTTGTACATTTGCAAATAGTTTAGAAGTTTTTTAGGAATACAGTAAAGATTCGATATATGTTCAGAATTCGGGACCGGCGAGAAACATATAACGGACAGGGGACTCGCTTCTGCGAGCGATTTGTGTATCGCTGGCGTTCACGAACATAGAGAGAGACAGTTCGATGAAGAAAAAAGAGGGACTAGGAATCGAAGTGGTCGTAAAGATAAGATGCCTATATATCGGTGAGGCAATACTAATGCATCGAACAAACTTTTTTATTTTTTATTTTTTTGTAATAAAAATTTCACCAACATATTGGTGAAATCTTGCTGATTAAAATGAGACCAAACCCGATACTGTTATGACAATTGGTTACGATGATTAGGCTTGTAAATGTTCCTCTTTTCTCGCTGTTTTTTCTATGCTTATCGACGTCGGCAAACTACATAGAGTTTCGAGGGTCTGTCCTACGAAGGTTCAGTCGCGTCGAAACCGAACATATATCCAGAAGGGAAGTGAATCAAACCGGTTATTCTCGAACGGGACAGTCTTTTGTACGTTATATGTTCGAAATGCGAGCCCTGGTGCCTATATATGTTCATAGGTCGAGATCGCTGAGGTACATATAGCGGACAGAAGAATCGGTTCTCCGATTGTTTCTGTTTCACTGACGTCAACATAGAAAGAAACAGTGGCTAAAATGCTGACATAAGATTTCAAAATTAAATGCCTACATATTCGTGAAGTAACACCAATGCGATAAAGACATTTTTTTATTTACACATTATATTATTTGAACAAAAATGTTATTAATACATAAAATTTTTAAAAGCGCAGACGTAGAGGGTGAATCTTTATTACCTACGTTCCATCCGTCAAATTTTAGGAAGGTACCTGCATATTTTATTAATAACGGTACTCCACGCAAAGTAATTTTGAATTCTTAACAATGCCTCTACTCGTCAGAAGACTTGTAAGTCGACTGCCCACAACGAAAGTCAATAAAGAAGAAAAATAGAAATCATGTGTAATTAATTGCAAAACAAAAAATTGTTAAGTTCAATTGTTACAGAGATGAATTAATCATTGTTACTAGTTGTCCCTTATATTCAATACCTAACATATAACGTTAACTATTCATTCGCGGTTAATTTAACATGTGAAGCGAGCATTTACAGAAAGTAAATTATTTCAAAATTATTCGGGTTACTTAAAAATATCATAATAATTTCGTGTTTGGTCTCATTTTAATCAGGAAAAACTCATCGATATGTTAATGCAATTGTCATAAAAAAAAAATGAAAAATGAAAAAGTTTCATCCCTGCAATAGTGTTATTTCACCGATACGAATAGAATAGAGATCTTCCAAGGGAAGGCGCGCGGTGTCATATTTCTCTCGTGCTTGCTTCAGGGAGAAACCCCCCCAGTGGTGGGGATAACCTCCGAACATATATCGTATAGATTCTTTCGAACATATATTGAGTCTTTACTGTATTGAAATACTATAAAGTTAAATTTGAAAGAAAGTACTGAAAAATTGAATCTTTTAGAATGTTACTCGTTTCAACAGAATAACGACCTTAAACACAAGTAATATTTAATTAAAAAATGGTCATTATATAATATGCTCCATGTTTAGAAAATCACTCTACAATCTTTGGATACCAACTGGATTGAGCATACATTGAAGGAACTAAAACACTGTTTGCGAAAATATTTCGTTTAAAATAAAAATAGTTTTAAAAAACGTATTACTGGATAAAAATAATATAAATAATTTAGTTGCACCGATATCCAGATGGTTGCAAGCAATCATAGATAATAAGGAATATTCCATGAAATATTAACTGTTATAAATATTATTTATATATTATAAAGAACTTAAGATATGAATATTTCTTTCCTCATCGATTTCTTTACTTCATTAGAAATTTTTATATTGTAGTGAACGGATTAAATCAAGGAAAAGGTTGGAACAAAAACGTTTTTTAAGCATAACAGTATTGCATGGTTTGTAAAGAGCTATTGGATATTTGCTTGTAGCAACTAAAACAGAAATCAAAAAATACATTTTCTCGAAATTTTCAAAGAAAAAATTTAAACGAGAAATGTCCACCAAAGCCTAATGACAAAAATCATAAATTAAGCTATCAGTCCCAGAATTTGAAAAACTTCTTTACATAAGTCTAAAATTTTATGGATCTATTCCTGGTCGATTCTTTTTAAGCACGTATCATCTACATCCTTATTAAAAAATTCTGCTCTAAAAAGATCTTACTTTTTAAATAGAAATGAAAAAAAAAGAAACTTATACATTTACAGTCAAAACTATAAATTTCTGCAAAACATAATTTCTAGAGAACATAATTTAAATTTTAAGAATTTAAACATAATAGAATACCATTTGATTTGAAAAATGCATTTTTTAGTCTATTAGTACTGGATTTTTTAAATGATCTTAAAGAGGAAACGAAAAAAATGAGTTCTAATATTCACTCGAAGAACTTTCCAAATAACTCTTTGGACTGTATCTTGTACCACCCTCGCAGGATTAAAATACCTAGTACCTCGAAAAAAAAAAAAAAAAATGTTCAAATAACATTACTTTATAACAAGTAATTAGGACTTCTTGAATAGTAAATGACTATAGAATTGACTATAGAATTCATATAGAAAACGTGTGACGTAGAAAAAAAGAAAACGGAAAAGATACAAGAAATTCATAAATCCTGTATCGATTCGTGTATGAAAATTCAAGGAACATTAGAAAAGTTAAGAAACAAATACTACAATTGGAAAGGTATCACCAAAGAAGTAAAGAAATATAATAAAAATTGTAATAATATTATAGGTAAAGATTGAAAAGTATTAGACATCACATCAGCTCCGAATGAAAAAATATTAGATACCGTTGAATCTATTTACCTCTTTATAATTAATCGTTCAAAATTATTTAACCAGACATTTGATATCTGATCGAAATTTAAATTTAATATAACCTAATTCCTAGAAACAAAAAACTCAGCAAAACTGTTAAATGCACACATACATTGTAGAATAATTAGGTATATATTGATATTTGAAGTATCAAAGAAAATAATTAACAGGTAACAGAACAGAATTCGTTGGTAAATTGTATAATGAATTATGTAGAAGATTAAAGGTAAAGAACGAATCAACTTCGATTTATCATCCGCAATCATATAGAAAAAATGAGAGAAGTCGTTAAAAAATTATAAAGTATGTTAGAAAATATCAGCCTATTATATATGTAATTCAATACAAGATGAAACAATAATTAACATCACCTACTGAATTCATCTTTGAGTATAAACCAAATATTAAAAAACTAATAGAAGAAGAAGAGTTAAAAGAAAATTACAATAGAAATAGAGAATTAATAAAAGAAAAAGTGAAGGTAAGAATTGAAGAGTTCTAACAGAAGACACTAGAAAGATTTATGAGAAAAAAAATAACAATTAATCGATGCAAAGTAAATGACAAAACTTTAGTAAAATGGAAACAATTTGGAATATATAATATCAAGATTAAGACCTCCATGGAATTGATCATACAGAGTTACAAAAATTACTAATAGTTATGATTGAGAAAAGAAGGAAAAAATTGTGACGCGGTAGGAGAGTTAAAAATAAAGAGAAGAACAAGAAAAAGAAAGAAAGGGCGTTTCGCTCAGGGCCTACCAGTGGACTTACAATTAGTAAGACTACCTAAAGTCAGGTCAGAATTTCTATACATAGAAACGATATGGTCCGGTTAGGATTTGTAAAAAAATTGGTTTGGTTAAGATTCTTTTGATGGCGAATGTAGAAGGGTCGCCACAAAATCACGTATAATAGAACAAATATTAAAACCATATGTTTAGGATAACGAAAAAGAATACTTTTCTGCAACTGATACTTTTGATAACATTTTTAATAACGAAGATTGAAATCAACAATGCTAACTAAGAGAGAAACAATATCCGAAGACTTATTGATATTTATGGAAACCTTGAAACCAGTCTATATAACTCATGATACTTGAAAATAACAATATTCAATTTCAATTCATATAAATAGATTTATTAGCTTTACATAATAATAATGCATTGAAACTTCAATCTCCAAAATTAAAATATTAAACAAAAAGAACGAAAGAAAGCGTGCAAAAAAGGAAAAAGCATGAAAGAAATTGTGTAAATCCTTAATATATGAAATAAATTAAAGTTATTGCTAAAACCTTTTATATTTAACTTAATTTTGAGAGTAAAAATGTCACTCTAAGCGGCGCTGTATTATTGATTGTTTTAAGGTTCATCGTACAAACACAAATTTTTATTACAATAAAATCATTATTTTGAGAGTACAAAAATTTCTCTTAAAGAAACCACCCTGAAAGGATTAAAGTTATCTCTGAAAATTCTGGATGACCTGTCATAACTCATATGCGTACCAAGATCCATGACTATACGTATCGAAAATAGTCACTAATTAATCACCTTGTGGATGTTGATTTTTAATTTTTCCTTCCTGACAATGAGTCGTTATAACAAACCAACATTATTACAGTTCAGCAAAATCTGAACAACGGCAGAAAATAATGGCCTATTTATACCCGTAAGTGAAATCGCTTTTCAAAATAGGTCTAGATTTATGTTAGATATCTTCAAAAAAAATTTAAGGTTAAAATGTAATTGTATATTATGCAATTTATTTAAAAACATATTTTCATCAGTGTAAAATTCGTCGAAACTACAGTTTTTCGATTGTTTGTATTTTTAATGATAAAGTTACTTCCGCCTGGAAAATTATAAAAGCAACGAGAATCATCGATGGACTGCAAACTTAAATATTCGCAGATTACAAAGACGGAAGCCAAATCAAAGCAGCTAAGCGTTGAATGCAAGGTCAACAAAAGATACAAGGACACCTATGAAACTAAAAAAACAAGTTGCAAAAAATAAGTTGGACGAAGAAAAGCGGAGAGTTTATTAATATGACCCTAAAATAACAGACTAATTGTAGACACTGAAAATAATCAGTAGTACAGAAAATAAATATGTTTTAAACTTTAAACGAAACAGCTTATAGCAAACAATACTTTTCTCATAATAACTTAAATTTCTATCTTTTAAAGAACACTAGTTTAAAAATTTTTTATTTACAATATTTACCTATTTTGGTTCTAAAGCTGTCGAAACTTTTATTAAATAAGAATTTTTATTTTTATTTTTATTTTTATTTTTATTTTTATTCAAGTATTAAATTTTTATTCTGTCAAGAAAGGTTTTTTTTTTCTTTACAATCCATATTCGAGCGCAAACTTACTGTATATATAATATATTGTCAATATTAAAAAGTATCTTTCTCGCCAAAATTTTTAAAAAATACCTTTTCTCCACTTGTCAATGAGGGTCCCCTTAATATTGCACTTACAAGGGACAATTTCCAAATGTCACATACCGATTTTTATGAAACTTATGTATGACATAGTTCTTTAAAAAATATGTGACATGTATCTTTTTATCAACTACAATTCGTGTTGAAGAGATTTTTGGGCGTTGTCTTCAACGCCCAAAAATGGAAAGTATGGAAACATACATTTAATTCAATGTTTTAGAAACTATTAAGTTTAAAGCAGGTATTCAAATCTATATATTATATGGTTTTCAACAATGAGTTTACTTATGTAACGAGCATTTAAAAAAATCTGTTTGTTAAAATAATGCATTACAAATTAATACTTTTTTGTTAATTACTGAACGTATGTAACTTATAGATCGTTCAAAATTTTGTTCCATGAATTGACTCTGGAACAGTTTGATAAATAAAAAAATTGATGTAACACGAGTAAGTGAAATACTCAACTCAAATCTACATGTGTGACGGTTTTTGGCAAGTTAAATATAATTAATTCATTGATAAACTGTGAAATAACTAGTAATTATATTTTTCGGCTATTGAAACTAAAATGTAACATAAGGTAAATTACATTTATGGAATATTCGATAATTTACGATAACTGCCACAACGAAGACGGTTGTATTAGTAATATCTGAATAGACAGTATGCAATCTATAGCATGGTACAGAAAATTTTTTATTAATATCTTGAAAAATAATAATTGGTTGAAACTAAAATTTTACATTTGGATCCGCTCCCTGCCTCTCCCCACCTTCCCAAATTTCATGTCCATCGACCATTGGAGCCTTTCGGAACTATAATCAGATAAATTAAAAATTGTAGGAATTCAAATTTTTGTCATTGGGTGATTATGATTCATTGTAACGTATGAAATATCCTTTTCAAGTGCTGCATCTCGCTTACTCCATACGTTTAAATTTTGCTCAATTTGAAATATCGAATTGTGAAGTGGATCATTCACATTTAACCGAGTAAATTTCAATCAAATTTAACTGCCACAGGTATATTACTAGTGGTATTAACTCGGGTGAGATATGCTCATGAGAATTTCTCTGACACCGTTTGAAAATTTCCTTCAATTCTGAAGGGAAAAATTACTTTCCAAATTTCTCAATAATATATCTTAGTAATATAATTCAAAATAAAGCAATATATAAGTATAATCTTAAAAAAATGAATTCATGAAACAATTGCTCTTGGTATACCATTAACATGATAAAATAGTAGTACACCTCTTCCGATTCAGTTTCGTCTATTCAAGGCCATAATCGCCTTAAACTCATAAACGCATCCTAACTTTTACGACTATCAGTAATCCAACGCTACATCTTACACAAAATATAGCTAAATTACAAGACAATAATTTTTTACTATAATGTAAAAAATCAAAATTCCAATTTATCCGTATTTTCCACTTCAACCAAGAGTTTACGTACATAAATGTATGTGAAAATAGATTAACACTTTACAAGAAAAATTATATTAAAAATTAATTCATAAGATAATAAGTAAACGAATTTTTCTAAAAACTACTTACATAAATGAATTTGTATTTCTCTATACTTCATTTTTTTTAAGATATTGCTAAACACCCTACTTTGAAATATTTTTTCACCCCTTCAACATAAATGCTAGCTGATCTAAGAAATTTCGTTTTTATAAGTCTATAAAATACGCTCTTGAAAACCAGTTCACCCCGCGTGGTGCATTACCCTGAGTTTATTTTATAAGAAATAAGAACATGTATATTTTCTTAGACTGATAGAAAAAGAAAAAAAAAATTACATTTTCACAAACTGTACCGTATATACGTATGTATAAATTTCATAAAAATTGGTGGGTAACACTTAAAGACTGTCATTTATCAATAATAATTAACGTTTGAAATAAAAAAAGTGTTTTGTACAGCGTACTATTATGACAAAAAAATGAAGGACTACTTTTAATATAAGAAATGTGCTTTGTACTTTTCATTGAACAGACAGAAAATCATACAGAAGAATTGTAAGTGTTGTATGAAAAAGTTATATAACCATAGAAATGTTGTTAATAAATATGAAAATAAAGAAAAAAACACAAAATAAAATTGGTTGCGTGAAAAAGAAATGATTAATGTCGTTTGAAGAACAGACTATCATCTGCAAAGTTAATGAAAATTTTATAACAAGTGCACCAATAATACCTTTCTTCATGAATTCTCCCAGAAAATGATTTGCCCATAAAATAATTCGAAGAGGTATTACAACATAACTCGTATAAAGGCTATAAAGGCTATAAAGGCTATAAAGACAAAAGAGAGCTACACATAACTGAAACAAATAGGAACAAACGAATTAAATCTGTTAAAGGATTAATGTATAAATATCCTCCTCAGTTTCAGCATAACACAATATTCTATGATGAAAATATATTTAACATTTGGAGATTCGATGGTTATTCGGAAATTTAGATTCAGAATCAAATCATGAAACGAACCCCAAATATCTTTGTATCTTAGTTATTACTCGATTACAGTTTATTATTGAAAATTTGAACAAAATAATGTATTTAAATATTTTGAAAAATAATTTAAGACAATGCTAAAAAATAGACATTCTCGATACCTTTGATATTAATCAGAACGAAAAAAAGAAATGATCAAAGATATGTAAATCATAAATCAAAGATTACACAACAGTGGTTATTATATAATTGTCGAGAAATAATAAAATTACTTTTTCCATCGCTACACTTCAATTCTCTTCGAACGATGTAGAACAGAATTGAGGATAAAATACGCAAACGTTCTATTACCGATAAAACTAACCTATAAAATGAACTGATGAAAAAATTGCAAAATATTAAGAAAAAATTATGTAACATCGATAATAGATGCGATATCAAAAAGACTCGAAGGAATTATCAAAATATTAATTATAATAAAATTATAAATTATTAAGCTTATATTTATAATTGTTAGAGATATAAGATATTAATATCTTTTTCGTTGAATGACATTGACACCCGTTTTGTTGTTACCAGGTATTCAACAAATGTTTATCAAAAGTAGTTAAGTTCAGTTTACCTCTGTCAACACGTTCTCGCAATCCCGTTCAATCTTTACATAATTTATTTATTGTAAAAAAATGTTCGCTTCGATCCTCTACCTCTAACAATAATAAATAATTAAATTTTACAAAACGTACCAACAATTTTGTAACCTAAATTAATGCAAAAAATGTGATATTTTCTTCATAATTATAAATCATAATTTTGTTGTTTTTCTTTATTAATTATTTGTAAGTTACATAACATTTTTTTATAAAAAAAAATTTAGCATCTTTTTACTTCTCATTTCCTGCCCATACTGATAGTTTTGACTCATTGCAGAACCGATAAAAAATAGAGATATGTAGGAGAAAACGAGTCGGCCAATCGGCTTACCTAGACTAGGATTCGACCCTGCATCTTTTGCTTGCCGTTTTAACCAATTAAGCTATCCAGAACCGATCGACAACTCTTATTCTCTTACTCCTCACATTATAAACACACAGAATTGCCTATGCATAGAACCACAATCGATATCTTCACTGATTTCCGTGAATCAGTAGTATAATAGTTTTGAACTCCCGCTTTTTTCTATAATACAAATTTTTCAACATTCCTCTCAAATTGTTGAGTTATTGTTAATTGATTTGAAGTTACTGTTAAATGATTTGAAGCGAAACTGTAATGCTAACCCTAATTGTAGTGAAACTGTAGAAAAGGTGTCTCCACTCCGATTAGGATGATTTTTTGCTATAATGTAGAAATCGATATTTTGAACAAGTTTTTCTTATACGTATCAGCAGCGGTCTCGCTTAATTTTCGAAATATTAGAAATATTCGCGAGAAACTGCTGCTACTATTATATTGAATTCTATCTACAGCCGGTAACCAATACGGACTTGTTTGCAGAAATGATTTGGTCGATCCAAATTGTTTATCCGAGAGTCGGATACCAAATTGCTTGTCGTATGCTATGTTATGTTACGTTTTAATTTCGAAAAATCTAATCACTTGCTATCAGGATATTAAACGCATCTGATGCACGCAATTCCGTTATTCGCGTAGATTTAGGTTGAATCTGGACAACATTAATTTCCGGCCACCGTAGGACAACCGACAGTACATATAGTCCTCGCGGCAAAATTTTACATAGAACACCTTATACTGTACACGCCGAAGCTGATCTTCGACGGTCGACGACGGTCACAACCTCAGCGAATACGGTTGTATTAGTAACGTCTAGATTGGCAGCATTCAATGTATTAGGCAAATCTGTATACGTAGTATTGAATGTATGTGAAAGATTTTTATTAATATCTTGGAAACTAATGATGGATCGCACCCAAAATTCTATATTTGAGGAGCTCCTCCTCCTGCTCCCTCTTCAAATTTCGTGTCGATCGATGACCGAGACCTTCCGATAGAATATCCATTATTTCACGCAAACGTTGTCAGCCGTCTTGCGACGGCCGGATTAAAAGAAGTAGCCCAAACCTAAACCCAATACTTGCCAATATTCACTTTTAATTGAGTTATAACGGATATTTCCTTGGAGCCTCGTATAAGCAGTTGTACACGGGGCCTTTAGGCTCGTCTGACGGTTGTATATAAATAGAAGATTAGCGGCAACCAATACTGATGCATACGCTGCCACATACATATATGTAACTATACACAAAATTTAATGTGATAGTAACAACAGTTTTTCACGAGTATCTCGGAAACTAACAAGGGATGTTCGGTAACCTGAAAATTCAAAAAAATTTGAAACTTTGCTGGTTTATAGAGGACCTTAAACTAAGTATCACGTTTTTTTTTTTTTATCTGCTGACATTCGGTTTTTCAGAATAAAAGCATCCCTTAAAGTTTGCTGTGTGTTTTCCTATTTTCCTATGTATCTTAAAAACTATAACAAATACCAACAAATTTTTACAATGGAAATTTAATGGTTTTTTTATGCTCTAAAAAAATATATAATAAAATTGTTAAACATTTTTTGTTTAAATAAAAACGAAACCCCCACAACTTTTATTTTTGAAGATTTTTATTTTATTGTCTAGTAAAAGAATGTGCAGAATTTTATTACAAATACAAATATATATATGAAGCCTATTCCGTAATGCTGTACTTTAATAATTTTACCGATGGGTGTATCTCAAACTCCCACTATTACACTTCGAACGATGTACGTATTATCAAGTATTTGTGTTATATATGAAGCAAATAAGGAAAAAATGAGAAAAACAACTCGAGACTTCAAAACACCGTCTTATTTTGTATGGACAACCGATAAGTAGAGATCGCATACGTCATTGGTCACTAACAAACATTTGTGGCGGTCATCAATATGTTTGAAAATATTCATGGAGATCATTTTAAATTGCACGTCACTTACGAAACAATATCATAAAATTACAATCACTAACGCCTAACAAGTTATCATTATCACGATTTCACAACGTTTTTAAATATTCCTGGTATAAAAGTGGTTACCTTCCTAATAGACCTGAACCATTTGAGAATCCAGTAAATTTTTGTTATGGAAAAGAAGATTCCCATGCTACGTCTTACTGTTCAACGTGTGAAGAACTTGCTTTGGTGCGATGTGCCTGGTGTAAAAAGTATCTCTGTTTCGAAAACTTTTTTGAACAGCACCATTTATGTAATACATATCAACCATTGAAGATAAATTGTAGATAAGTGTGCATGTGTAACTATTACTGTACATACTTTCATTATATATTTTACACGTGAGATGTAAATTATAATCAACTAATGCACTGTATAATATTAATTACAATATATTCTTATATTCTTATATACTGTATACTAATAATAAAATGTGATAAAAAAAATTAGTGAAGAGTACAAGTTTAGCAACTGTGATAGTCCACGCGATTACTTACATTTTTATTTTATATCCTTCGATTGAAACATACTAGAAGCACGCACAAATACTTGATAAGTAACTAAGTACATTGTTTCGACTGCAATGGTAGGAGTCCAAGATACTCCCATCGGTAAAATTATTAAAGTAGTGTATTACGTAGTGTATTAAGCATACATATTTGTATTTTTAATAAAATTCTGCAAATTTATTGACCAGATAACAAAATCAAAATTTTCAAAAATAAGAATGCTGGGTGTTTCGCTTTTGTTTAAACAAAAATGTTTAACAATTTTATTACACATTTTTTTAGGTCATAAGAAACCATTAAATTTTCATTCCAAAAATTTATTGATATCTGTTATAATTTTCAAGATATATAGGAAAATAGGAAACACAGCAAACTTTAGGGTGTGTTTTCACCCTGAAAAACCGAATGTCAGCAGATAAAAAGAATAGCATGATACTTAGTTCGAGGTCCTCTGCAAACCAGCAATTTCAATTTTTTTTAATTTTCAGGTTACCAAACGTCCCTTGTAAACGAGACCATCGATTGTATGTATAAAAAAAACTTGTTCAAAATGTCGATTTCTACAACATATCCACAAATAAACCAAATCGGAGAGGAGGCCTCTTTTCTACAGTTTTACCCTAATTGCAAGTTAACATTGTAACGAACACCTAGTATTCAGTATAATAATATTATTGATATTATAAATAACATTGAATAAAACTGAAGTTCCACAGGATCAATTTGATCTCATAATAATAATTTAATTTGCAGTGCGATTCTTGTATATTAACAGCAGACACATCAGCCGCATAAATTCCTTAATATCGTGTATTGATACGATTTTCAATTTTGAAACGAAAATAGTTTATCGACATCTTTTATAAAATATTTGCACTGTCCAGTATATCCAATTTTCATTTATGCATAGCTTAAGAATCTCTATCATAACGATAGACAGTACTATTATTATAGGCTTATTTATTTTAAGCACATTGATGTTAAATTTTGTGTAGGTATTGGTATTTCCTAAAACTTGATTATTCTCTTAAATGCATCTTAAATGTGACGGACATGTTTTCGGCATAATACTATCCACGTTAATGATACATTTAGCTATTACTTTACATTTAAAGTAACAATAATCATCATTTATTGCATTGCGCGATAATACTAGTTTCATAATGAAAACAATTTATCACCAAAGTTCACTGAAATATTTTGTAAAAATATTAATAAGGGTACTTATTTATAATTTAATAACAAAATATGAAAGCGAACTAAAAATTTATCTGACCGATCAGTGAAAAAGAATGAATTCTACTCCGATCATATTTTTTTCCATATATTAACCAACTTTTATATAAAACAATACTTTACTTCTTTAATGTATACAACAATCGAATATATAAATTTTAAAGGAGAATATTTGGTACGATATAATATATTTATATAAAAATAAAAAATCTAAATATATCAATTTCAATTGAGATTCAAAGAATACTATCTATGTATAAAAAGAATTTTATGTAAAATAATCCTACGACGTATCAACACTCCTATTGTGTTCATAAAAACTTACGCTAAGCATATAACAATTATGATTGCATGATTTTTTTGACAAATATAATAAAAAATTCATTCATGTACCGCAGACCATGTAAAAAAAAGCCACGCTTGAAAAATCTAACAACGGAACGTATGAAGCGTAACTTTCGAATTTTTATGAAACGGCGGATCGATAAATATTCGAAAGATATATACCGATGTTCAATATTATGGGTAGACACTCAACAGTTCATGAGATATTTAACAATAAAAATTGAATTAATATGCTAGCGTGGTGAAAGCTATTAAAATATATGATTAAGACAAGAACATTTTTAGCAAAATGGCAGTAGTTGTAGCATTCAAAACGAAAGATGGTTGATGGATCGAACCGCCGCCCCCCCTTCTGTAGATGAAAATTTTTTGTCCCGTCTAAAAATTTTTTTAAATTTATTATTATTAAATATATTTTATATCACATATGTAGCGTTCTTATAGATTTTTTCAGTAATGATTGGTTATCCTACCTATAGCCTTCTTTCTTCGATAATTAATTATAATTAATGTTTTTCCATGGGGGTGTACTTAAAAAGGGTGAAACTGGTTAATAAATGCAGGTATACTTGACGGTTTAAATAATACTACAAATTCAAGAATAATTTTCTAAATAATTTTCTAACTGTCATACAGTTTTAAAGAATTAAAAAACACCTATATTTTCATTGTTTAATATTATGCCTATTTACCACATTATTAACTATTTTTATAATTATCGATTTAGTTACAATTTAATGTTTTTATCCATATTTGTTATATGTCCATGAAGTACGAATTATTTTTCACTTAACTGATATTACGATACATATCATCCATGAGAATAAGATGTATATAATGTAAAATAATAATAAATATTGACACGTTTTTATTAATTAAATAAGATTACTACAAAAATGTAATACAGAAATTAAATTAAAATCAACTAGATAGAACAAAAACTTTAACCGAACGATGCGACTCCGAACTATAAACTTTCCGTTTTGCAACCTATAACCATTGTCACCTTGCCAAGAACCTTCTTGAGTTCACCATTCAATTTAGTGACTTTCGCCGCGCTAGCGTATTAATTAAATCTTTCTTGTTAAATATCTCATAAACTATCGAGTGTCTACTGAATATTGAAAATAAATATACATTTTTCTTTACGCGCTCTCTTTCTGAGTCTAATAAAGTTCAAAGTAAAACAATTATAGAAATCCAAAAAATGATTGGTCATACAGACCCGAACACAATAGGAGTATTAACGTTCGTCTTTCTAAAAGTATTTCTATACCATTCAGGTGTTAAGGTACTAAAATTTTAACAAAAGGATTATAAGTAAAATAAAACTTCAAAATTAATTATGAAATTATTTTAATAGAAATATTTTAACCTTTTTTTTTATTTTTAATTAATAAAACAAAAGTAGAATAACAAACAAAACAACGATTAACATCGACTAAATGCTTTTGATCTTGTTACTTCTAAACAATGTCGAGCCAAAGTTTGTTATTTGTCTTTTACCTTGTTTATGTCCCTAATATAATAAAAACTTCGATCGCGATTCGCTATTTGCTGTGTGCAGGGAAACTCAAAATTTGAATAAAAAATATGTTGCTTACAATTTAAAAGGTTCTATAATCTTAAGAATTTATGGAAGGTATATAGAATAAAATAATTTAAACATAGGCGGTATTCAACGTAACGTATTCATGCAATAAAATTAAGTCGCAAGTAATAGAAAAATATAATGTATTAAAGAATTTCAAGAAATTATACACATAAAGTTCCATACAAAAATTTAGTAGTCGTGAATGCCCGCACGGATGCGTGCATGTACGCGTGAGTATCTGTGTAGGATATTGAAAAAAACATATTTGTAAAGATACAAATGAACTGTATTAACATTTAAAGAAATATATTATAAAATATTAACAAACGCAATCACTTCGCAGTGTCAACACGTCCAACGAGAACAGCGAATCGATAATAATTATAAAATACATTTGCCGAGTTTCTGCACGCCATGTTTAGTACATGTTTAGTAAATGCTGCAACGAATTCACGTATCATTGTATTAGTAAAAGTGCGTTTAATATGATTTCTTAATTCAAAATGAATACAAACTCGTTATAGCATTTGATTTTTTTCAGATACTCATTGTCAGTGTAAAAAGAAAAAAACTGACCTGCAAAAACAAGGCGCACGCGAATATATGTACATCCCTAGATATGCATCCTCTAGATTTGAATGAGCATGGTAACATACAACTGCGATACAACAATACTTAGGAACAGAAATTATTTACACCTATCTGTTTATCCTTATCGTCAAGCAAAAAATACGAGATAAATGTGCGAAGAATGGAAATAACGCAAATCAATTTTGTAAAACAAATTGGTATACTTGTTATTAGTAGAAATTGGATGAAATTCGATACGTAAAAAAATTACAAACTGAAATTATAAATCGATTGCACTTTACATTTTAAACTATCGTAGGTTTAAAGGTATTTGACATACACTGACTCGAACGAACTTCCATACATTTGACTAGAACTTCCCAACGAGTTTATTATTTATCATAGCGAATATACGTTACTCGTAATATTGTAATAATTAGTGCAGTCAGAATTGATATTTCACATTTTATTGATAATAATCCAGTTGCAACACAAAAAAATTGGTCAAATGACAAAAATATTGTTAATATAAAATATAGTCCGTTAATAATAACAATACAAGCGAAACAAGCTATATCTAAAAAATGGTATATCGAAATAGCGCAGATAAGAAAGTATTTGCAATAAAATATTCAACTTTAAGAAAGATAATTTCAAAAATCCACCAGAAAGTACGCGAACTATCGATTAAAGTCTAATTCTTTTTTTTTATTTGTATATATATACTACTGCTTTTCATACTGACCGAATAGATTTCTTTCTATGAATTTGTTACCATACAGAAATATAGTACCAGTACATTCATGAAAGAGCGTATGATAATAACGCAATAATACCTATATATTATCGTTAACTTCCTGCAAAATATTGTATATAAATATATTTGGATATTTAAGGATTCGTATAATTTAAAATGTATAAAGAAGAGTTTATCAAAAATCAGAGCTCGATGTGACTTTTCTTAATTATTACATAATCATGTCGTACATTATAGCATAAAGAGTATTTTTGTGACAAATCTTATAGTAAAATTATAGAAATTTTGATTAATCATGTTTATATCGTTCAAAAGAATAACAATTTATTGTAAGTTAACAAAACGATAACGTGAAGTGTAGTAACCACCACGATATAGCGAGGTCGTAAATTAAAACATGAAATACCGCCAATGACAGGCAATGACACTCAAAGCCGCCGTAAGTTTTTTTTTTTTCTGAATATCAAACCACAGTCAAGTTATACTCCATGCAGCCCTGACTGAGGTTTCGGATCCTTATCTTCTCAGGTTTCTATCGATTTATTCGTCTCGACGCTTCAACATATAAACTTTGACACCTGACCAATTTTACGACCTTGCTATATATAACGTAAAGGTTACTACTATATTCCTTATCACACACTTCGTAAAAATACAAAAACTAATTCATAACTCTCTTTAATTGATTTTTTCTTGTTAGTTCGTGCCAATACTATAGCGATCCAAATTTTATAATATATGTATATGTAACGCCATGATGGGCTAATTCGTATTATTCAATTTTTTAATTCGCTGATTGGTACATTTCTGGATGAAAAAATTTGTATTATTTGCTTAAACTTATTCTTAATATGTTATGATACGTAAACAATTGGCCAAGATTTCTTATTTAACCGAAGCTTTGTACGCTTTTCAAAAAATATAACAAAATCGCATTGCGTTTCGTTCAAAATATAAAAAAGTTGAACAAATAACAAATATTGGACTGGTTGTTTCGATCATTTTCATCTTATACCACGCGCATGTGTATGAACGATTCTTATTATTAGAAGCATTTATAAAAATATCGGTACATGGAACTTTAATACTTCGGTAACATTTACAATTGCAATAATATTGCGTTAATGACTTGAAAAAAGCTAAAAATTTTTATATTAAAAACATGTAAAAATTCAGATTAATAAACTGGATCAGTTTTGAAGGATCGCTCATATTTAGCTGCCTGATAAAGTTCGCTTAAAAAGGATCATGATTTGAAAAAAATAAAAAAAAAGTTGGTTCCTCGTTTTAGAAATAATTTTTTTCTTATATTGCGTTAAAAAATGTATTTACAAAGTTTTAAAAAGTTCAAATCTATCGAGAATAATAAAATACAGCAAAAAGCGTCAAGATAAATCAATTAAAAGTAAAATCAACTGAATAACATTTAACGTTAGCTGGAAATATCTGTAAACTTAACGACGTTCTTTTCAAATAAAGCAAAACCATGTTACTTTCTATAGCACATTTTCAAAAATAATTTATTCGCATATATAAATATATATAAATATATATATATATATATATATATATATACACGTACAGTGACTGAAAAAAAGTACCTGTTCGTACACTTCAAATTCTTGACTTTTATTGAAAATATCGTGTTTTCGAGCAATTACGAGTTAAAACCTGTTCATACTATAACATTCCGTAAGAATCTAGTTCTCAATCAAAATGTATTCCGGTTGAATCACGATTTTAACTTGATGCAGCGTACAAAAATATATTGTCAATAAAAATAAAAAATCCTTGGTGTATGAATACCTTTTATTACAGTCACTCTATACGACTGTTCCTATCGAAAAGCAAAATTCTGTTTTCAATGAAAGATAAATTCCATTGGAAGAATCACAATCTCCATTTCTATAAATTTATGAATTACCAAGATATAGAACGCAGAACAGTCTAAATAATATCATGACAATATGATATTTGTTAAAGAACCACTGACACGTGTCTTTAGTATTCTACAATTTTTAACGCTTTTCATTACTTTATTTCTCTCCATTTTGTTCGAATGTACGATTAAGAAACCAACTTCTATACAATCGTGTGTATAACATAATTATTGTAGGTTACATTAATTATCCACCACTTATATTCTTTTTTTTATCTTTAAAGAGTAAAGTTGTTTCAATGATGTACAACGGATGTATTGTACGTTACTTCGAAGATTGTGGAAATGTGAAACCGATCGAAAAACTAAAATAGAAAACAAAATTAATCGAAACGGGCAATATTTACAAATTCGTATGTGTTGGTTAAAGAAATTGTAATGATCCGATACAAAGTATACGTATACACGGGACACGTTGAAACTATGCGCGCTATTACTAAAAACTAGAAAGGATTGGTCCATAAAAAAAACAAGGTAGCATAAATTGTTAAATCTTTAACAAAATCATTTTTAACCTTCAATATTTTTATATAATTGTTTGCTCTTTCATCGATACTTTAGCATTTTATTGGTAATTGTATAGCAGCAACTGAATATATTTAATACGAAGGAATCGTAACGTAACGATTAACGATACGTAACGATAATGCACTTACAGTTAGAAGTTCTAGTCAAACGTGTTAAAATTTTTTCGATTCGGTGTACTCGCGAGTAACGCCAATTTTCTTCAATTTAAAATAACAAAACAATGTAAATAGAGAATGCAAAAATTAAGGAGAAAAAACCGAATACATATTTTTAACAAAATTATCTTTAATACGATATATCGTTCAAAAAGATTAACATACATTCGTCACGATCAAACGGAATGGAAAAATAATGAATATTTCTTTTCTGTTCCAAAGGTTCGAAATCGGTATTGGAGGAGACTAATAAGACACGTTATACGGCACTGGCGCAACAATAACGCAGATCGTTACTTCTAATATGTATTCTGTTTGCACCTTGACCGGAACAAATGAAATCGATACGGGTAAACGATGTACATACCACTGAATCTGATTTTGTTTATTGCTATGTGCATGCATTGTTTTATACCTACAATTCATTTTTACCTTATTTAGTTCCGTATACAAATTATCGTTGTAATCCACGGTTTCGTCTGCGATAACAGAAAATTTACTACATCAGATTTAATCAACGTACTTTAATTAATCTTTGTCATTCCACACGCTCTCATTTTATCTCCCTTTTTTCTCTTCTCTTTAGTTATATATATATACATATATGTATATACTTACATGCTTTTAAGAGACAGATGCACGTCTTGACATCATTTATACAAAATAGAAACGTGTCTGTTATTGCTTAGAATCTGTACAGACGAATTGATCATATCATACAACTTGGAGCCTACAAAATCGTGCATTCAATAACATCTTTTTCATTACATACCGCATCCGAACTTACTTTATCAGGAATAGACCAACGATTTTCGCTGACCAGAGAAACGTAACGATCATACCTACATACTATCTCATATTAGAATAATCGAATCACGTTGAAAACAAACGAATCGGACGATTATAATATTATTCTAATCTCCGTATTCTTTGGTATAATATGCCAAATAATTACGATGAACCGTCGAGAAAAATTCTTTGATCAAATAACAAATTCAACGATCTCATTATAAAAGGCACGCGACTAATAAAAAAAAAAGAAAAAAAAGAAAAAAAAGAAGAAAACATGGTAGAGAGTAACTTGAAAAATTTCGACTAAAAATAGTTATATAAAATTATTACAAAGAAATGAATTAAAAATCCTTAGCTGCTTATGTATAAAAAAACTTAACAATGTTCGTCCAGAGATCAATCGAAAATAATACGCAGTTGTGACGATAAAATATTAGGTAACAGAAAACAGACGGAAAAAAAATATGCTAACCGCGTACGATACCCAACTTGTGTTCGTATTCTACGCCCGATTGTTCCATACATGTATTGTATACGCACGCGCGCACGTACACAACTAAACGCACGTGTATACACATAATCATGTATGCGCGTGTACATGTATCATAGATACACATGTACATATACATATGCATACACACATGTGAGATTATACACGTGAGAATGTATGTATTCGTAGGAGACGAAAAATATACAAAATATTGTGAAAACACAGAAGTTGGCGGTTGAGTCTAATCGATCAAGTACAATACTTTGGCTGAATTGTCACGGTATTTCGTTCGTTAAAGAGACAAAGATTTACACACAGGTTCGCACATATGTATGTATATATGTATGCGTGTACGTTTGTATGTTTGTACGTATGTATGTATGTATTTGTGTATAATGAAAAAAATACGCACGTTCTGACACACGAATAAAGAAACAGCTCGGTACGCGCCATCCATTACGTACGCACAACATTTCGGAACGCACGAAAAAAGTGTAAACACTAGACAACGAGTCTAGCTCAGTTTTTGACTGACATTCGATTCTAAAGATTATGGTAAAAAAGACGAAAGGTATGTTGAAATTAAAAATTATGTTGAAAAATTTTCAACGAGCGTGGAAGACGCGCGATGAACGAAGCGTTGAAAATTGAAGAAAAAGTCTAGGAAAAGTATTCGATATCGCAAAATCGAGGTACGTTGGATCGAATTGGGAAACGAGTAACGAGTATCACGCGAGTAACGAACCGTCTGTTGCTTTGTAACGTTAATCGAAAAATAAAAATTTGTCTTTGACACGATGAGCGACGATGGCAAGAAAGAGAAAAGGAAAAGGAAAAGGAAAAG